>LS487674.1:333687-350154 GCA_900490705.1 Pristionchus arcanus
GGGATGCCGTTTGAATGGCTAGGACTAGACTACCGTAATCCGCTCCCACAGGTATCCCTTGTAGTTGTTTCTCAAGGTGCACTCTGAATTGATCACCATCTAATACGCCTTCATTTTTGACTCCTCCGAGTGGACCGATCGGTCTCCCCTCTAGCCGAACTGACGCGCGCACCATACGGTGATCTGATGTGTATTGAAGGCGGTTTAAAACGTCGACATCGGTAACACAGAGGTCCCTGGGATAGATAATAAAGTCTATTCTGTTAGCCGTTAGTCCGTTAGGTGAAACCCAGGTATGGCACCTACTCGCTTGCTTCTGAAACATTGTATTCCCAATGCGGAGGCCAAGATTCTCACAAAGGGACACCACTTTCTCTCCTCTTTCGTTCCGCTCCCCATATCCAAATGCACCAATACAATTTTCTCCATCCTTACGGGAACCCACTTTTGCGTTGAAATCTCCCATGATCACCTTGTAAACTTTGCGATACCCTCTGTGCCCAGCTACCGGCTCTTTGAACGTTCTTTCAAGCTCAGATAGGAAGCCGTCATATTCTAAATCCGAGTGACTAGAGCAAGGGCCGTAACATTGGATGAGACGTAATAAGACGTTATCAGGAAGGCGAATGTCCAAAAGCGCAATACGGGTCGAAATGTTCGAGAAACATACCACTTTCGACGTCCACCTCCTGTGCACAAAGAACCCGCATCCCGACGATCGATTGTCCAAACGAGCAGTGTGGTAGAGAGTGCCGCTTGAGTCATTCAATTGGATTGCGCCTTCTTCCTTCCTTCGTACTTCACACAATCCGACAATGTCAGCGTTGATCTTCATAAGAGCCTGATCGAATAGCACCGTGCGTCCTTCTGTGGCCAGGGACAACACGTTCATGGTAGCTAACATCAGTTGGAGAACCATGGTTGGCCTTACTCCCACGGCTGGCCAATTCCGTGTTGGGAGGAGACGAGAGATGGGTCAGAGAGAAATGCCGACCGACCGACTCAGAAGAGAGAAAAGAACTCGAATGATAAATACATACAATACATAAATATCACTGATAAATACATACATACATTATTGACACACAGCAGCACCCCTTGCAGATTCGAGAAAGTCGCCACGCGTGCGCTCGACTCGCTCTTCAAGAGCAAGAGCCCCATCCATCTTGTGGGAAATCACATCAATGTGCAGACAGGTATGGTAGAGGATACGGAAGATAGTTCAGGACTACAATAAAGATCATACAACACACTGTTGTGAATAATGCAAAAGTCTGAGTCAAACACATCAGTATTTTTGAAATTATTCTCTTATGTAGACGAACTGAAACACACCTATCTCACTATCGCGTACACCAGTGAAAATTAGAGACCCTAATAGATACAAGTTATTTATCGATTGGCAGGCCAATGGACGGCTACGGACTCGGGCATCGGTGCCGGCGTGGACTCCTACTTCGAGTACCTGGTGAAGGGCGCGTTGCTCTTTAGGAAACCGCGTCTGATGAAGCAGTATTACGGTAGGTGCACGTAAATGACAATCGAGGACTGGGTTTTCTTCAATTTCGACAACCGAACAGTGACCACCGTAATCTCGGATTATTGATTTTTCAGATCTCGAGGACGCTATCCTCAAGTACGTCCGACGCGGCGACTCCTTCCATTGGGTATCGATGGCGAGTGGACTGACGAGTCATGAGGGAGAGCTGTTCCAATCACTGGAAGCTTTCTGGCCGGGAATGTTGGTTAGTATTCTTATCAGATCTTCCATTTAGTCACTTCACATTTATAAGAAAGACGTTTTGTCTTGTCAGCATGTTAGTTAGTGAAAATTATTGATGGTTATGATGAGTTTCACCGTTCGTAGATAAGTTGGTCGAATTGGATTCTACGACTCTCCTTCCACCGATAATTCAACAAAAAATATTGTATCCACGAACGCGAACGATTTTACTGTTCTTCAATGTTTTCTTCAAAGATCATAAATTAATATTATGTACTATTCCAGACCCTAATCGGCGACGTGGGCGATGCCTATCGCATCCTGATGAACTACGCGGATCTCATCGAGAAGTACGGATTCCCGCCCGAATTCTGGGATCTGAAGACGCAAGAGCCGGTAAGTAGATTCCGAAAATATGGTTGCCTCTATCTACGAAGGGCAAATAATTTCTGGGATAAAATTATCCGGAAAATATTATATTATCTGTTTTAACTAAAATGATGTTGTGTTTCACAATCGGGTCATTTCTGGATGAAAACATTTAAAATCAATAATGTTTAAATTCTTCAAGATTAAAAAAACATTTAATCCTGATTGTTTCAGAACCAAATTTGCATTACCAAGTCTCCGAATTTGTCATGAATTATTTGATAATTTCAGAAAGCCGGTCGCGACGCGTATCCCCTCCGACCGGAGCTCGTCGAAAGCATGATGTACGTCTACAGGGCGACCGGGGACAGGAAGATTCTGAAACTGGCAGCGATCGTCGTTGATGTGAGTATTCTAGCAAGTTTTGCATTAGGACTGCGAGGGAACTGGTTGTGAGAGTGAGTCTATGGTAACTCAATAGGGGAAGGAATTATCGAAGAGGAAACAATTTTTGAAAGATTGTGGACAATATTATGTTTCACGCTTGTTATGAAAATAGGCGAAACACAATTCAATAATGGTTGGTGATGTTCCTTACGAAAAAAAATTATTCCCAGACGATCGAAGCCTTCTCGCGGACGCCGTGTGGATACTCGACAGTGAAGGTGAAGAGCGGCGAGAAGGAGAATAGGTGAGATTACAAATGAGAAGAACTTACGATCAATTACGTTTCATGTAGGGATGAAAAATGAGAAGAAGAGACTGTTGGTCAGTGAACCTTCTGTGCCCAATACTAAAAAAATGTTCGATCATTTTTTCCCGTTCTCCGTATCTGAACTGTGACCAAGCGTCTTTTTTTTATGAACATTTCTATTTGAAGAAAATGTGTTCTAGAATGGAGTCGTTTTTCCTCGCCGAGACGATCAAGTATCTCTACCTGCTCTTCGATGAAGATAACTTCCTGCATAATTCCCACACTGGGAGAGTGGTCCAGACGGAGAGGGGCAGTTGTGTGGTGGAAGGTAAGCTTGCAAGATTTGAAACGTACATGCGCTAGAAGCTGCTGATAGGTCGCGATGTCAAAAATAGAATACTTAATGCACAATTCCCACACTGGGAGGGTTGTCCAGACGGAGAGGGGCAGTTATGTCGCTACAAAGCATTTGAACTCTCTTTGTAACCCCATTCTGAAAAATGATGACGCTCGAAAGATTGATGTGTGTTTCACAGTTTATACAATTACCACTGTCATTCAGAGCTCACGATGACACTATCAGTTCGGCAAGATAATAAGCTAAAAAATAATTTGAAAAAATATCTAGTTAAAATTCACAGCCGGCGGCTGGATCTACAATACGGAGGCGCACCCACTCGACCCGGGCATTATCAATTGCTGTTCGGCGAATAAGGTATGATAACTACGACAGTTTAGCGGGGTTACGAAGGATCTTCTAAGGGAATAAGAATGATAGGGAAGGAATACTCTACGAGAAATGAATGGACAAAAAAGGATGTCCCGTTAAAGAAAATCGATAGATGATCTGAAAGTTGATAATTGGTTGCGATAGCCATTCAATACGTCAGGCCCAAGATCGAGCCAACATCGCCGAACTGCTCTCTGATGACAGTCTCACCGAATTGCTCGATGACCTTCTCGACACGCTCGGAGGAGATAAGACGATTACGGTGGTGAGTATTGACTGGTTTAATGTCCTGATTACTGTAAACTACTCGTTGCTGTAGTTTTGTGCTCACATTCAGTCGAAATGTGGATTGGAAAAGATTATTGATTTTTTAAGAGGGTCGTTTTCATAGATCTTCGAAGATTTGTTTCGTACCCTTTGAAGATCTTCTGAAACTCATTTGAACGTTCGGCTGGGGCGATAAAGCTCAATTTTTCAGAAATCGATCTCCGAAGATGCGCAAGCACTGCAGGACGCGGATCAGAGCGAGTACCTGAAACAACAGTACGGTAGCGAGGAGATCGAGTATGAGGTATACGGTAAATCGATAATTGAATACTACGATGATTAAATGAAACTTATAGACCGATTAGAGAGTACAGTATCTAGGAGCTGACTCTACTTATCTTGGATGGAATGATAATTATTACAAAGCACACAAGAATACATTGACGGAGATTCACGCTTACGAAATTTGTTCATTGTCTGAAACATATTAAATTTCTTCAGGTTGACGAAAAGCTCAAGGCAGAGGCTGATGCGGCGAAGAGTGAAGAGGAAGCAGCGATAAAGGAAGAGCAAGAAAAGGAGAGCAGGAAACAGTTCTTCAAGGATGAAGAGGAGGTTAGTGAATACAGGAGTGTTAGCATGTCTTGGAGTGTCTTACTCTAGGACAAAAAAGGAACACAAGAAAATTTTTGAAAAAAAAGTGTTTAGAAAGGAAAATGGTAGGAAAATGCTATAATCTGAAGCAAAAATTGCAGCTAGAAGAGGACGAAAAGCAGAAGAAAATCGCTGAAATCGTGAAGAAGTGGGAGGAGAAAGAGGGAAGGAAAGTGGAACTACCGGTCGAAATCAAGCAAGAGAAGAAGGAAGTGAAGAGGGAGGAGCAGTTTGTCAAGGTTGGTTGTTAAATTTAATTTCTGATATTTTGTTATGTTTCACGCTGCGCCGAAATTGTGGATGGGTCAGAGTCTACCAATTGATTCAAGACTTCCGCTTAGAAAAAATAATATGAGGCCGTTTGCGTAAGAATCGGACAAATCCGATTGAGTTTCGCACAGCTCAAAAATATCAACCCTCTGAAAATTTGCGTTTTGGGGTTCTTGAGGGTGCTGATGACGATGGGCATACTCATCTTGGCCGCCGATGTGTCGTTGGCTCCAGACGACGTCGCGTCGAAATCGAGTTTTTGCCTTTATTTCGGTTCCCGATCAAGCCAAATTTACGTGAGTATGGCCCAGGGGTCAGAATTTGATGGCGATCACGACGCAACATTTCATTTTTCATTCTTTTTATTAATTATTTTGTAAAATGGAACTTTCCGCAAACAACAGTGCGCAAGTGGAGAGTAG
Source organism: Pristionchus arcanus (assembly GCA_900490705.1). NCBI lineage: Eukaryota > Metazoa > Nematoda > Chromadorea > Rhabditida > Neodiplogasteridae > Pristionchus > Pristionchus arcanus. The sequence goes on from LS487674.1 coordinate 338,817, forward strand.
GATAGATCGGACCGGCATGTCACGAGGATTCTAAATCTGTTTTCCACTTCAAAATCCATCATCTAACTTTTGAAATATTCAACTTATAGTCCACCTGGTGTGCAAGTAAATCTTACGATCTTTCGCTTGTTTACTTCCTAGTTCTTATCGATCGGACTGTCCCTCCCGAGAGAGGCGAGAGAGCATGGGAAACAGAGAGAGCGCAGAGGGTCAGAGAGTGAAGGGAAGCGACCAAGGTAGAGAGACTCGGGTAGATCGGAAGATCGAAAGTCAGCATGGAGAAGGATGGAAAGATTACCTACAAGCCAGGTACACTATAAGTTGAATATTTCAAAAGTTAGATGATGGATTTTGAAGTGGAAAACAGATTTGGAATCCTCGTGACATGCCGGTCCGATCTATCCTACTCTCCACTTGCGCACTGCTGTTTGCGGAAAGTTCTATTTTACAAAATAATTATTAAAAATAATGAAAAATGAAATGTTACGTCGTGATCGCCATAAAATTCTGACCCCTGGGCCATACTCACGTAAATTTGGATTTATCGGGAACCGAAATAAAAGCAAAAATTCGATTTCGACGCGACGTCGTCTGGAGTCAACGACGCATCCATGGGCAAAATGAATGTGCCCATCGTCATCAGCACCCTCAAAAACCCCGAAACGCAAAATTTCAGAGAGTTGACATTTTTGACCTGTGCCAACTCTTGTCTGATTCTCTCGCAAACGGCCTCATATGTGCACTGGAAGACTGTCTCAAGCCAATTGTAGATTTTGAATGACGAATCAAACGATAATTCCTAATCAATCAAAATTCCGCAGGTTACAACAGCCTCACCACCCACACCGCGAGAGAAGAGAAGAAGGCAACGGGAAGTGGAGGGTGAGTGTCTGAGTCCCTTCGTTTTGCTTGATCTCTAATATTGTTAGAGACATTGATACTAATATTTGGTTGGCTCGAAGGCTACGCCATCCATGAGAAGAGTCGTAGAGTCGCGAGTGAAAAAGGTTTCGTGTTGAAGTTCGATTGCGTTTCAACACACAATGAAACGAGAACAGATGCGTTGAGGGCCAATGTTCCACTATTTGCCAGTTTAAAAAAAGAAAATAGATAAAACTTGCAGGTGCCACAGTTCAGATCGATCTGGGCAGATTCGAGTGGAAGAAGGGAGAGGAAGTCCAGAGGGCGAGGGAGGACGGATTGAGACAGGTGAGAAGACTCGGCACTTTTTGGGGAATGAAATTCAGTCACATGCAATTGCTCCTCCATGTTGTTATTAATAGATTATCTGAGAAGCGAATCAAGATATGAGGCCGTTTGGCTAAGAATCGAGCGGAGGCCGGCACAGCTCAAAAATGAAAAATCGCTCAAACTCTGGTTTGCGGGGTCTTGAGGGTGCTGATGACGATGGGCATATTTGTTTTTCACGTCGAGCCTCTGTTGGCTCCAGACGACGTCACGTCGATATCAGTTTTTGATCATTTTCACCTTTTAAAAAAGTGTTAAAATTAGGTGAATAAGGCGCCAGGGGTAAAATTTGATGCTGATCACGACTGAATACTTTATTTTTCATAAAAAATGTCAATAAATGAGTTATAAAAAGTCTCTTCTGAGTCAAGCGAGGGCTTAGCAACCTAGTGATATCGGACCGGAACGTCGAGAGGATTCTAATTCCAAATTTTTGGACAATTCTATCACGGAAGCTCCGAGAAAAGCAATACATAGTCCTAGCGTCTTGTAAGTAAATTTACCCATCTTTCCCCTTGTTTACTCCTTTTGATCTACCTCTCCTTCCCATCGAGTCTCTCCTTCCCATCGATCGCTTCCCTCTTCCCAAGGTCGCTCCCTCCTCCCCATGTCTCTGCCACTCTCTTCCTTTCCCCTTATCTCTCGCCTTTATATGAAGAGGGAAGCGATCGATGGGAAGGAGAGACTCGATGGGAAGGAGAGGTAGATCAAAAGGAGTAAACAAGGGGAAAGATGGGTAAATTTACTTACAAGACGCTAGGACTATGTATTGCTTTTCTCGGAGCTTCCGTGATAGAATTGTCCAAAAATTTGGAATTAGAATCCTCTCGACGTTCCGGTCCGATATCACTAGGTTGCTAAGCCCTCGCTTGACTCAGAAGAGACTTTTTATAACTCATTTATTGACATTTTTTTATGAAAAATAAAATATTCAGTCGTGATCAGCATCAAATTCTACCCCTGGTGCCTTATTCACCTAATTTTAACACTTTTTTTAAAAGGTGAAAATGATCAAAAACTGATATCGTCGTGACGTCGTCTGGAGCCAACAGAGGCTCGACGTGAAAAACAAATATGCCCATCGTCATCAGCACCCTCGAGAACCCCGGTAACCAGAGTTTCAGAGAATCCGATTTTTTTTGGCTGTGCCGAACTCATTCGATTCTGCTTGATTCTTAGGCAATGGGCCTCATATATAGGTTTCAAATCAATCGAATTTGCTATAGATCGACGACCTCAAGCGACAAGCGAAAGCGCTGGTGGAGCAGAGAATCAAGAAGGGCGTAAATAGTGAGTTGGAATTGCTATCTCCTTTTTTTCTGAAAAAATGATCTTGTTTCTCAGATTCTCCAGCAAAGTAAACTTGAGTCAAGTAAATTCACCACCATTCAGGCACGAAGGTCTCACTGGAGGTCATCCAGGCGCTGTACCGCATCACGGAGGAGAAGGTTCGTTTTTTTATGGCCTTAGGCTCTTCACTTCCCCTTATCTCACGGAATAGACAGTGTGAGGGAAGAAGAAAGTGAACTTTCGGTATCCTCGATACTGGGAAACATTATATTTCTCAGAAAGGAATATTTAAAAAATATGTTTCACGCAAGGCTCAAATGTTTGAAATTTTGTAGATTGGCAATGGTGTTGAAATCATAAAGAGATAACAGTGCGTTCGCTTAAGAATCGCCACCACACCGTACAGCAAAATATAACACCTCGGTTTTTTGACTGATTATGGTCCCCCTCGACCCCCTGCATCGATATCCGTCAAAATTTTTGTCATTCGGTTCTCATTTGCATAAATAATTACGGTCAAAGTCAAGCATATTTTCAAGGGTTTTTGACAGTGCGGACGAAAATGAAGACCAAATGCGATAAAAATCGAGCCCTAGGGGCAGTTTTGAACGCTGAACACGCCTGTGATATTCATTCATGCTGATTCCAAAATTTGCATATTTTTGAAATCTTTGACATCGATTTTCTCGAATACGAGGAATAACTGGTCTCCAATTTTTTGATATGATGTGGCCCGTGATTAGGGCTCTGCAACGCGCCCGGTCACGCTTCATGCTTTGTGTGTCTTGGTACTTAAATCCTTAAAGAACGTTAAATTTTTAATCGAGATTAACACCTTTTCTCCCTTTATTTCTCGTCATTCCCTCTCTTTCGACGCACCCGTGCGGTCTAGAATGGCTCATTTCACCCCTCACTCCTTCATTCGCACCGCACGGGCGAGGAGAATGGGAGAGAATGAAGAGAAATGAGGGGGAAACAGGGGTTGATCTCGAATAAAAATTTAAGGTTTTTCCAGAATTTAAGTACCAAGACACACAAAGCATGAAGCGTGACCGGGCGCGTTGCATAGCCCTAATCACGGGCCACATCATATCAAAAAATTGGAGACCAGTTATTCCTCGTATTCGAGAAAATCGATGTCAAAGATTTCAAAAATATGCAAATTTTGGAATCAGCATGAATGAATATCACAGGCGTGTTCAGCGTTCAAAACTGCCCCTAGGGCTCGATTTTTATCGCATTTGGTCTTCATTTTCGTCCGCTCTGTCAAAAACCCTTGAAAATATGCTTGACTTTGACCGTAATTATTTATGCAAATGAGAACCGAATGACAAAAATTTTGACGGATATCGATGCAGGGGGTCGAGGGGGACCATAATCAGTCAAAAAACCGAGGTGTTATATTTTGCTGTACGGATTCTGGCAGAAAGTGGCGATTCTTACGCGAACGCACTGATAAATAAAGTGATACGTACGAGCGCTTATTGTTTTCTAGTCGCTACCCAATCCCTCGGCCATTCAACATCTACCAGGACGAAACAGATAACTCTGCATCACTTCCAGGAGCCTCTTCGCCGGCTCTCGCACGCCGAACTGACTGAGATGCTATCCAAGAGGTCCCCAGTGGAGAAAGTGCCCTGGCCAGAGGCCGAATGCACGGTAAGATAGCCCTCCTCTTTCTCCGTGATCACTAGAGTTGTCTGACCGAGAAGGCCGACAGGAGAGAGCGGTGGAGTGTACGATCGAATTATGGACGATCTAAACCACGCTCTCTGCGAAATAGATCACGGACTGATCAGTGATTTCCTTTCGCGAAAAAAAAGCGGACCAGAAATATGCGTTCAACAGAATGTGTTTCACGAAAATGTCAAACATAGAAAATTCTCAACTGATCAATAATCGTGAGGAAGAAAAAAATCAAAAGTCAAGAAAAATCCCTAGCCCTACTGTAACCCTTAGCTGAATTCCAGGATTGTTGCCGGCCACTGTCTCTTCACGGGGACTCCGCAGCGTATCGATCAATACTCGCCTCTATTTATACCGTACTCTACCGTAACCAAGGAGTGCGGTTCCAGCCGGGACCCGTATGCTGGATATCAGAAGCACCGAGAAGGGAAGACTTCTACATGGATACGGTACCAGGTGAGGATTATCGATTGAATGCAAAACAAGGAAAAATCGATACTTTCAGACGTCGCCCGATACCGTATCCACGACTTCGACAGGGTAACGGTGGCGTACACGGAAGAGGGTGGGTACCGTAATCTTTTTATGTGGTAGCCAATCGAGAACTAACTTTAATCCTTGCAGCCATGCGCGAAACCGTGGAGCAGGAATGGGATCTGCTGGCAGTGAGAGGGCCAAGCTTCCTGGAGAGACTCATGGCAGATGGGGAGGTACGGTAGGAGAATGATTGTATTGATTATTTTAAAAAATGGCAGAAATAAATATCACGGTAGCTCCCTTGATAGAGCTAAGCTATCAGTGATACTGCAGTATCGAGTTGTGGTTAGAACGAGTCAGAGTATTGATGTATGAAGCCGTATGAAGCCAAATAGAATAGAATTATGTCTGTAAAAATTATAATTCTCTCAGGTCCTTCCCCGACGTGATCTCAACGCGCCCGTCACCCACGAAAGAAAGCAGCAGATGGGAAGGGAGAAGTTGGATGAAGATGACGAGTTGGATGATATCGTTTACAGGTAGGTCTAATCTTTCCCGCGTGAGATCGGAACCTGGACTGATAAAGTGCAATAAGTTTTCTGTATAAGGCAGGGTTTTCATTTCAGGAAGAGCGAAAGGAAAAATGAGGACGATAAAGAAGAGCCAAGGAACGACCTACAGGAGGACGATGAGTGGTGGAGCTACGGCGCTCACGAGAGCGCTGAAGAGATCATGAAGAGTGTGATGGCGGATAGGGTGTGACGATTACAGTATCGAGTTGGGTCACACCTCATTCTTACTATTGAGAGTATCAATACTATTGACCCCTCTGGCACCCCTTCTGCTATTGGGAGGGGGTGCGGGGAAGGTAATACAAGTAGAGAGTCAATACAATTGATTTTGATAATATGATTGAGCTTCCACCCCTACACCATACCACTAGATTTCCATGCAGATAAGATGGAGTACAACATCACTTTTTCCCCGTATTATTTTGTTTTGTTTGTTGTGACCTAATAATGTTTGCTTCATTTTCTTACGGTATTTTCCGCTTTTGGGTTCTCTTCTGTAGATTGTAAATATCGAGCGCTTCGGGTGTTTTTGGATAGTCATTGTTGAATTCGACCATCGATTATTGTGATATATCGCACCATGCTTTCCTCAGGGTAATAAATTTTTTTTTTTTTAAATTATGTATTGAACTGATGTTTCGTCATGTCGACTGGATATCTGAAGAAGCTCTGGAGCATCTGAATTATTTTAGAAAAAAAAACAACAATGTTCTCATTCTGGCATCTAGTGTTGATCCCATTGCAATAAGAAGGTTTCTAATGAATACTCTTCGTAAATTTACAGGTCCGACCAAAGAAAGCGAGTATTTCAACGATCTCTGGATTTGTTCTCAGGATTTCTCTCTGGGGTCGAGGAGTGACCACTGCTCACTCTACAGAGACATGACAATGGCCATTGAAGATGAAGCCCACTGCACAATGTACGATTTTTCTTTAAAGCTGGGCTATTTTGAATTTCCGAAAGTTTTCTCCTCTTGACCTTGGAATTGCAGGAGTGTGAACATCGGAGAAAATCGATTCTTCAATGTCTACGAGGATACAGTAGTGAAATCGGATGGATTGGTGACCAGGGCTGGCGAGGTAATTATTTATTAACCATTTGATCTTATCGATGAATTCGCAATATCAGGAGGCTTGTTATTTCCGTTAACAATATTTTATAAGTAGGTTTGAGAAACAAAATAGTTTGAACATTAAGTTTTCCTTTTTAGCCAAGCACAAAGAAGAAGCGTCGAATTGCGGTGGTAGCAAGAAAATTATGGCATGGAAATGTACTTCTAGTAACGGAAAGCGGATCGGTTCGAATGATGCAAGTGAAGGATGGCGGAAAGGATAGGTTAGTTGAACATGGAATGGCATGCTGTCGGATTACGGCAGACATCCCAATTAATCCATTCTTTTAAGAAATGCGGCTACAGTATTCTCTGAAGGGCAATGTGTCCCACCGTACTGTACTCTGCGCTGTCGTCATCCTTCTGTAATAATCTCAACGGAGAGTACCGTATTCGTCGGTACGCATCGAGGGGTGAGCGATTATGTATTGATTGAAAAGTGATCACTCTAAGCAGCGAAAGAATATACATTTACTTGATTATTATGTCGAATGGCTGTCAATTCCAGGAAATTTATTGCTTTGACGATGAATTTGAGCTATTGAACAAGATCGAAACGAATGAAGGTCCGATCACTTCTCTCAAGGTCAGGAAAATAACAATCTTTTTAGCCCAATTTTGAAAAGGTTTTGAATTTTTTCGAACATTTCTCATTTTAGGTGTGCAAAAAGGACGCAAATTTCCTGCGAGTGAAATTCGAAAGTGGAGAGTCAAGCAAAATGCAGTGGAACTCCCAGGAGGATAATGGTCAGTGGTATCTGTATAATTCCTGTAGATTCTGTTCGATTTTTTCTAGTTATCTTTAGCTTCACATTTAGACGCTTTGGCGATCGAGGAAGAAGCGCTCGAAGTGCCCGAAATAAACACCTCGACAAGTGAAGAAATCTTGAATGTGGAGGATTGGTTTATGAATGAGAATAGTACGTATCAGATTTAATTAGCAAGAAAAATATGAAAAATGATGGAATTCAGATTGTGAAAGCGCGGATGAAGTGATGATGAATGAATCAATGGACAATAGTGATGAAGAAAAGGAGGAAGGGGGATCGGATAGAGAATGCGGACCGCCAGTGAAGAAACAGAGAATTCGAGTGAGCTCACCTGCTTCGTATAAATTTCTGCATTATTTGGCCCATTCTGTGAGGTGTTTGCGACAAGGCCAATTTAAACGGTATTCAATCACAAATTATCGATTCATCTTCAGGAATCGACTGCAGGAGATAACTGGAAGAGAAGCGAGACGCTTCTAACGTGTTTGGGCAAGGGATGTGATGTAGGTTTCTCTTTTTCCATAGATTTTTTTTTGAAAACGCGCATGATTTCAGTTCTCAACGTGGGTGGCGCAAACGTTCATCACCCATCTGCGGATGGTCCATCGAACGACGCCCGCACTGGTTAGTCATTTCTAGGCTCTAGAACTCGAAATACGAACCGCCGTCTCTTCATTTCACCCAACTTCTCGCTTCTCTGAATGTAGAGAGATCACGTGAAATGAAGATACGCCAGAAGTTGAAAATTTTGAAATAGATACATCCTAAACATTTCATCGTATTTTTTCCAGGCTGGAATCGTTCTTCGTTGTGCGTGCGGAGAGGACGTCTTCTCGCATCATCATAGCAGACTTGTCAGTTTATCTTGATCTAAAAGCCTCACTCAAAACGATTTTTAGTGCGCCATCTCCAATTTCACCGTTGTTCGCAAGGACTATTTCGGACCCCCACGCACGTTGGTTGATAAGGTAACTACGGAATGAAATAATAGTCTAAAACGCTAAATTTAATTCATTGCAGATGACGCCGAAGTGTACTATCTGCTATGTGAGTTATGATTTATTTTTAAGTTCACGTAATTTTACAAATTTAATTTTGAGTAATACAAGGCTCAGCCCGACTGATCTCTTTCATTTGAGGAGTACCCAATGACTCCGTACGGATATGCAAATCACCTCCATCAGAAGCACAAGACGTCGCTCTGGAAGGTATTTTTCTTACGTTTAATATTTATAATAATTCCATACTTATTTAGATTCAATGCTACCTAAGGTGCGGCATGTGTGGAGAGAAATTCAATACTCGTAACGAGACAACGCTGCACGCGAAAAGGGTGCGAATATTATTCATTGATCATGGAATATAGTTGATGAGTTTATACAAATTATTCTCTATTTATTTCTTCACCTCGCATATGACTGAACTCAGCGACCCAGCTGAGATGCCATCCATAACCAACTGATAAAGTTGTTCAAATGTCAACATTTTTGCAGTGCAAGAGTCGCTTCTATCACCTGCTAAAGATAGGAGAGAATGATGCCGAAAAGGAGGTTGCAGCTGATGCGCAAATTGACATGCTTGAAGTGAAGAGAGTTAGTGATTCCAAGGAGATTTGGAGCTTTCTCAAATATTTTTTTTTCCATTGCGGTTTCACGTGTCATAATTTACACATTTCAGATCACTCCCCAGTGCATCCTATGCAAGGTAATATTTGATTTCTTACTGGTTCCTCCTTTTTCAATAGTCAGTTCACACATACCTAAAAAGATAATGCTTTTTATGATAGCATTTCAAAGTTCCGATTTACGAAAAAATCTTAATTTGTTCATTTTAAGGCGTACCCCAAAACAATTGGTGGCTATATTCAGCATCTCTACAATACGCATGATAGAACGTTGGTTGAGGTTCGTTACATTTGCCATTTAATTTTTACTCGAAAAATATGCAAATCTTTCTTTGCAGATTTCATACTCCCTCAAGTGTGGTGTCTGTACAACTGTTGTGTCCACTAAACTTCAGAGTCAAGCCCATTCGAAGAAGGTGGGTTCAAATAATTTCCGATTTTATGAGATGATTTTTTGTAATCCAAAATACAAAAGAGAAAACAAAAATTTGTTTTTGCAGTGCAAGACGAGAAGTTTCGAACTACTGAAGACGACGGAGTGAAGAGGGAAGGAAGCTGACATTGAGATCACCATTTTGCGCTATCAGCTCGGCAGGAGAATGTTTTAAGAATCTGTTTAGCACTAATTGAGGCCTTCGTTCTAGTTATCATTTGTCCTTACTTCACTTCTCTGCACGTCATCTCCTGTAGACTGATAAGAACGATTTCCTTGTTGCTCGTTGTTGTTCGTTGTTGTTGCTTTCATGTTTGTTTTGATTTAATAAACACATTTTATCAAGAAGCTTTCGTGATAAAGTTTTGTTTGAAAGCAAAAGGTTTGACAACGTTGATGTCGATTGATTGACCTGCGTCTATACCGGAGAAATCATTCCGAAGAACGAACTGTGGTGCAACTGTAAATTAATTGGTAAAAAAATCCCGATTTTATTTAATTAGGAGCTATGCTAATTTATTCTAATTGATTCACATTTTAATTTCTTTTTTTTTTGAAAAAAATGATATCATACTTATGACACAACTCACACCGAATTTTCACTTTCCTACTGTAAGAATAAAATTTTCAACCTGCGTTGTGCTCTGCATTTTGTCAAAGTGATGAATTAAGTTCTATGTGTTTCCATCGTTTTATCGTTCTAATTATAATTCTAGTTCCATTAGCTAATCTCTGATTCGCTTATCCTACCAGTATAACTTGCTGCACTCGCGCATTCGTCGGACTAGCTCTATACCACGTACTTTAGTTCGATCGTCGCTCTTCTATGCGGTTATCGTCCCTTCTGCGTGCAGCGGGTCGGTCGCTGCTGCCGGTGAACAGCCACGTGACGCGATCGCACACCTGCGGAGAGCTGCGGCTGGCCGATGCCGGTTAGTTATGACCTTATTTAATGAAATTGACCAACTAGGTTCAATTGTGTTTCACCGACATATTAATAGTCCTAAATGGGTAGGTGGAGCAATTACTCTCTTGATTGATTTACCCAAATTAATCGAAATATGCTCCTATTGTGATTAGGAGATGAGAAATCTGAAGGAGACGGTCGTTACTGTTGATTTTATAATACTACCTTCGTGAGGGTTATCATTACTGTGATTATCCCATCCTCATCAGGCTCGGAGGTGACGCTGCTCGGCTGGCTGTCCTTCCGTCGACTCAATCGCTTCATCGTCATTCGCGATTCGTACGGTAGCGTCCAGGCAACGATCAGGGAGGACGATGAGAGAGCTAAGGTAAGCGAGGCCAATTAGTGCTTACCCTTTCTACATGCATTGTTATTTCAACAAGAAAAGAAACATTATGTGGAAAAAAGGATAACTCGGTTGTATTTCCATGCGAGAATGAGAGAAGGAAAGCAATCCTGTTTTGATGTATTGACAGCGAGGACATCAAAAGGGATAATGATGTTCATGGCTTATACTAACCACATCAATTTCAGTCACTCCTCTCGCACTTGCCCTACGAATCGATCGTTCGAGTGCGCGGTCGAGTGAGGGACAGAGGAGAGCAGCACAGGAATGGAAAGATGGCCACGGGAGATGTTGAGGTACGGTAGAGGGACTGATTGGTAATAATAAGATCGTTGGGTGTGCTCTTATCGTAATTGATGAAGCCAGTAACCGAACAAGAAAAATGGGGCTTGCTAGAGACAGACAACAGGAAGAATGTTAACTTTAGTCGAAGTACAATTTTTTTGGAAAACATATGCCTACAATCTACTGCTGTTAACCTGCCGAAGCTAATGTACGCATGATGTGAAACATTGATTGTGGGAGACATTGTAGGAGATTATTTTGACGGAGTAGAGCGCATGTGAATAGTATGAATCCTGTAGTGATTACGGACGAATATTAGGGTACAGTGCACAGGTTACGGTAATCGGTCAATCAACATTCCAGATCGATGTCTCCTCTCTCGAAGTGGTGAACGAGGCGCGTCGGGACATGCCGCTGCTGCCGGATGCGAGGGCGCACGAGCAGACGAGGCTCACGTGAGTTTTTCTCAAATTGAATTGACATTTCGACACAAAGAAATAACTGATTAGAAAAAAATCCTCTTCGACT
>LS487677.1:0-21781 GCA_900490705.1 Pristionchus arcanus
CGGTTCAATTATAAGGTGCAAAAGTTGAACCCGGTTCAACTTTTGCAAAGGCCGCAAAAGTTGAACCCCGGTTCAACTGTAACGCAATAATACAGAGGGTTCAAGTTTTGCAAAAAAAAGCTTATAATACACACCGCTTAAAATGCCCAACCGGTTGCGGGATCCAAACACTTGTTTTCGGACCCCCATATATCAAATCAGTAATTTCCAGTCCTTGAACCTCTCCGGAACCTTCCTTGCTTTCGCTGCTTACGACTACGTCGACCTCGCGGATGACGCGTACTCGCAGCGAGTCAGAGTAGTGTCAAGTGGACTCACAGCGACGTTGGTTTTTATCCATTCTCGTATTTTTTTTTAAATCAAACACTCTTGAAGGCTTTTGTATTGCATGTTCTTATTTATGTCAGATGAATACAAAAGAATCATTCCAGTGTCTTCAACCTCTCCACGTCCACGCAACTCAATGGCACCGGGCCCCTGGTTGCTGCCACGTTTACCTCGCCGATTACGGTAGGAATAGTGTGCTTTTGAGGCAGCAACTCATTGTACAGTAGGGTGCGGATGACCGTATGATAGACGGCTATACACAGTAGTGCGCAATTGATCGTTAAGCGCTCGGCGTTGGAGCACCGTCACCTTTTTTGCCAATTATGGTATCTCTTATCCAAAGATCTTCCTTTCGCCGCGTCACTGTTTACTTACGCCTTTGAGTAGGTGTTTTCTCGAGGAGTTTCTCGAGAATTTGAATTAGTCAGTCATGCGCTCATTCAGATTATCAATGACAACACTGCGACGTCACTGAACGAGACGGACTTTGTGCTCTATTTTGTCCGCAGCAACGGTAATTGTCTCATGTATTGCACAAGTCCCCTCTAGAGTTCCCTTATTGGAAAGCTTTCGTTATTGGAAATGATCATTCTCACCCTACCATTTCCAATAGCGCGCGATAATGAGGGTGGTTGCTTTTTGGAAATGACTTGTTATTGGAATTCCAATAAGCTATTGGAAATATTGAACCGCTCTCGCATTATCCAGTCTCTCAGAATGATTAGGTATTTCTTATTGGAATTCCCATAAGCTATTGGAAATCGCCCCACCGGACAAGGTCTCTTATTGGAAAGGAATGAGAGAGAGGGAATCCTTTGTTCTCACTATTGGAATTCCGGAATCCTTTCCAGTAAGGGAACCCCAGCCCCCTCCATTGCACCAAGAAGTATGCTTCTTTTTTGATCCCTGGATGAAACATATCATTTCTCCATGCCTCCTCATTTCTACCCTCTTTGCCCGGCGTTGTGCGACAAATTAACAAAATTTATGAAAAAATATGATATTTCCAGTAACTCCCCCATTCCCGGTCTACTCGCTCCAGAATGGCTCAATTTCAGTGACGGCGGATTTGGTGGTACTGAAATTAAATAAATTAAGAGACCTTCTCTGTAAAAATTCACCATTTCGACCCTGTCTCCGGACATCCCCCTAGTAAAATGATTCAGATCTCCCCACTACGGTCACAGTAGAGGGTCCGGCCCTTGTTTACAAAACGGTAGTAATTGGGCCTCTATGTCTCTAACGCGGCCTGCCGCATGCGCGCGAGAGTAGTAAATCGGCCAAAAACGTGATTTCCATATCTCGGCAACCGAACAAGTTAGACCTGAAATTCTTTTTATGTTATGATAGTGACCTCCTATGTGCAAGAATGCATAATAGAACAAAAATATTTCTTTGGTATTAGTGAGATTTCTCGAAGAAATTTTTCGATTTTTTGTCTTTTAGCCTCCTTGGGATCGTTTCCGCAGGATCTCAGGTATCGCATATTTTGGCCAATATGTATGTAGTAACGCCCCACTACAGAGATCGAAGATTGAGGATCTCAGGAGTACTGAAAAATGAGGTCGAATGGTGCCGGACGCAAGAATTCATATTTCTAACTTTTCCAATTGCCCATCGTATGCCATTATTTCACTTCCAAAATTCGTAGAGCACTATATCTACAACATTTGAAGTGTTTTCAAAATTTTAGAGATTGAATTTTAATTGATTTGATTCGTTAGACGAATGCATGCAAAAATAAGTTTCTCGGAAACCGGATATCTCGTAATTTGCAGGCTTCCAGAAGTGTCCGCAGGATCTAACCTAGCACAAATATTAGCCTTCACATTACTCCTCAAGACCAGCAAAAAAATTCGAACATCGATCTTCTCAGGAGTACTCAAAAATTCATCTGAAAGATACGCAGTCAGTGCCCGAAACGTCATTTTTCTTGATGACTGGCCTTCTGCTGGGTGATTTTGGTAAAATACTACTGAAATAGAATTGTTACACCATGAGGCGAATACTCGTCGCCATATGAGTCGAATTCGGCATCATGACTTTTTCGGCCCATGACCCGGGGTTCATGCCTCAGAAGTTACTTTTGACCATGAACCCCGGGTCATGGTCCAATGTGGCCAGATTTCGAGGGAGCCCGATTGGACTAATTGTGGTGTTGCTGTATTGATGGACTAGTGTAACATGCATTGCGATGTCGTACATTCGAAATTTCCGTTATGCCCTATCACCTGAAATTTCGAACCATGACCCGGGGGTTCATGGTCGAAAGTAACTTCTGAGGCATGAACCCCGGGTCATGGACCGAAAAAGTCATGATGACGAATTCGACTCATATGGCGATGAGTATTCGCATAATGGTGTAACAATTCTATTTCAGTGGTATTTTACCAAAATCACCCAGCAGAAGGCCAGACATCAAGAAAAATGACGTTTCGGGCACTGACTGCGTATCTTTCAGATGCTCCTGAGAAGATCGATGTTCGAAATTTTTTGCTGGTCTTGAGGAGTAATGTGAAGGCTAATATTTGTGCTAGGTTAGATCCTGCGGAAACTTCTGGAAGCCTTCAAATTACGAGATATCCGGTTTCCGAGAAACTTATTTTTGCATGCATTCGTCTAACGAATAAAATCAATTAAAATTCAATCTCTAAAATTTTGAAAACACTTCAAATGTTGTAGATATAGTGCTCTACGAATTTTGGAAGTGAAATAATGGCATTCGATGGGCAATTGGAAAAGTTAGAAATATGAATTCTTGCGTCCGGCACCATTCGACCTCATTTTTCAGTACTCCTGAGAACCTCAATCTTCGATCTCTGTAGTGGGGCGTTACTACATACATATTGGCCAAAATATGCGATACATGAGATCCTGCGGAAACGATCCCAAGGAGGCTAAAAGACAAAAAATCGAAAAATTTCTTCGAGAAATCTCACTAAAACCAACGAAATATTTTTGTTCTATTATGCATTCTTGCACATAGGAGGTCACTATCATAACATAAAAAGAATTTCAGGTCTAACTTGTTCGGTTGCTGAGATATGGAAATCACGTTTTTGGCCGATTTACTACTTTCGCGCGCATGCGGCAGGCCGCGTTAGAGACATGGAGGCCCAATTACTACCGTTTTGTAAACAAGGGCCGGACCCTCTACTGTGACCGTAGTGGTGAGATCTGAATCATTATACTAGGGGGATGTCCGGTCCATGGTGAATTTTTATGGAGAAGGTCTCTTAAATAATAATAAATAAAATAAAAAATAATTTAATCAGGCTCACGGCGTCACTATCCTCAACGCGAAGCCTTCTCTGATTGCATCGACGTTTTCACTGAAAAGTGTGAGTCATTTGTCCTCGACTAGGTATGGTTTGATGTTGCACGATACGTGATATAAAGCAGCAAGTGATCTAGAGCGGCGAAACAACATTTCATATTTCACTGAGGAAGTGCAGTGGGCAAATACGGTAGTGATGGTGGTGGTGGTGTGATCCGGGGCGACATTTCCGAAACGTCGCTCATTGCAGATTCCCACCGTCCGGGTCGCCTCGTGCGGCTTCGACTCGGCGACGAACGACGACTATTCAGTGCTGGATATGTGAGAGATTTTTTTAGAACTGCGAATGTCAACAACGCACTGTTAACAAAGCAACTTTCTCGCTGTTACGGACCTGGTGAAACATATCCTATATTCAGTATTCGAACGATTGGGTTGCGAATTCTCTCTAATACTTTCGTGGTGCCACTACGAGCGACTTTACGTAACAGCCCTTCATTTCATTTTTAGCACTGCCCAACGTCAGAGCTTCTCCTTCTACATTCTCAACGGGCCAATCGCAACTTTCTACGATCCGAAAGCATCTAATGGCTCCTTCTCTTTCGCACTAAATGATGCTACGAGTGAGCTCCATTTTCCACTCATCAATATTTTCACTGTGTAACAAGGCCACAATCCCTATGTTACTTTGAAATACTTAGCGTACACAAGTAGCTCGATTTTGGTCTACGTTAATTCCAGCTCTCGATCGCAAGATCCCGTCCGGTGCCGAGTTCACCATTACCTCGGCCGGCTTCGCTACTGTAAACGCGTCATACAATGTGGATCGAGGACTGACCATGAAACAGAACTATGATTTTGGCAAGGATGTGAGAGATATTGAAACACTAGTAATCGTCACTTCATTTTACCCTTTCTCTGTAGCCTCCGATTAGATAACACAAGTGATACGACGATTTCCAAAAGCGTATCATCATGTAGGGGGAACTGAGCGGAGTTTCAGATATTTTTTTTCAGTTTTTTCAGGAAAAGGACAAATATTACAAAACCGTCAATAGTATCCATTGTATGCTAGATGTGAAACACATTTGAAGATTGGATTTTGAATGGAGCGTAAACGCAGCGCCAATAATGCCATTGAACAATATTTGTTTCAAAGTCGAATAGTCGAAATTCGAAAACAAATAGTCGAATATTTCAGACGCTCACGCAAATCGCCATCGACGCCTCAGACTTCAGAGACCGGGAAATGGTAAATTTCAAGGACTATTTATTTTCGAAAATAAATATCAAATTAGTTTATTATTTCCAGATTCGCTTCATCGCATCCGGTAGCAAGAAGAGTCTGGATGTGTCGTACGTTATTTCAATCTTTAAAAAATATTTTGGTTGTGTTTCAACGTTAGTTCAACTGAAGCAAGCCAAATCGAAAATAGTTCTTACATCTAATCGCTTCAAAAACATCAATAATTTCAAATGAGAAGTGCAGAGATCAAAGATCATTCAGTCTGGAGATCAAAGATCACATCACATTCCAGTCTCAACTCAACCGATACAATGTACCAGCCGGATATAACGGCAGCTACACTCGCTCTCACCGTCACTGCCGATGACCCTACTCATGCGCCTCGGTTCAGGATCAAGATCGTGTCGGGTATGTAATATATTTAGATTGTTTAATTTGGTTGAGTATTCGAATTGTGCACTCTTTGCGCAGTTTTTGATGCTATTCCTTTCCCCCTGTCACTTTTATGGAATTTCTATCTTTTTTAGTCCAAAATTGCTTATTATCCTTGTCAAAGATAGCTTGGAAAGCGAACAAATATGCTAGTTAAAGCTAACATTTGCAAAATAAAAAAGCTATTCTATGCAGGCTCAGCCTCATCTCTCAGCTTCACGCTCGCCCATCTTCTCATTGTCATTTCAATCATCCACAACATCCGAATGGCTGCGTTCTGAGTCCCGTCAAGGCTAGAAAAATCTTCGTAGCTCGGCAATCACATCATTTCCCTGTCATTTCCTCCATTATCTTGAAGCTTTCTGAAAATCATAGTGATTTCAATAACATTACGTCGATTTCGCTCACCAAGCCCCTTGTGATTTCCCACTATCCTGTACTAGCAACACACTTCATTCCGAATGACAATTTCCTTCAACACATTCTTCGATATTTGACCGCGTTATCATGTAGAATCAGCACAATTTCGTATTCCGAATGGCAACTTTATCGGCACTTCACAGCACTTTTTTGGCTTACTCGTAACATGGACAACTTTTCAAATCATTATTTACATAAACACTACTCGATCAACAACGTGTGGCAAACTAGCAAGGGTCAAATTGCAAGTATCATGTTTCAAATTACAGAGTTCAAAGATCAAACTACCGGGGTCAAAGTTCAAACTACAAAGATCAAAGATCACATTATCCGGGCGTAAAGTGGCCCGCGCGGATGTCGGGGCACTCGCCCAGGGGCACGTCGCAGCGCCGATGCAGCTCGTCCATTAGACTGTCGAAGGTGTCCTCCTGGGGAAGATCAGAGATTAGAGATTAAAGATTTGAGACCAAAAGAGGGTTTAGTGTTTGGTTGGTTCACGTAGAAAAAGTTACATTAATTGAAAAGAGTCGAAATCTCTCAACTTGAAGAAGCGTTGACACACATTAGTTCCTAGCAACTTTTCACTAAAGATATTTAAAAGACACTATCTGACTCGATCGACATAGTGCTAAGCTTCCTAGCGTACCTGCGCTTCAGGGGGTAGTGAAAAGTACTTGATGACGTCATAGGTCAAAACGCGTAAATCGTATCCAATCGATTCGGGAGTGGTCTAGCTGTGTTCCTCATCGAATTCTAAGACGTTTTTACTCGTTGTCATTTTTCGCTTAAATTTCATCCAGGGCTGAAAATCGATAAATTCCAAAATTTTGTCATATTTTAATTTTTTTACTACTTTTACCGCCGGAACTCTTGTTGTTTTATTTGCTTATTCGATCCGTATTTTGGTAACACACATTCAGTAAAAAGGACGAAATTTATCTCGATGCTAAAGGATGTTCAAAACGAGAAAAACCGCGAAAAAGTTTGACGATAGTGCTTACAGTACCCTCGAACTAAATGTCGGTTCCGGTTTTGAACTTACGGCTGCGGCTCTAAGTAGATCGTTTTGTTTAAAAAAAATAGTTTCAGTATCCTACCATAACATACCTTGTTACAGTAACCCAGAATACCGTACCCCGGTGGTATCACCAAATGATTTTATTTTCTAAACGTGTTATAAAAAATTTTTTGAAAATTTCTTTATTAGTAAAATATATTAATTTTCAGTCTAAATTTTGGAATGTGACTTATATCGATATTGAATTTACAGAAAGACAGCATATCCAAGTTTTTGAACAAATAAATCTTTTAGGCAATAAAGTCATTTTGTGATACCACTGGGGTACGGTATTCTGGGTTACGGTAACCAGGTATGGTATGGTAGAATACTGAAAATATTTTTTGAACAAAACGAGCTGCTTAGAGCCGCAGCCGTAAGTTCAAAACCGGGACCGACATTTAGTTCGAGGGTACTGTAAGCACTATCGTCAAACTTTTTCGCGGTTTTTCTCGTTTTGAACATCCTTTAGCATCGAGATAAATTTCGTCCTTTTTACTGAATGTGTGTTACCAAAATACGGATCGAATAATCAAATAAAACAACAAGAGTTCCGGCGGTAAAAGTAGTAAAAAAATTAAAATATGACAAAATTTTGGAATTTATCGATTTTCAGCCCTGGATGAAATTTAAGCGAAAAATGACCACGAGTAAAAACGTCTTAGAATTCGACGAGGAACACAGCTAGACCACTCCCGAATCGATTGGATACGATTTACGCGTTTTGACCTATGACGTCATCAAGTACTTTTCACTACCCCCTGAAGCGCAGGTACGCTAGGAAGCTTAGCAAACCCCCTTCCCCGCATACACTCATCACGCACTACCTACCATGCAAGAAAGAGCATAGGTTGCATTTTGAAGAATGCCAAGTTCCTTCACAAATATGTCGATCCTCTCAGATAGTGTCTTTTAACGCAATCGAAAACAACATGCGCAGTCCTAATACCCCGGATCAAAATTCAAATCTCAACAACAAAGATCGTTGCACCCACCTCAATGATGAGAAAAGCGGTACCCTAATGCTCGTGACCAAAGTTCAAAGTTCAAGGATCATCCACCCACCTTAATGATGACGAACTGTCGCTTCTCCTTGGAGAACAGGTAGTCCTCGCCCTTGTACACGTCGAACCACATGCCTGCGATTATTTTATTATTATCTAATAATTATATTTAAAAAAGTTTTTTTATTAGTTTCCACCTGACACAAGATGATACTAAACGTAGGTGAACTCGAGAGCTCTCAAAGAGTGAGTGAAACCTATTTGTTCGAGGGCAATTTCACCGACAAGTTTGTCACAAGAACGCCGCCCATAACTCAAATTTTAAAAAAATTGAATACTTGGAACAAAGCCGCCAATAAGCATTTATAAATAATTCCCACCATGAATGTGCAGTTTCCCTTGATCGAAGGCCTCCTTCAACGCATCGTGCGAGGCGATGTTCACGAGCTGCTGCAGCACGTTGATCTGTAGAATATCGGACTATTGATTTTTTTTTTAAATTATACATTTGTGCACCATCATTCTATTCTATTCTTTTGACAGCATGTTGAACTATTGATAAGAATAAAGAACAATTTGCGTCTATTTTGTATTCTTTCTGATATAATTCTTGCAGTACAAGCATGTAATCAATCAGTAGTTATAATGAGCAACCTGTGACAGTTTGTCCTCTGCCTTCAATCGATCGAACGGATCGATGATAGCCTCGAATGACTGCGATGGAGCGATCTGAATAATTTCGAAATTAATTAGAGCTACGCTCCGCCCCTTTTACCCTCATCGCACCCGCTCGATTTGTCTGACAATAGATAACAGAATGACCCGGTAGAGGCGATCAAAGTTTTATTTGGTGAAATCGTAAGAGGAAGAATTGAGTTTCACAAACACTACATGGTGACGTTTGATCGGATGCCACTAGCGTTTTCACGGAATCGTATGCAAAGAAAAATATAATAACCTCGCTTTCGAATTGGAGCGGCTGCGGGCCCTTGTAGAGGCGCTCGTTGAGTCTGACATGTGTTAGTGTTTATATGTGCGGATAACCAGGAAAAAAGAGAATACTATCAAAAACAAAGTTGTGTTTGATGATATACACTTTACTATTGTATGCTTTGTACAACTATTAGCATGACTCTTATCCTGTGACTTCAAATAATATCCCACTTCTGCATGGTTCGATGCCCATTCTTCCGCAGCGCCTACCTACATCATCATTCACCCAAAAATCTAGTAGATCGCCATTTACCAAATAATAATTCAAATATGCCCACTTTTTCATGGTCCGATGCCCATTCTTCCGCAACCAGTGGTCCATCGGCGAGGAGTGGTCAAAGTTGGACGGGCACGAGTGCAGCCCGAACAGCATGTTCATCGCCTGAGGAGAAGCAAAGATCAAAGATCAAAAAAATATTCGGAATAGGGAGGAATGGATGAATTCGAGCCAACGGGACTGATCAAAAGGAAACGGGGTGAATGCATCAAAATAGGGCTGGTCTGGTGTAAAAGTTTGAATTTAGTAAGTGTCACATCCAGAATATCCAGTAAAGTTCACAAATTGTGAATCGTGCATCCGCAACTACGCTTGATACCATTCCTAATCCACAAGTTCTGATCACCATGTCGTAAAGATCAAAGATCATCTCACCTTGCAATCCGAGTGGCCGCAGACGATCACGTGCTTGACGCCGCCTCGCTTCACCGCAAGCTCGAGCTGCAAGTTTGATCTTTGATCGTTGGTCTTTGATCTTTAGACTTTGGTACCTCCTACGTCTTTTCATCGAGAAACAAGTGTCGACCTACAGTAACCTCAAGATAACCAATTATTGAAATTACTCACAGCCGCGGGCTCTGTCGTGCACGAGACCTCAGAGTAGTGACCTGAAAAGGGAAGGTGAGAGATCAAAGATCAAGAAAAACGTTAATAAAATATTCTGCGACCATGAGATGATTGCTTCCAATTAATTTGTTTTAAGGACTTCAGCGTACGGACAATTGCCGCAGCAATACCGATCGTCTAATGTGTCCAGCATGAAACTCTAATGCGCACATTCCGCATTTTTCATTGTAACGGAAATAATGAATGTGATTTCGGATCAAGTTTGACGTAAACTAGACATCGAAAGGAAAAAAGTTTCGAATACATTTCATACTGCCAGACGATAAATTCAACGCAATAGAAAATCAATAGCTAGTTAGCTAGCTAAGCTCACTTATCATTATCATTAATAACTACAGTAGACTACACCCACTGAATTTTCATAGAAATCAATATCCCATAGCGTACTACCTATCCGCAGTATAGTACGTACATACCCGTACTACCGTGGTGTGCCTACCGTAGTTGCAGGCGTCCGGGATGAGGTTGCCCGCGTTGCGCACGACGAAGATGTCGCCCACCTTGGCCTGAAAACAAATTGTTAAGTTATGTACTACGGCAACCAATGATGAGCGAGCCCCACTAGTATTATTCCGAGAAATTCCGAGTAACATTTCACTGGACAACTTTTCGTTGAGCTATGCGAAAAATCTATAGATTCTAATTTTTTCTAATGCAGTCTCTATCGTAAAATGGAACATCAACGATAAAAAGTCAAAGATCATCGTCAAACCTGCGTGAATCGGGTGGGCAGCATGCGCGAGTCCATGCACGTGAACATGAGGGCTTTCGGCTGCAATTATTGTTTATTATTTTAATGTTAACATCAGTGCGATTTAACTGAACAAATATTGTTTCATTGCGAGAATAGACATCGATATTGGTATTATACCACATCAACATGTGGTCTTCATTTGATAAATTGTTTTGGAACAAATTAGGATGGGTTGGCGAGTTACTATTTCACAAAGCATTCCACATTTTCACTCACCTAGTGTGATTAGTTATTTCACTAACTCGATTTCTTAGTTTAGCTTATACAATACGGCATAAACTGAAACTAGAAAAGCCATCTTTGAGCCAAAACTACGACCAACATGCGGATTGTCCTTGATCTCCTTAAACTGCTCGACGAGCTCCTTGCGCACCGTCTGCCGGTACTGGATGACGCCCCGCAGGATCCGCTGCATTCCTGGCAAAGATCAAAGATTAGAGATCAACTAAAGAAATACCACTACTTTACTCGCAATCTACAGATCTAAATGATATCATATGATTGCGTTATTTGGAGTTTTCCAAGATGATCAGAGTGATATCTTCAAATATCATAGTAACTCGGAGGAAAACGGAATATGTGTCGGCGCAAAGTGATAAGAACAGACGAAATGGCGTGAGGGGTAGCACCGATCTCGCCTTTGACTGTCAGTGAAACACAAGCAAATGACCGTAAGTTTCGCGTCAAAACAGCCATGAGAATTATCACACCATGATCAGGTAAGAAATTTAATGAGGATTGCATTCATGGCATTCAGAAATAGCAGTAAACGGTGAGGGCAACGCTGTCTCCCCACGTCAAAGCGGTTTCACAGTTGTCAAGCAACTTCAAATCTTGATTCGGTACATTGGTAAGCTTGTCCACCGCCAATACGCAGTATTCGAGGGAATTTCACTGACAAACGTGTAAAAATCGTTTGATGAACACATAAAACTCGCACAATTGCGCAGCAAAGAGCGCTAAAACGCTAGTTCCCAATAACTGTCTAAGTGCAAATGCGATCGAGCTGACGTGGTGTCAATCGATTACAAATTCCGCGCGAAATCACGTCAAAACAACCCAAAATCAGCGAGCGCGCACGCAAAAACTAAAGTAATGAACAGAAAGCGCGAGACGAAAAATCCTCAGCAAACGACCGGGCAAGGGACAGAGGAAAGGTGAGAGAGGGCGAGATGGGAAGAGGGTGGCGAGAGATAATGGGGAAGTGAGAGAGCACAGAGAGAAAGAGGGCGTTGATATCAGAGAACGAGCAACGTGTGACGGAGATCACTCGAGGGAAGGGAGGGAGAGAGGGGAGGGAGCGTCTCTCACATTCGCGTGCTCTCTCGCTGTGTATGACTGGTCTCCTGATTTCCTCGCAGTCTATGAACTGGTCGTGCTTCGAGCTGGACTTTGATCGTGCGTGATCTATGATCTTCCTTTACTACAATCTGGCTCAGTAGTAGCAGAATGATCGCTGAGAGGAGCAGGAGAGAAAAGAGAAGAAAAGAGAAGCAACGAGTGACGACAACTGACAATCACTGCTGCTCTTTTACTCCACGTGGATGGGGAAAATGCGATCAGTGATGAGCGCACTGGTCGGAATATCCACCGAAACTGGGGTTCGCCGAAACAACGAGGGATCCCTCCTATTTCAATGCGTTCACTTCTCTTTGTTCCCGTGATCGCTAGCTATGAGTCGCTTTAGAGCTAGCAAAAGACATACGCTTCCACTAGGGTTTCCAACCAAAGAGGGGGCAAGCTCGAACAATCAAATCTTTTCCGTTAATCAAGCTCAATGCCCGGTCACTCGAGCACAAAGGTAACTGTGGAAGGAGAATTGAAAGATCCGTGAAATTTGACAGATTAAATAAAAATTCAATCCCTATCATACGTGAGCCAGGCAACTCATTGGACATTTTTTCCCGACTTTAAACGGCTTCAGGTGCACGGGACCCCCACTTTTTGGACCAATTTTAGACTATTTTTCCTCAAAATAGACGGGATACCCCTCGATTTCTCAAAAATTTTCACTATTTTAACGGGTCGCCGCCA
This sequence comes from Pristionchus arcanus, assembly GCA_900490705.1. Taxonomy (NCBI): domain Eukaryota; kingdom Metazoa; phylum Nematoda; class Chromadorea; order Rhabditida; family Neodiplogasteridae; genus Pristionchus; species Pristionchus arcanus. The sequence continues at coordinate 12,449 of LS487677.1, forward strand.
CCCCAAAATTCCTTACGGAAATCGGCGCCCAGCTATGATCCCTATAAAAAATTGGGTGCTACTAAAGAAGAGAGTAAGGATCTGGTGGGGGAGTAGGCCCTTCGCGTCAGAGGGTTGGCTACCACCGTATTCTAAACTATGAGTTCAATCATGTTTGATATTTATTGCTCAGTCACATTTAATATTCCTAAACGAGCACGACAAGGGCGAACAAAGAGAAATAGAGAGGTACCCAGCTCTTTTTTCCAAACTTTGCACTACAAAAGTTTGCAGAAGACCGAAAATAAGACTTTAACTCACCGAAGTAATTGCATCATTTCCGGTACGGAAGCCTCTCGATCATCTCGCTCTCCTTGAATGGATCACCGAGCGACCGAAGTTGTACTGCTCCTGAAAAATAAATCAATACCTCCCGTATGAGAGGCACTAATCGGTGAGCCAACGAGGTCTACACCAGCCCTAAGCAAAACGCGGTGAGCCAACAAGGTCTGCACCAGTTCTAAGCAAAAATATAAATTATCTCTATTCCACTCTCTTCCTATCACTCATCGTGCACTTCATCTCGACTTAACAACCCGCAGATTTCTCACGTCATACCTAACACAGCTAATATTATCCCAACTCTAATACTGCCTTTGTAAGCACTAGGCAATTCCATTTATATTAGTTATCGTACATTTTCGAAACCAACCGGGTACCACAAATATTGTTTTGCCAGAAGATCCTAGAAAACATCGCTCTTGTAGAAGAACCGACTAACTTATTAGGGTGTCCCATAAGTTTCCGGACTTTTTTTCGATATATTTTTTCAAGAGAATCATTAAAGATTACTTTAAAAATGAAATTACATTTAGTACATTTACCGCAGAATAAAATTTAGCGCAACTAAAATTATAAAGATATTGGCTAGGAATGACGTAATGCCCGAAAAACGCGTTTTTTGATAATTATTTGAAAATATTCTCTCTTCGCCTGGAATGATCATTGGATCCCATGATTTTTCTGACAAATATGGACGACCATGGACTATTTTTTGAAACTCTGAAACCATATTTTTATTGAAAGATTTACGAGAAAAATCAAAAATTATCAAGAGCATGTCTGAGGTTGAGGGTCATTTTACACATTTTGGAATTTTTTTAGGTGCCTAATAATCCGCTCTCGCCCAAATTGTTTTGATAATATTGTATTAGGATAACCTATACTTATTTCCATTTCTTATCGTCTTTCGTAAATCGGGTATTCTCAGGAATAGTCAAAAACTGCTAATTTCGTAACTATGATGCAATGTTGTTTCGAAGCTCGGGGTGGTGGTCAAACAAATTCTTAGCATCTCCTAAACTGTTACAGACATTAACAGTTTTTGGACCTCATCTCATTCGTGAAATCTGAAAAAATTCCATCTCGCTCAAGTTATGCGAAACGATGCAGATTTTTCAAACGTCGGAGATTTCACTACCTCACACATGGAAATGAACAAACAGTCAACTCTCTATAAAGTTCTCTTAAAAGTACATCGAAACTCTTTGAAGAAATAGGGGAAAACATTCAGTCCGGGAACTTATGGGACACCCCAATATATGCTTACCCTTAGCACCACTACTGTATTATCATCTGTAGGGTCTGAATTAATGACAGAGCCGTTTACTTCAAGTATTTCAAATGCAGAAGTGATGAAATTTATCCACATCGATCCCACCAATGGACGAAATCAAAGATCAACTTCACTTCACTTTCCTGCAGAGCAAAAAAAAGAAATAATTAATATTTTCATTGCTAACCTCTCCATCTTCAGATACCAAACTAATACCACCACATGTTAACGTCCGCACGATATACGCATCAACGATTTCCTTAGCTGATTTGCAAACCTGTGTTTTGAATATTTTGAATACCATTAAATTTAATTATTTGTTACCTTTCTAATCTCAACAATCGTTTCGCAGTCCAAGAAGCTACAGATTCTTTCATTTGCTCCTCGAGTAAGTTGGACAAAGGGAATAGGCATTTCTCGACTGGAGAAAATAGATCGATTTAAACTGATTGAAATAAGCGTCTATTCGAAAATGTATGGCAAACGCTACGAATTATATTGTAATTCTGAATGGCGTCTTTTCTCTATAATTACCACTTGCTCAGATGATAGACAGTTAAAAAATATTGCGATGAGATGGGAGGATCCACGATCTGAAGGTTGGGTGCAATATGGTCACGACAATAGAATGCACAAGACAGTGGAGTATCATAGTTCGTCTTCCCATCTGACATACCGTTGTAATGCGCTTGACGATGAAACCAGCTTTTTAAAACGCGGTCTCCGTAAGAACGTCGGGATCCGGAGGGGAAGTGGCACAGTAGCTAAAAATGGTCTCCGGGGGCTCATACTTGGTGGTTAGACTCCCTAGGGGTGGGATACACTTCAGCCAAAATTTTGGCGCCAAAAGTTGATCTTTGATCTTTGATCTCGAAAAAATTCATCTTCATTTTAACCCCTCATGTGATACACCATTCGATAGAGCATCAAAAGTTATGCAAAAACCCAAGTTTTTGTTATCTTAACTTTTTCGGTTTTCGAAAAAATCGATAAAATGTCGAATTTTCATGTTTTTATTTTTTTCAAAAATTATTTTCGCAATGTTCCAATGATTGCTACCCCCTGGAAATAAGATATTATATGTAAACTTACACAAGGATTCAAAAAAAGTTAATGTTGAAGCTTTCCGACATGCCCGGACATCACTTTTCAGCTGATGTTCAGGGACAGGGAGCAGCGCAGCGCAGGGTGCCCCCTATCCCCGAACCCAGCCACCAGCTGATGTTCAGGGACAGGGAGCAGCGCAGCGCAGGGTGCCCCCTATCCCCGAACCCAGCCACCAGCTGATGTTCAGGGACAGGGAGCAGCGCAGCGCAGGGTGCCCCCTATCCCCGAACCCAGCCACCAGCTGATGTTCAGGGACAGGGAGCAGCGCAGCGCAGGGTGCCCCCTATCCCCGAACCCAGCCACCAGCTGATGTTCAGGGACAGGGAGCAGCGCAGCGCAGGGTGCCCCCTATCCCCGAACCCAGCCACCAGCTGATGTTCAGGGACAGGGAGCAGCGCAGCGCAGGGTGCCCCCTATCCCCGAACCCAGCCACCAGCTGATGTTCAGGGACAGGGAGCAGCGCAGCGCAGGGTGCCCCCTATCCCCGAACCCAGCCACCAGCTGATGTTCAGGGACAGGGAGCAGCGCAGCGCAGGGTGCCCCCTATCCCCGAACCCAGCCACCAGCTGATGTTCAGGGACAGGGAGCAGCGCAGCGCAGGGTGCCCCCTATCCCCGAACCCAGCCACCAGCTGATGTTCAGGGACAGGGAGCAGCGCAGCGCAGGGTGCCCCCTATCCCCGAACCCAGCCACCAGCTGATGTTCAGGGACAGGGAGCAGCGCAGCGCAGGGTGCCCCCTATCCCCGAACCCAGCCACCAGCTGATGTTCAGGGACAGGGAGCAGCGCAGCGCAGGGTGCCCCCTATCCCCGAACCCAGCCACCAGCTGATGTTCAGGGACAGGGAGCAGCGCAGCGCAGGGTGCCCCCTATCCCCGAACCCAGCCACCAGCTGATGTTCAGGGACAGGGAGCAGCGCAGCGCAGGGTGCCCCCTATCCCCGAACCCAGCCACCAGCTGATGTTCAGGGACAGGGAGCAGCGCAGCGCAGGGTGCCCCCTATCCCCGAACCCAGCCACCAGCTGATGTTCAGGGACAGGGAGCAGCGCAGCGCAGGGTGCCCCCTATCCCCGAACCCAGCCACCAGCTGATGTTCAGGGACAGGGAGCAGCGCAGCGCAGGGTGCCCCCTATCCCCGAACCCAGCCACCAGCTGATGTTCAGGGACAGGGAGCAGCGCAGCGCAGGGTGCCCCCTATCCCCGAACCCAGCCACCAGCTGATGTTCAGGGACAGGGAGCAGCGCAGCGCAGGGTGCCCCCTATCCCCGAACCCAGCCACCAGCTGATGTTCAGGGACAGGGAGCAGCGCAGCGCAGGGTGCCCCCTATCCCCGAACCCAGCCACCAGCTGATGTTCAGGGGCAGGGAGCAACGCAACGCAGGGAACACACAAACAAAGAAAAAAAAAACCAAAAAAAGAAAAAGAAAAAAAAACAAAGAACAGAAAGAAAAACAAAAAATAAACATGCAACTTCAATTAAAATGTTATTTTATCGATTAAAATTGAGTCGAATCGATCTTCGCCGATCCGAAACCAGAAAAATCTATGACATTATCAGCTCACTAGTGATCGCCCTACTCTCCTATGGAGAAACGCGTACGACACAGCGAGCGAAGCGCCGACGTAACCTTTCCCATTTATAGGAAAAACGAAGTAATAAGTTGATAAAAAATATCGGCTATTCATCACTGTTCAAAAAGTCACGTCAGATGGGTTTTGCTTTCGGGCACCTAGGAGTGATTTATTTGCAGCCGGACAAACGATGGCGATAGCCAAAACAACGTGACTACGTGCGAAAGTGAAAAAAGTAGGGAACTAACCGTAATTTTATTGTCCTTTTCATCCCTGGAATCGACATCATCACCGAACGTTACCGAGTCTGAATGATTAATAAGTTTATTTTATAAAAACTTTCGACAAATACTAATTATAATAATAAAATAAGCGGATCAAACAGAGCGTAGTATAGTTCCACTTGGCAATCATCAAGGAAAGATCTTACCCGCTCCCATAAATGTTTCCTCTCCATCGGACATAATGGAATCTTGTCGCTGCGTGCTCGAGGTCGAGGGCTCTTCAGTACAGGGAAAGACGGATCGCCAGATGAGCAGCGACTGGCCGCCTTGCTTATTGTTAGCAGGGGAAGAAGGACCGTCGCGATGGTCGCACGCGAACCAGCGTGATCTGCTTAGGCGCAGTATCCGCCATCTTAAATTAGCAAGCGATAAATAAATAAAAGGAAACGGTAAATCAATCAACAAATCGATAACTACCAGCGGAAATCGATGAAAGACCTCGCTGAACGTCCCAAAAGCACTAGAGCAGAGTAAGGTACTAAGCCAGAGCAACATAAAAGGCATCATTGGCCACATTACATTACAAATGAGCGTTATTAGACTACTCGAGTTTAGACCCGTTCTGGGCTAATGCTGTAGAGCCAAAGATTAGGAGTAGCCGAACCTTGCTAATCAAATCGGAGTAGCGCCCCGTGAGGACGCTGTCGACAATCTCCTCCACTTTCTTTCCTCTCCAAGCGGGAAACATAAGACCCCTCTGTCATCTGAACTTAAGTTTGTTCAATATAAATCAGTAAAAGTGCATGGAATCAACGAAAACAGAAAAAAATAAAAAAACAGTCTCGAAACCGGAAAATATGAAATCAGGACCGTGAAAAGGTTCAGTTTGAACATTTTTCTTACCGTAATCATTTTGCGAGCTCGTTAGGTCAGGTTTCTTCTTCAACTAATTTATTCATTACCTTCTCTATTGCCCTAATTTATCTTTCTTCGAGATTTTAAATGTTGGAAAATCACTTTATCTATGCTTGAAAGGAGTACAATGAAAGACTTTGCACAAAATATACATAGATTGATCTCTGAGATTTTTGATCCTAATTATGAAACAACTTGAGCAGTTTGCTTCCGGTCTTGTTCATTTTCGAGAGTGACGGTGATTTGTGCAGATAGGCGAGTTTCGAGGATTCCTTCAGACGAGATGGCGAACGCAGAGACACGGAGAAGGTCGATTTTCCTGAAATAATTTTTTTTTATTCTCCCGATGAGAATAAACATCATTTGAAATCTAACCACTCTGAAGTTCCAGAGTCTCAGAATTCTGTTTTTGTTTTCTAACCACTGCAGTCAGAATCAGATTCTAACCAGAGTTGGACCAATTTTTCTTCCATAAATTCAGTGAACTGTTGATCATTGAACTTACTCGACTGACTGGACGATATCTCGCTGTCACTGGCACACAATCGAGTGGGCGACGGACTGCGTTTCTTGCCAACCAGCTGGATCAGGGCTCGCTGGACCACCTGGAAATACCACATTCCTCTTTTCCTCGAAATTAGTGTCGCATGAAAATAAAGAATTTTCCAGTTATGTTTCACGATGCGTGTATACAGCTATTTTGAGATATTTTGTAGTAGTTCTCAGCCATGGCGTTAGAAATAAAGTAAATGGCCATTCATTAGACTAAGGTGAGATCGACCGTCCTCCTGATCAGGTGGAATGACAGTGAACCTATTAGACTTTCTTCGAGTCTGGCGCTTTCTTAGTTTACGGCTCACCTAGAGCTTGAAATAATTGTCTCTAAATTTTTATCACATTTTCCCGCCTCTCTAATCGGCGAGAGAGTTTGCAAAATGAAGTGACCATTTCCCGATTTATCCTTTATTTCCAAGTTTCCCTCTCACCTCATTCACGCTCCTGCCCTCGCCCGCCACGCAACACTCGGCGAACAGGGCGCCGTGCAGGGCAGCCACCCGACGGCCCTCCTCCTCGCTGACGACTCTGCAATGAGCTGGCTCTTTGGCTTACCATAAAATCACGCGATTATCAAGAGCGTTAAAGGCTAAAACGATTCAGTCTGTTTGTTTTTGCAAATAAAATGTAGATGTAAGCACATTTTCTGATTCCGATTAAATATAGCTACCTGTATCGCTCCAGATCCGTTTTGTTCCCCAACAGCAGCCTCCACACTCTCCTTCCCTCTCTTTCCGAGTGCTCCTGCTGCTTCAGTCTCTCCAGTAGTTTCTCCGCGAACCTGAATGAGTCTCTATTTTCATGTCATCTCAGGCATCACATCCAATCTAGTTTCCTTTCCGACCTTTTATTTTTATTTTTTCGGACTCGAACTCAAAGTAAACTCAATCAAGCAGCAGAACACAGTAAGACTCACATCAGACTAACAAGAAGTATTTCGTATTTCGAAGATAAGTGAGATACTCACGTCAAACTCTTCGAACAAGTGATATCATACACTACGATGAACAGGTCGCCCCACGTCTGCCATCGATGCCATTCGCGACTGAACGTATAAACTATTGTATATTTTTAGGTTAAATTTTTAGGTGAACCAATGTAATCTGATCGGGAGAACTATGAGGCGAACTGAGAGGTTCCGGTACAGGAATTCGTTCAGTAAAAGTTAAGAAAATATGAAGATGCTCGTCTATACCTTTCGCACTCCACCGTGTCCATCAGACAGACATTGACCGACTCTCCGTCGATGCTTTCCTCCTTGCAGTAGGTCTCTTCTGGAAAAGGATCACTCAACTTGACCTCTTCGAGATCGATACCGCTTCTTATTTTTCATTTACGATAAAGTGCAGTGGTATTGTTGCTATCCAATTTAGGAGAGGTGATCTGAATGGATTTAAATGAAATGCTTACCCAACGTTGAATCGTACTCGCCGATGAACCGTTTCGTCATGTATTTCACGATAAAGGCAGATTTGCCGACTTGCGATTGACCGAGCAAGACGATGTGAAGCTCTCGCGGTGGGACTGCTGGAGATCTCATTTGAATCTGAAATAAGGAGGCGTTTCGAAATGTTTTTTTTTGCAATGAAGGACATTAAAACGATGGAACGGAGCGGATCGGGACAATAAGGGGGGGGGGTGGAGGCGGAAGTGCGGAATGAAGGCAAAGTCTTCTCGCACTCTGGACTAGTGGGCACTTCGGCGAGGTGTAAGGTGGGACAAGAGAGTAGAGTTCTCAAGAGAGTAGAGTTCTCCGGAAAGAAACCGGAAGGAGGTAAAAACGAACAAGACATCTCTGGTCTAAAGGAAGGCATGAGGAGAATGCTGACAGCAAGCGAAAGGAGAGTAATGAAATGAAGAGGAAGGCGAGGCTAGAGCTTCTCTTGCTCAGTCCACCCATCTGACAGAGTGTGTAATGCAGAACAGAAGAGAGAGGGGCGAGCCATCTAGCCCTCTCCAACGAGAGTCTTCCCTTCTCCTCCTTTCTACTGAGCAATGTGGACAACTGTCGCCCGGTTGTGCTCTTTTCACCACGAGAATAAGTGTTCCCAACATACTCTATCAGTGCGTTATCGCTAGGACGCTGCAGATAAAGGGACCACAGAAAGCAGAAAAATTTTTTTTAGTCAGTTACGATAAAAATTAATTCGCGCATAATTTTCGGCACAATCTGTTACAGCATTCAGGTCATCGATATGAATGTGTTTCACGATGGAAATAATTTCGTTAGCGATGGCTAGAATCCTTTTTTTCTTCTCATGGGCGCTGAAAAATCACATCTATTCAAATCTTCTTATCATTATGCACGATTTGCTTGTCGAGAGTTGGCGATAATGACAATCGGTATTTACATTTAGCATGCAGGAAATGGTCTAATAAGACGTGTCGCGGTGGTCTTATAAGATCTCATAAGACCACCGCGACACGTTTGACCTTGTTTTCTGTTTCGTGACCTGCCTACGTCACTTTCGCAATAGCGAACAAACATACAGACACAGGGAGACATCTCTCCTTTATTAAGGAGTATGATATGATATGATTTCCTGCATGCTGTCGCTCTCATGCTCGCATATGAAATTCGATTTTTCAACAATAATTTACTGAATACGGTAGACAAGAGTTCAAAGATCAATTATTGTGCAGCCTGCGCGAATAAAATCATTTATCAATAAGTTACGTTACGCGAGAGTTCAAAGATCAAATCTTCCGGTAGATCACAGCTTGCTCTTCATCAGTTCCTCTTTCGAATACATGCGCGGGTGCGGGCGAGGAATCCAGCGATGGCCCTCCTCATCACGCACGAAAGCTCCTCGCTCACTGTAATTTGTGCAACTTTGATAAAATTATCGATTTATTGATTTTTTGTAATATCTTAGATCATTGATTCCATGTCAGAGCCAGCGATAGGCATGGCGGTTTCAAATTGCAAATAGTTTCACTAACAAAGCCACCGTATCCAGCATATGCTCTACCGTAACCTGATCTACCGTAAATAGGGATGTGTCCCCAAGTTTCGGACAAATTTGTGTCCCATTCCTTCTCTCCTCCCCATTCGACGCGGTCGATTTTCAATGAATGAGAGGGAGAGAAAAGTTTGGGACACATTTGTGTCCGAAATGCGAGAGATCATTTTTCATTCGGATCATTCCTGTCCGAAAACTCAAAAGGAGGGCGGTGTTTTGGGACGCAAAATGCCAATCCTAACCGTAATCTCTTACCATATCCTTAACAACCGTAATCTCTACTACCGTATCCACTCACCGATGGTGCGGGTAGTCGCCGACCTCCTGCATGTCGAGCACGGGCGCCACGCACGCGTCCTTGCCTGACAATGAACGTTGATCTTTGATCTTTTACCTACCCCACC
>LS487677.1:32202-44791 GCA_900490705.1 Pristionchus arcanus
AATTGCGCGAGATTTGTGAGTTGACAGAAGTCGAGAAAAGACTGGGACGATGGGGCGACTCTTTTTGGCTGTGGGAGGGGGAATACCGACCAATCGATATCCGGTAGGTTAAAGTCACCTGTTACTATTGTAGGTTGCGGACAGGAGCACAGGTCTAGTATCGATTTCACAAGGGAGTCAGTTTGAAGGGTGGTAGCTTGCGGACTACGGTATACGCAAATTACTCTCAAAAGGTCGCCATTGATGTCTAAATCGATAGCGAGTAATTCATGCGAACCGGGAATGGTTTCATCTGCTATTTGGGCAGCACTAATAGACGAGTGAATAATGATTGCTACACCACCGCCTCTAGAGTTCCTGTCTCTACGGAAGACAGTGAAATACTGCTCTAGATCACCTAGTAGCAGCGAATTCGGGAAGACAGAAGATAACCAAGTCTCCGTGAGGCAAGTTATAGCATGTTTCAATGAGAGTATTTGGGAAAGATATGGCAGTTTGTTTCGAATGGAGCGGCAATTAGCTAGGAATGCGGAGAATGAAAGAGAGTTTCTGTCAGAGTGTTTTTTGTGCCGGTGATTCAGAACCAGTTTCCCATCATTCCGTTATTGGGAGGAACATCGTACTCTTCCCGACTCATTTCGCGCCAGATTTCTTATCTACTCCGGCATCTGACCTCGCCTATTATGAGAGTGAGATGATGAGGAACTGAGTTGATCTCTTGGGGTTGTTTTTCGGGACAGCCTCTCTCTTGGCCTTCAGGATGTTGATTGAAATTTGACATGCACAATGAATTCTGACTCAAAGAAGTATTGCAAGGGTTCAAAGTCCAGCGAACAATGAGACATTTTGCATCGTATTTCGTATTTTCAATATTTGTTGAAAATGAGTTTTTATCACGTCAATACTATAAGTCTAATTTGATTTTTTGTATTACAATTTGATTCCACCGCGCAGATTCCACCCTAGCAGAGTTCACAGTTCACCGAACATCATTGAGACACATCGAGGGCTCCCTCTCCTCCCCTATTCCATTCCTGCCCCCTACCCCTATCTGCCCCGGCGATCTATCCCAGTGATCTGCACTCTCTCACTTCTCCATGATCTCTCGTTTTCTCTGACCGGCGAGAGATCATTGAAATTCGAGAGACTTAGTCTACCTTCAGATCGAATCTCCGACCGTTTTCGTGTGCGCTGTGTCGCATTTTCCGCCCTCCTTTCCCCGTACCCTCTCTTTTACCTTTCTGGGCCCTTGGGCCACGGGTGCAGAACCCAACGCCCCGAACCATGTTAGGGTAGAGTTCGAAATAACCACTCTTTCACGACCGTTACCAGTGAGAAACCACGAAAAATGAGTGGCTTGTCCTGTTTCGAACTCTACAAACCATGCAAGGAAACTGTTTGGTTTGTAGTTCATCTTTATTTGTATTAGTCGCTGTTGAGCAATTATTGATGATCGTAGTTGAATTTGTGAATATTCGTCCTGGAAGGTTGACTAAGCCATTACTAATTGCTTGAACACCTGAACCAGGAAACTGATTGGTTTATGGTTTATCTTTCTGTGTGCAATGATTGATGATTGCCAACAACTGACGAATATTCATCCTGAAACGCTGACTAAGCCATTACTAATCGTTTGATAATGTTTTTCGATTTCATGACCCACTTTTTCAGTGAGTTTTTCTTGAGTTCCTTGCAGACATGTTGTCTGCGACCGTGACATTTCCAAATCTTGCATTTTCAACAAAATTTGTGCTCGAAATTGCGTGCCATTTCGGAATGTTTACCAAATTTTCTCAAAAATCAAAAACGCAATTCGCAAGGCCCATCCCGCCTCCACAACGAACCTCCATTTCCTCATCCTTCCAAGATTGCCCATCATTGTCAGAAATAGCCCGTGGGCGACTCGAATTTCGCTTTTCCCCCTTCGGAATCCCTCATTTCGGACCACCATTCGGCGTAAAATGTCAGACAGGGCGAGAGAGCGCGCGAAAGTGAGAGAATCAGACGATGGGCGCTCATTTTGCGTCTCGTCTCTAATTTCAATGGTGTCCGCGTCCGATTTTGGACAGCGAATGCTCTATCGTCACTCTGACTGACGAGAGATAAGGCGAAATGAAGAGACCAGAAGATTGCCCGCAAAATCCGTTGTTCCGTCTTCTTCTAAAGTGCGGCTCTCCGATTTCTTCCATCGGCCTATTTCCGGGCTCCATTGAAGAAAGTGGACGTTTTCCAGAAATCGCCCTGTCTCCCGATCTTTCCAAAGCGCTTTTTAGGATAGGTTTCAAAGTGCTTCCATAGTGGGGCGTCAGATCGTTTTCCAATGGTCGAGAGTCAAGTTGTTCGAAACATTGCACAACTTCGAAATCTCTTTTGCGATCTTTTGCCACTTCCTCGCTCAAAATTATCGTGCCCATATCTAGCCCATTTAGCATGCTAGAGTATTATTCGCTACAATTCAGCTGCACTTTCTAGATATGTAGCAGTGTATTTCCAGATGAGATTCCGAATCTTCTCCGATCTTTTGCCACATCCCAATTCAAAATTAGCCGTTGCCAAGACGGCGCTGCGTGCTCTAAACTAGACATGTTTTCTGTTTGCTTGCGAGATTCACAGAGAGTTGTTCCCTCGCAACAGAGAGTTGTGGCACGCTGCAGAGAGACGGATTCTGGAATCTTGCTCGTTTGTCCGACATGGACCTTGTTGCAATATTTGGTTTGACAAATTTCTAATTTGTGTTGTTGCAAAGAACACCTCGAAATATATATTATCACCTGCATCATTTAATTTCTACCTAGTTTTCCTCTTTTCATTATAGTGTGAGAGGCTTCAGAAAGGTAGCAATTACTCGAAAGTTTCTCCAATTTTTCGCACGCAGCTATTGCGCAACCATTTCTCTCCGTGGCTTCTGGTTTCGAAACGCCCAGAGGGTGATTGCATTAGTGACTCCTCACTGACGCAGAATTCGAGATTCCTCATTTCACATTGCAGAGTGAAAGCTATCTTGGGCTTACGTAGAAAACCTGTCGTGATGTTGTACTCATGACACTTCTCTGTTTTTTTGGCCCAGCCTTTTCACGCAGAACATTCCCTCCCTATCATTCTCATTCCCTACCCCCTTCACATTCAGAGCGGTCGCCGCACTCATCTGATTTCGAATTGCCCCGCGGGTGCGATTGCATTACAGCCGTTACTCTTTTGACTCTTCTGCTGTGACGTAGATTGCAAGCTATTCCTGCTACGGGAGGCTTCAGTTCCAAACAATCGCATGCGTCCATCATTTCACAATGTAGCGGACAGATTGTGCTCTAGTGTTGCGAATACATGGTGATTGCAGTACTGCTAATACTTTTTCACTCTTTAGATGTGACGCAGATTGCGATGTGCTATTTCCTGCTGCAGTAGGTTTAAATTCGGAGCAATTTCCCGCATCCATCATTTCGAAATGATCTTTCGTCGAGAGACAAATGGGTCACTAAGGCATAAGGCTGTACCCTGATGTCTGCGTGATACGATATCTGCTTTGACCAAGGCAAGATCGTTGTTTGACGTTCAGTCTAATCTACGAAACTTACGATGATCAGACTACCGTACCTCGCCTGACCTCTAACCCCCTCAACTCATTCAACCGTGCAACAAAATTCATCCTGTTCCTTCGATCCCCCAAAGCGCACTCGAAACTGGGAGACCACAACGCATTTAATTCGCTCTGCAATGCAACCTTCCACGCCAATTGCTCTATGACTCACTGCAGGGAAACCGCCTACACTTTGCAAAGGTGTCTGACTCTCTCACTTTCCCGTGATCTCTCGCCTCTCTAACCGACGAGGGAGCATTCAAAATGAGAGATCTTTCGTTGCACGATGGCACTCCATTATTGCTATTGGCGGGCTCCCTTCCTCTCACTATTTTCACTTGCATTTTGCTGGGAAGATATCTACTTGTTTCCTTGTCAAAGTTTGCGCAACTTTTCTATTTTGATTCTATTGCATTTCACGCTGATCTACTGAAGCAGTTGCAAATTCCATAACCTCCATTTGTTGTTCAGTAGTTTATCATCTGACACGCCGTGCCAGCCACTTTTAGACGCGTTATTTGCTTTCGTGTTGATTTGTTTTCTCTCGTTTCTCATCATTCTCCATTCTTAGCACCTCATTCGCTGTAAGTCTAGCAAGTATGCAAAAACTCGGGCACTTCTTCGGTTTTTGGCCCAGCCTTTTCTCGCAGAGTATTCCCTCCCTACCATTTTCATTCCCCTCCCCCTCCACATTCGGAGCGGTTGTTGACTGGGCCAAAAACCGAAGAAGTTCCAAAACTCGATCCCACTTCATACCGGTGGTTCCTGAACTGGATCAGTGCTCGGAGTTGGGCGAATTGGCTGGTTCTACGGGGCGAAATCAATAGAACGGAGAAAAGTGATCGCATTTCGGGAAAGTGATGTGTTGAGTTCCATGCAATTTCACGCTTGCCGATCATGGAAATTATTTTTTTTCGAAAAATGCCGCGAGATGGTTGATACCGCGGTCTCCTGTGCCACTTTCGGAACACCCACCTCTGCGGCGCCTTTTTCTCTCACTGAGAACGCTGTCTCACCAAGGAGGAAAAGAGAGTTCACGGGCGGTCACATTGTTCTCTGTGTGGTGGTGTCAATATTCGAGTTATTACCTATTTTTCTGCTCTTGTTGCTGGTAATTACACCTATGCTTTCTACTTAGCATTCATTTAGTGAACGGTTTGAGAAGGGAGTCATTTCCCGGTTCCCAAACGGCGCGAGGAAACCCCGGCTAGCATCGCTACTGGGCGTGTGTGAGTCACTGAGGGGACACTACGTTAGAGGGCGAGAGATTGCGTAAATCGAGGAGTGTGCCGACAGTGAAAGATGCGTTCTAGATGGTCAGAGTGAGTGAGAGAGCAGGCATAAAGGAGAGCGCAGAGAAAAAAAGAGGTGGAGTATAGACAAAAGGGCGATTCAGCTTCTGCTTTTTCTCCTTCTTCCCTCCTCATCTTTGTGCTGAATCAGAGACCTTCGTTCGTGCACTTTTGCTCTTTAGTAGACATAAGAAATCTTATCATTTTACGTGCTCTATAACTATTTTGTCTTCTGAAGTTTTGCCATCCGCTCCGGGATATCTTCCCGATTTATGGTCTGCACTCCTATTTTTATCTGATTTCTCTGTCTTGCACTTCCTTACTAATTCATCGTTATCTTCCTGATTCGATTGCTAATCGGCCAAACATTCTCTGGATTAGTAAGAAATGCGGGAAATTGTATATTCATTCCGCGTGATCTTTCATCGGTCAGAGAAACGAGATGAACCGGGAAATTAGGAGAGATATTTCTTGCATCCCTAGTGTTCTCTGGTTTGCCAAGTCTAGACGGGATCTACCCCTCAATTTGTGCTCTATGTTTAGGTGCGAAGGGACACTTCTTTTGCGTTGCTTTGGCCTTGTGGTTGGAGTTCATCTGTCCTGAGAAATGGAGATTTCTTTCGCATGGTAAGGAATGAGTATAATTGGGAGGGAGTACTCCTTTTTTGCCCGCATTCTTTCCTTACCCATAAGATGTTACTTGCGCCTAGTGCATGGTCGAATGCGTATGTTGTCCTATTACCTACTCTCATTTCATCGCCTCTCTAACCGGCAAGAGTGCGTGTAAAATCAGGAAACAAAAACTCTCTCGAGTGTTGACCTGATTGAATTCCGTATGCGAAAGTGACACGGCATGAGTCATTTCTCGCCAGGAAGAACACTCTATTTGGCAGATGGGGAGTGAGGGTGCATTAGAGATCGGCATACTGGCGAGGGTCTATCAGTTTCGGACACTCTGCCACAAATCAGAGATGCGAGAGATCACGCAAAATGGAGAGATCATAACCCACCCGTGCAAAGTCTACGTAGTGACTACGCATTATTCATGTTTTGCGACGCGGAAACTGTTTGAAAAATGAGTGATAGCAAGGGTCGGAGATTACATTTTCGTGGTTAGGTGAATTGTGGCTAGGAAGAAGATTATTCGAGTTTATCTTTTTGATGTCAAGACTTGTTCACTCGCGCTATCGTTTTCGAAGCGTAGTTTGAAAACGACCTTACTTTGTTGTTTTTTCTTGCTTATACATCGTATTTATACGTCCTCTCGTAGAGATTCTTTCCCTCGATTAATGGAAATTCGATGGAAACTGTTCAAAATCTAATCGATATTACTGATCGGCGATTACGTTGCGGGCCGTCGTTTACATTCAGCTTCCGTGACGATTTCTAAACATTGCACTCCTCACTCTGACAAGCTACCGATCACTGTTTCACTGCTGAATATTCGTTCGTACTCGTTGTAGAAAATATATTTCCGTTCCGACGCGTATGCTGATTCCTATTATGAACACTACTATCGTGAGATAATTGATGTACCAGTACCTCTGGATTAGTGACTGCCCGATAACTTATTTCGTCGCATTTTTTCGAATATTCGAAAGTCCATCTTTGTATACTCCTCAAATGATCGAAGCTGCTTTTGCAGACCGCTCGTGCCCAGGGAATGAACAGTCACTAGCTCTACGACTCGACTACGTCCCTCAGTCATGCAGTTGCTCTCACTCGTGGTGCTCGCCGCAATCGCGAGCGGTAGCTGGCTCGGAGAAGCGGAGGCTAAGTTGGTCTTCGATCTTTGCTCTCTCAGTGTCAACAGCATTCTCATCTATTGATCCGTTTCGAATATGTTTCACTCTACCGCTGAATACGCAAGACCATGCATTCCTCAATGGGTCGGAGGTTATCCGTGAAACAAAATCAATAATTTATATATATTTATCGCATATGTAATTTTTACGAGTCTTGAAAAGGATTGGACTAAGTGTGTACAACAAATACGATATTACGATGTCGGGCTAGCGACAAAGTTAGGAGTCAATTAGGGGAATGTCGGAATTCTTAAGATATTCAATAATTATGGATGATCTTTCAGAAAACTCCCTCTCGTCGTTCTTCCGTCGTCGTTCAGATGGAATTCGACCAATACGATCACTGTGACGCCGTTGAAAATCAAAAACTTTAATGAGGTTTGCCCGTATTTTTTTGTTCTTACATGCAACATAAAAATCGATCCAAAACTTGAGCAATTTACCATACTGTCTAGTTTCCACACCAGATATTGGAACATCTCTTTTTTTGCCCATGCAACAATCGCTCTGAATGTGTTGGGGTAGTGAGTAAGAATGATAGAGAGGGAATATCATGAAGGGGCAAAAAGCGGAGAAATGCCAAATTGTTATAGGTAGACTCCGAATTCCGCGTCGAGGACTCGGCCGGAGTGATCTACGCCCGGGAGGATCTCATTTGGAAGGCCGGTGAGGGAATATTTTTGATTTATTCCGATATTTAGCCAAGAACCAAGAATTAGCTCAGCATTAGCTCAGCGATATATGAAAAGTTTCCAAAATTGGAATCTGCAGGAATCTTTTCATCGCTTCCTCGTAACTGACCATGCCAGAAATAATTAGCACTCTGACAATATTGTTTGGTTGAGTTTCAAACAAGCTTCAAAACGCTGAAGCGGTGTCAAATCTAATTCGCCAGTTGCAAATCGCTGAAAAATAACATAAAATGTCAACATTAAGGTGTCGCCAATACGAAACACTTCTTTCTCGCCGCTCCCTCATCCAATCCCTCCTCTCTGCCCCATGAACTGGCGAGTGATCTTTGATCTTCAGTCTTTGATCTTTGATCTTTACTCTTTGATCTTTGATCTTTATTTTTTAACAAATACCCAAATTTCTCATCGTTCAATGGACCGAGATTCAGATTTTTCTTATTTTTACTTTGATAATTGTTTTACTTATTTCCAGAGGCTCCGACTGATCCTCAAGGCCGAACATGACCCATTCGAGACGACTGTAAAGGTGAAATTTTCGAAATATCGTTTCTTTATTTTCCGTCCTCTCTCGCATCTCGGACCGGAGTGTGAAAGAGTGTGCCGAGATTTGCTCATAACATTTGTCATGATTGGTGATTTTTGATCTTTGATCTCTGCAGACCTCCACGGACCTTCGTGTCGTACATGTCTACTCGGACAAGGCGCACTACAGGAGCGGCGAGACGGGTTGGTTTTTTAAAAAAATATTTTTTTCGAGAAGATCGTATCGTTCATATGGGCACTGAACTCTCAGGCAATGAATGGAGTTATTCCTTCCCAAGCCAAATTCGCGAATGAGCCTTGAACATTGAATAGCAAGCGTTTTGTTAAATCAAAAATAATTAATTACAGTAACCATTCGCGCTCTGCCTCTCGATTTCTACAACCAGATGTACACGAAACCCATCGAATTCGTGCTGATTGTGAGTTTGATCTTTGATCTCTGGCCTTTGATTGTCGCCGACAATATTGGGCCTGTGTCTGCATGAGCAGTTCTCATAACGTTTTTGAGAATCGACTAAAATACATTGGTCGAGTCAGGAAACTGAGCAGATCTCTGGTATTTCAGCCCCAATGGGGGACCAAGAAAAGGAGGCATAACAGTGTCCCCCCAATGGGATCCCAACAGTTTGAGAGGGGCTAGATGCTCCGAATGCTCCCAATGGTCCCCCAAAATTTGCCCCCAATGGGTTCCCAATATAATGCAATACGCCAAGGGGATGAAAGGCGCATTTGATTCATGCGTTCTTCGAGTGTTTTGAAGTTCCAAGGAACTTCGTTTTTTCAATGGTTTATGCGATGTATATTAGCTATATTTATGTATGTTCACATCATTGCTATGCTTCTTGTATGTCGTTATACTACGCATGTTCAATCAGATGAACGTTCAAATAGCGAAACTTCCAGGGTCGACACCGTCATTGGACCCTTGTAATTGAAACTTACAGGCTATCTATCAAATAAAGGTACGAGCGAATTCAGTAATACGATCATTTTTCAGGTGTTATTTTTCCGTCATTTCACTATTATAATAAGGAAATAAGTTGTGATCGAATGTTAAAGGTGAGCAAGGGCAAATGGGATTATATTCGTCATTTCAGAACTCCTTTTATAATAGTTATGCGGAAGAATTCAGGAGAAGCTGTGGAATTATATCATAGTTCATCTTTTTCCTTTTGTATTTGTATGTAAATATGACATTTTTGGATAAAAGTTAAGATATTTGCTTGTTGTTATCACACAACCAACCTATGCGCACAACGACTCATCCCCCAATGGGATCCCAAGAATTTGCCCCAATGGTCCCCCAAGACCCTTCACCCCCTAATGGTCTCCCAAAAATTCCCCCAATGGTCCCCCAGTTCCCCTCCCAATGGGGGGAATTGTGGGGGACCATTGGGGCTGAAATACCAGAGATTGGACTCGAAATGGGTAGATAATTTTTTCCTACCACTTTTGACTGCAAAATGGTAGGATAATGACCTTTTCGCGTTTTCCTACCACTTTCGAGTGTAAATTGGTAGGCCACACACTTTACAGTCAAAAATGTGTGTAATTGCGTTTTGTCGACCCGTTTGACTCACATTTGGTAGGAAACGTGTTCCCTACCCATTTCTACTCGAATTCGTGTGTGTTTGTGTTTCCCTTACATGTTCGACTCAAATAACGACTCATTTATCATATGCACATATTTTCGAGTACGAAACAGTAGCAAACGCAAATGCGGTACAATTGGAGTCGAAAAGGCATGGCCTACCACTTTTGAGTAAAGTTAGGCGACTTTTGCTTCAACACAGGGATTTGCCACCACCCGACAGTTCGCATTAGCAGGTTTTGAAAACTGATTTTAGATCGCCTATTGATGCTCTTTCGAATGGTATATAGCTCATACCCCAATTTCATGGTAAGGCTGTGTTCTTCCCTTGTGAGGAATAGAGTGATAAATTCAGTACTGGCGTTCTCTTTTTACGAAAAAGTACCATCCTTGTATGGAATAAGCAAATAATCAGCCTGAAATGGAAAGTAAAGGTGTATTATAAATAAATATTTGCTCTATTTACCCATCGACACCATGTGCTAAATGCCATGCGAACGTAGTAGTAAGAAATCGATCTGCAAATGTGACGAGTTAAACAAAGAACAGATAAATGAAAAGTAGTAAAGTTCGTAGTCAATGTTGGCGTGACAAACATAAAGGTACTGTAAACAAGAACTTCAGGTAATGATTGACTGAATGCCTGTAAAAAATCTGTATGATTTTTATATTGTGGTAAAATTTAGACGAACCTGTGCGAACAGTCTAATTTCAAGTTTCCGTTTCCTTGCTTCTTCTCGAGAAGAATTCACTAACCACTTTGACTGAATCAAAAGTATAATTTGAAAATTTCTCTGTTTCCCTTAAACCTTTATATGAATTACACGCAAGGCAGCTAGAGTGATCAGATCAAATGTCATTGTTAGGGCGAAATCCAGATAACATGGGATGTTATTGATTTTGCTAAAGTAAACTATTTCTTCACACTTTGGCAATTTAGACAGATCACGTTTCGAAGAATCTTCCTCTCTCCGTATGTGCGAAAAACCACATCATTAGTTGACGATCATAGCAGAACCAAATGTCCTCATCTGCAGAATTCGATTATGATTATATATAATAATAAATATATTTAAAATTTACATAGAAGCATAGGTAGGTCCTGAATATATGCAAGAAGAAGAATGATGAACATTGCACCAAAATTTCTTGGATGTGTCCAGTAAATGTTAATATTAGTTGGAAGAATTACAGCGAGCATTCGATTCGTAGAAATCAAAAGGTGAACATTGCCAGCAAAATTCCACTGACTGAGACCAACCTGATAATGAAAATATTTTTGTTGTGAAATTTTAAAAGTATATCTTTAAAAAAAAACTAACATATCCGATGATTCGACTGAATTGGCTGGCAGATTCGAACATAGGATCGTCAGGCAAAGCGTACCTTAAGAGGCCGGATCTGAGAATATTAACCATTTTGGCCCCTTCCCGGACCAGGATTTTCGATAAGGGCCTCCATACTCATAGGACCTCGGGGGCTTTGAGCTTGTTTACAAAAATGATGACGTCACCGCCTGTATTGCGCAATGCGGCGCAAAAGCGCCGGATTCGTCGGAAATAACAAAAAATCATAATTTCTCAACCGAATAAGCTAGAACCAAAATTCTATTTGCAGTATGTTAGGCATGCCCAGTGTGCACAATACCACCATTGGGATCGAAATTTGCTCGATTCTGAAATCGACTTTTTGAATGAGGCTTTTACATTTTGCGATTTCTTAGTATCTGAGATTTAGTTCCGAGCATAATTTTCTTTATCCCGGCCGATGCACGTTAGTATTCCACTTCCGATGGTTCGAAAAAATATTTTTGTCGCGGTTTCAATTCCTTTGGTGATAAATATTCGGGACATGATGTCATTTTTCTATTTGGCCTATTTTTGGCTAGATAGCCATAGCGAGTCAATTGAAAATGCCTAAAAGGCCCGCCCTGGACCCGAGCGGCGATCATTCAAGGGGCTTTTTCGTTCAGATTGACCCGGAATCCGATAATGGCCATAGGTGGGTATGATGCCCATGGCAGTGAGGAACCACCCCATAAAGAAAATTATGCTCGGAACTAAATCTCAGATACTAAGAAATCGTAAAATGTAAAAGTCTCATTCAAAAAGTCGATGTCAGAATCGAGCAAATTTCGATCCCAATGGTGGTATTGTGCACCCTGTGCATGACTATCAAACTGCAAATATAATTTTGGTTCTAGCTTATTCGGTTGAGAAATTATGATTTTTCGTTATTTCCGACGAATCCGGCGCTTTTGCGCCGCATTGCGCAATACAGGCGATGACGTCATCATTTTTGTAAACAAGGTCAAAGGCCCCCCCAGGTCCTATGAGTATGGAGGCCCTTATCGAAAATCCTATCGCAATGTCCGGGGGATGGTCACGGCACGTTACGGGTGAATCTGAAACGCACGCAACGCGCGACCGCGACGCGGGTCAATCGCGACGCGACTCTCGCTGACTCCGCCCACTTTTCTTTTCGCAATCAACTAACCCGGCGCGATTAGAGCGCGCTCTCTCTAGGAGAGATATAAGCGGAGCAGGGGGAACTTCTATAAATTAGTGTTAGTTATACCAGAAAATGTTGTATTTTTATTTATTTTTGTTTTCAATAATATTTTTATATTATTCAACCAATTTGCACGATAATCTCCACCTCTCTTATCAAACTGGCCATACTCAACTGCATATCAATATTCGGCATCACTATCGAAAGGTTTCTTGCCGGTTCCAAACGATTTCCCCGAGTCTTCACACATACCGTATCTCTTTCCTGTTCAATTTCTCTGATTCTGCTTGCTAAGGACTCAACTAAATCTGACTCATCGTGCATCATCTCATAGCCATTTAAGGAGATACAGTTATTTACACTCAAATTAATGTGATTATATACAATAAAACTACTCGATGAAACAAGATTAATACAATGAGTGAGATCAGTAAAATTATGTGAATTAATTTAATCTTCATCCTTCTCAGTAACTTCGTCGCTTGTTCGCGCTCGTTCTTGTTGCGCTGCGCGCCATCAACGTGTCCCTGCAAGCATAACCAATTATATGAAAATTCATAACGAATCAACCATTAGTCAAC
>LS487677.1:45664-90954 GCA_900490705.1 Pristionchus arcanus
GCCTTCTCCTTGTCCTGGATGACCAGGGTGGAGAGGAATCGGATGGTGCGGACCTTGAAAAGTATAACTTTTCGTCTAACAGTTAATACGAATGCAAATATGGAACGAACAGGTACGTTAGCTTATGAAACAAGTAACTAGCGGCCGTTAATTCAGTCAATAATAGCTGAATTACAATACCTGGAGCCCGGGAAGACGAGAGGCCTCCCGTTTGTCGGCCTTCTCCTTGTCCTGGATGGCGAGGGTGGAGAGGAACCGGCTGGTGCGGACCTTGGACTGAAATATATGCAATTAAATGAGCACACAATGGATACAAAGGCAAAGTACGTCAACACTGATCACTGAATGGGTGACTGGACCACAAATGAACTCGTAAATAAAAATCAAGGGCAGAACATCACGTGAAATTATGAACAAAAAGCTGTAAAAGTTCTCGAAGACGTTATTCGATTCGGCTAAAAAGCGGCTTATTAGAAGCGTAATTGAGATGGTAACAACACCTGCTAAACGGGGTTTATGCAAAAACTATAGTAAATTCAAGAAATCGATTCAAAGTCAAAAGTGGAAATGTGTCAGGTGTTGCGCGACCCTGTAAAACTTTCACAGGACGGCTCAGATCAATGTAAATGACCTATCAGTGAATTCTCGAAGGGTCAGTCCACAATGTGTGCTAAATAAATAATTGAAAAAATTGACCGAAACAAGGTAAAGTGGAAATAATCAATGAAAACGATGGTTGTTTGTTAAGCAACCTTGGCACGAAAATTTGAATGAAAAAAGTGCGGGAAACCGCTCATGCAACGCGTGTGTTTCAGATTCATTCCCCTATTACGTAACGTGCCGTGTGGTCACTTTTCTCAGATCAGGCCTCTTAATATTCATTGATAATATCTAACACAATGCCAATAAAGAAATTAAATTTACCAGCCACTGTTCATTGCTAGAACAAAAGCATTGTTGGCAGCAATGGCAGCGCATAATATTCCAAATCTATTATATAAATTTTAATTTTAATTTTTTTTTTTAGAATTTATATTTTCACAAAATGATGAAACAACATACGGATTGTGCAGATCTCGCTTTTTGTAAATTGTAACGACCGCAATGGAGTTTGTAATGAATCCGAAAAGGGAGATTGAGTGTATGATGAAATAAGCGGTGCTGACGTAGTCTTCTTCCATTACGAATGAGCTGCTTGTTGTGAGTAAATTCTCATTACTTGTCATCTCTTATATCACTAATGGCCTTCTGAAAATATCAGTTGAACACCTCATAAAGGCTGCTTGATCACTACATATAATTAGCGCTCATCCCCGCAAATAATTACAATTCACGTCAGAACCCATACCCATAGAACCCATAGAACAGAATATTCAGGCAAAGTATATGAGGCTGTTTGCCTTAGCTTCAACAAAAGGGTCAAAAATATAAATCTCTGAAAAGTCGGAAGTCGGCCCTAGGGGGTATTTTTGACCGTCCGCCTACCCCCTGAGGTGCTCGATTCTCTCGCGATCCCTCTCATATGGAAGACCATTCAGACATTTCCTTGGAAAGTTGGACAGTTGTACGCGTAAGGCTCAACATGCCTCCACAGGGGTCGGAAACAGGGTCAAAAATAGACATCTCTGAAAAGTTGGCCCTAGGGGTTATTTTTGATCCTATACACGCTGGTGCACTCGATTTTTGCAATATGTCCCCTCCCCGCTCCAGGAAGCGGCATCACCCATAACTCATAACTCAGTTCAAACGAAAAATGGTGACTAGGGAGTTTCGAAATTGAGATCGGGTATCAGCGACCCACCACCTCACATCGTGAACTCAGTTAGCCAGATATTCGTGGGACACCTTCTTTAAAGGGGGAGGGGCACGAATCAAATTTGGTGGATCCCACCACGAAGTCTCTGCACCCTAGCTGTACCTACCGTAATCAGCACTCGTGCTGAGTCAGCCCTCTCCCTTATCATAGCGCTCTAGACACAGAGAACATGTTGGCGCGTAGTCTGGTGGTTGTTATTTTGCCTCTCAATCCAGTACCCGCTGGTTCGACTCCCACCGACTGCATTTTCATTATTGCTGCTATTTTCTGCTGCAAATCTAATGAAATCAATTCGAGAGTACAGTACCCCAAATCGTGCCTGCGCAATCAATGAAACTTCAAAATTCCGTAGTGAGCTTCGAAGGTATTTCTAGAACTTCGGATAACCTGATCTCTGATCGGGTAGGCATTCTCTATCACTCCACGTTGCCAGTTTATGTGCGAAAATATTCATGCAAATATGTAAATCGAACAGAAATGTTGAAGGGACCCGGAAATTCTGGTGGGGCCCGGAAATTCTCCAGGGACCCGGAAATTCTGTAGGGACCGGAAATTCTGTAGGGACCCGGAAACCCGACAGAGCCGTTTAGTGTTCATAATGGCTAGTCCAGCGTTCGTCGAATCGGAGCCTTTGTCCGACATGTAAGCGATCCAAAGAGCACTCGAAATAAGCGTGCATTGGAAAATAAACACAGAAATATGTAAATCGAACAGAAATGTTGAAGGGACCCGGAAATTCTGGTGGGGCCCGGAAATTCTGATGGGACCCGGAAATTCTGTAGGGACCCGGAAATTCTGGTGGGGCCCGGAAACCCCGACAGAGCCGATTGGATAACCTCTCGACATTTGATCTCTTAATTTGAACGTTGAAGCTCGGCCATTCAGAACCCTGGTCGCTTTGAACTGCTCCGTCGCCGCTCATCCTCGATCAATGGCCGATTCGTGCAAGCGAGAATGAAACTGCCCCAGCACCTGCAGCACGGAGAATGGCGGTCAGCTTGTTGTTATTTTGCGTATTATTGTTGTTATTGTTGCTATTTTCTTTCTCCCCGACAGCCTAGTATTAGCTTCGATGAATTTGAGTATGCTTCGGAGATATTTCAAAGAAGATAGATTTAGGACTAGGCAAGATCACTTGGCTTCGAATGAAATATTATATTATGTTCAAACAATATGTTATCAATAATTTAGAAATTAATTTGCATTACAGCATCGAAGCCCGGCCAGTCGACTCGCACGAAGCCGCCGGCACCGTCTACTTCAACGTACACGATTACGGTAATGATTACTGTCGTCGATATTTCTGTAGTCAAAATAACGGTAAGCGATATTAGATTCGGTAGTTGCGAGAGTTACTTATTTGGGCGGATGATGCTGGTAGAAAATTTCGACCGTGATCTTTGATCTTTCAGTTCTGCCCAACTTCGAGCTCGCACTCAGCGTTGATCAAGAGACTACGAATATCACACATGTGCCCGTGACGGTCAAAGCGAGGTTAGATCACTGTTTTCTTATTTGACATTTTTTTGTTTTAGGAAAACAAAGTTTAACAACTTTTTCGGATACGTTTCACATGCCGTTATAGTCAGAATATTTTGTAACGACCAATTGTTGATCGATGATGCAAACAAAAATACAAAAATAATGAGGCGCTAAGTTTATAAAAAATGAGGCTTCGAAATTCTTGCAGATACACGCACACCGTTCTCGTAGAGGGTGGTCTCAACATCTACTGCTACAATCGAACCCACCAAATCGTAACGGATGTCGAGGTTAGCTCTTACTTCACCGGCTGGATTACCCGGTCTGATCGGGGCTAAATATTGGGTCAAAATTAATGGTTCGCATCCGACCGCGAACACTTTCCTTATGCTGTGCGATGCCAGAAACTGAGGGTCTTTTGAGGGAAATACTTTTATTGAGGCTGAAAATCTTTGGCAAAATTACAAACGAGAATCGTTGCATACAATGGTGCGCTGCACTGCGTGCCAAGGGGAAGCTTGGCGTGAAATAAATTACGGATATGAAAAAGAAAGAAATCACATTGGGAAAGGTGCGCAAACGCGTTAAGAATGGGAAGAAACAGGCATGAGGAAATGTACAGGTTGAAGATCAAAGATCAAAGATCGGAATGGGTTTCAATTCTATCAGGGAACATACGAGTGATGTCTACTTTTGTTCTATAAGGGACTAAACATAGGGAGAGTAAAAATCTACTTTAAACTCGGCAGGGAAACGAGTACAAAATCGGATTGACGAGGGAGTTCATAACGATGAGATCTTCGAGAATCACCTCGTATTGGGCCAGAGATTCGTGCCTGCAAATATCAAAGATCAACTCTTTCTTGAGATCAAAGATCAAAGATCAACTCACCAATCATGATTAATTATCCGGAGCATGGAATAGAAGTTGTAGGGCGCCCACATTGCTACGTGAGCTACGACCACGATCAAAGCCGTGAGAAAGACGCGCGATCTGAAAATATGGATTTTGATCTTTGATCTTTGATTTTTCAGAGAATATTTCCATTTTGTATTTGTCAATGCGCACCATTGGCGCAGATTTTGATATTTTATCTCGATTGTTCACAGCATTGCAATAATTCTGTTCGTGCGCGATTTATGGTGCGGATGAAACTCCTCTAATCCTCTTCAGGGAATTTTTTTATTATTCTTACTAATTTACCTCAACTGTTTCCTCCACAACGGCACGCCTTTGGCATCCGCATGCATGGTGCAGATAATGTTGGTCTTGGAGAATTTGCCTGCAATAATTTTATTATAACATGTACAAGCTCCGCGGTTCGTTGGGTAGAGCTTTTATGAGTTCAATGACGGGTTTAGATTTATTTTCACTGTTTTGCAAAGGGAAGGCAAAGTTGACAAATTATTTTTAGCTCACCTTTCATCACCTCTCTCATCTTCTTTTTACTGCGCGATGAGCTGATGCCGGTTGATTCCTGGAATTGGGTGGCTATCGGGAGCTGAATACTACTATTTTCCGGTCATAAAAAGAAAAAAAAGTACCATAAGAACTATAAAAAGAAAAAAAAGTACCGTAAGAACGCTGTTAGACCTCGCCAATGGTTCAAGTGCAATAGAGCCGTTGGTTTGGAAATGGTAGGAGCTGAAATATTTATTTATATGTAATTTATTTTATTGTTATCTTTTAATAATTAACTAACTCTGGCCGCTTAGCATCCAGCATGTTCAGCAGCCTCGTCGTTGACGACACGGACGTCGACGCTTTCGGAATGTTGACGCGGCTGCAAATCGGGACTAGACTCTAGTTTCGAATTTTCGAAATTATGCATCATTCATTGAGAATTTCGAGGGATAAAAGACTACTCATTACTCACCTAACCGGCTTGAACGTAAAGTGAATTAGCTTCATAACAATCATAAGATATGAAACGGAGAGTATAACGAAAGGAATCCAGAAAGCCGCAACCTGAAATTTGCTCTTATTTATTTAAATCTTTAAATATTTAGTATTTACATAATGGAAGATCTCGTAGGCAATAGCAGCTCGGGACAGCTCCACAGAAGCGTTTTGCACCTGAAATTAATTATTTATTACTTGCTCAATTCCCTTCAATCCACTGAATTTCCGTCTGCTTGCACCCCCACACAAAACGTAAGATTTCTTTCTGACTCAATAGCAAAATTTCAAATTTCACGAGACTTTGAGGGAAGCCTCTTAGCGACAAAACACGATTGGCAAGTGAGATGAAACGATAGAGATCCCAAGAAACCTCCAATCCTGTCTGACTCTCTTCTTTTCACACACTCTCTCGCCCTGTCTGAACGGCAAAACACACAATCTCACTAGACTCTGTTCAATATCGGCTTAGACATCGTTGGCATTATCAAATTTCCGAATCGTTTCGTAACTGACCATTCGTCAGATTATCAGAAACCATCGACCAACAAAATCGGTTCCGTTTATATGAAACCGCGCGTCAGAACATGGTATTCGCGGAAAACATTATTCTAGAGGGGATCAGCATCTGTTGATACTATCGTATAACGAAAAGTCTTGTGATTTCTGAGACGAAATAGAAATACAAACCAGAAAGATGCTGGCGCATTGTGAGAAGGTCTCGCTGACTTCATGAACCTGCAAATAATTATTTTTATAAATTAACTTTCATTATTTATCCGGAACAGCATAGAAATACGACGTTTTCAAAATGAATCTTATAATAACAATATATTACCTCCCACAGAAACACTTGCGGCGCGGCACAGGCCGCTGCGAGAATCCATGAAATGGCCAGCATTGTTCGCACTCTTCGCACTGATGTGGCACCTGAATTTGCGTAGTGATGACGTAATTTACGATTTTTTTATCGGCAGATGTTTTTTCATGTGCGCAATCGCTTTCACATGCCCTCACTGCTCAATGCTCATTGATTGTGAGCTCACTTCCTCTTATTTTTAATACGCATTTCTCATTGAACTTCGCATGAAAGAAATATGGAAGTGAAATGCGCATTGATGACGCACTTTCTCAGGCGTTCGGATTGTTCAGAACCCCACGCAAATAACCATGTATTTTAATTCCCCCAAGGACACTGCGCAATAAATTCTCATGTGATTTTAGTGTCCCAGGAATTGTTTCTTACTTCAGTTGAGTAATGACACCATAAAACATTACTCAAGCATAACAATAAATCAAAGCACGTACCCTGAATGTGGCTGGTGTAGACAACTTTCAATCGGTCCACACCGATTGCTACGATGACATTCGAGTTCGAGTAGTAGGAGAAGATGGAGAGGAACTGGAAATGGAAAGATCAAAGATCAGATTTGGGGACCAAACTGAATGATTACCTGATAGGTGCGACAAGCCGCATCTCCCCACGGCCACGAGTAATTGTAAATCCAGATTATCTGAAAGATCAAAGATCAATCTCCCTATTTTCTCTTTCCTTTCGCATTTTCGCTTTGGAAGTTATCTTTTCCATTTCTTTTTTTTGTTCCTTGAAAACAACAACAAAGACGAGGAAATTGTGCGCTGCTAATTTTCGAGATGTTTTCCAGTGACCGGGAATGCCTGGGAAAAGGCAGTGAACGTCACTGACATGTCACATGAATAATTTAGCGCATCATTTTCCGGGAGTGAAAGGGCTATTCACCGGTTCCGGTCGGCCATATTTCCCGGAAATAAAACCTCGTTCAGATCGTTCATAGAATCAGATCCCTTACCGAAACTGCGTTAAAGTTTTCGTATTTTCGCCGGTTCCCCAATATGCAGCCATCACATCATTCCATGTGTTCCGTTCCACTCATGCCTAGTTGTGCTTCCTTCTCTTCTTTCTCAATAATTAGGCTCTTTTTCGCGACTCGTTTGCCTCAAGTGTTTTCCGACCGCAGACATCCTTCCTCCCGTTGGACAACACCTCATTACCATCCCTCTCCAATTTACATGTTCCCTCGCCAATCAGAGAAAGCGAGAGATAAGGGGAAATGGAGAGAGCTTCATCGTTACTCAACTGATCTTCTGAGCGGATCCTTAACACATCAGACGTCTTGAGTGTTTTAGACACACTAACAAATATATTGGAAAAGTCCCGTAATGGTCAAAGATTAAACGATCTCTCGTGTGTTCGTCCAGGAACTAAAATATGGCTCCCGGTCTCCGGCAAATAGTACAGTATGCCCAGGAATTAGCTAGAGCAAACAAGTGACGCGCTCCTTCATGACGAGGCTAATTACTGGAGTTCTTCTGAGCCTGATGGCTCTCCTTCCTTGCGTGCTATTTTGTCGTCTGAGAAAGTACAGAAGTGAAGACTGACTACAAGAAGGCACGCGTGGACTGTGGTTACCGATCGAAGGCCATTGAGACACGCTAGGGCCGAAATACGGGAAATCGTCGCTATATTTTGCAGCGGCTCTAGCCCCTTACCTTCCTTCTCCTGTGTTTGCGTATCTTTCGTCCCAAGAATGCAACACGTATGAGCAACAATATATTCCCGGAATTTGAGTAATAGCGTCCACAGACACCCCCTCCTATCTATCCTCCGTGCGATTCGGTACCAATATCCGCGCCAACTTCAGGAAACAGGAAATTCGCTCCGCTTTCCGGAGTTACCTCAACAACCGCAAGTGAAAAAGTTGAAGTCTCTCACTTTTTCCGTCTTTTCAGTTTTTCTGATCGACGAGAGAACATGGCGAACTGAGAGGGACAGGAGAAAAGAAAGAAGGGAAAATATTATTTCCGCAATGTGTGGGCGCGCCGCGGGGCAGTTGCCCTAACGACCGTTACAATTTCCCATAGCCAACACTTCCGCTGTGGAGCGTACGGGATGTGAGAAGTGTGATACATTGAACTACCGTGTCCCTACCGTAATCTGCCGTACTGTACCGTACGGGATGTATGAGATGTGTCCCACCGAACTGCCTACCGTATCCAGAACCGTAATCACTACCGTAATCTACCATACCTTGCCAAAAGTGTGAATGAGCAGGATGAGGAAGTCGGTGATGCACAGATTCAGCTTGAACAGAGTAAACGATGAGATGTGGTAGGGGCCGCTGGTGAAGCTGGTTCGGGCGGTCGGGGTTCTGGAAAATGACTTTATTCAACATTATTTTAGTTTTTCGAAATGGTCCCCAAGTTGCCCATCAAGCGTCTCATCGCTCAAATATAATACTTTCTAGTTGTCCGCTGCCCAAAGGACGGCTTGGAAAGCGAACTTTAGCCAATTCGCAATAGTTCACGTTCCCTTTCGTCTCCTGATTTTGGCACCCCTCGGAGATTTCGTTCACCCAAGTGTCCTCTCCTTTCACCCCGAAGTTGATTAGATTCCGCACTGCGGGAAGCCATTCCGATCATTTTGGCGCTTCATTTCGGCCCCAAAATGTACCAATAATATCCTTGCCCTCACATGGAAATGCCACCAGACACGCGGCCTCATTACGTGCGATTATCTCTCGAGAGCCGGAAAAACAACCTAGTTCCCGGCTCTCAGCATCCTGGTTCTGTCATACCGGGAGCCGGCAAATCCGCCAAATCCACCGGAGCGCGGGACCTGTTTACCTCCTGCGAGGAGTCCTCTAAGAGCGTTCGTCGGCAAAAATAACATCCCTCCTCCCTCGCAATAGCTATTCTTCCCTCTTCCCGGTTCTTTGGAATTATTTTCGCGTATATAGATGTTATTCCCTTCGCATGCCGATTTCTGCCTGCTACGGTCTAGTAAGCGTGGCTACGGCGAGGGCAGGGCTCGATTTTCCTGTGATTCCGGGGAAATCGGATCGAATTCGAATCCAGGTATGGAACCAAGCGCGTGAGAGATTTCCAGACTACGAACAAACATCAGGAAATAATCCCAGACGGCGTTAGATACCCCGACGACAACGCTAAAAATACGCCCGACTTTAGCCGCCTGATTTGGCTAGTTTCGCGCGTATTTTGGCGGGATGTTTGCGAGATGGGCGACACAATTTTCTAGTCCATAGCGGTGTAATTATTCCGCATCATCATCATACCCAGGGGGTGCATCGGCGCATTTAGAATGTTCCCAGTAATGGGAGGGTGGCAGCGCAATTATATTTTGCATTGGGAATTGTCTGCCGGCGGCACGACATAAACAACTAAAGGAAAATTTTGAGGACGTGACATTTCCTAGATTCTCAAGGACCTTCAAGAATACCCTGAGCGAAAAATAGAAGAAGTTCCGATTGAATAAAAGCGTGGAGACTTTTTTCGAGAGAGCACCCGCGTGCTTTCCGTGGACTTTCTAATTCATTATTCTGAAAATGCGATTAGCCTAGAGAAAAGGGCGCACGCTTTCTGAAGAGCTGTTGCGACTTTAGGCGTAGGCGCTTAATTTGTCCCCTCCCATGCCTCCTCCATGATTTACTAGAGAATCGAGCAAAGTTCGCACAAGTCAGCCCGCATTTTTTACAAATTTCTTTTCAGACACCGTAGAACCCGCCTGCAAATTATGCGCACTTTCGGCGGGTAAACAGAATAGGGAACGGCCTGAAAGGGGGCCAGTGCAGAAAAACAGCCAATTTACTCACTCCCAAGAATGGGGGGCCGTTTTCAAAATGTCTCTTCATTTCACGTGCTTTCTCGCATCTCTGACCGGCGAGAGGGTACGTGAAATGAAGAGACGGCGCGAATCGCAAACTGACCGTGATTGTCGAATCAGCCTCAGGAAAACGACCGAGTTGAGCACGGTAGCTACCGTACCCACGATGCCCAGGTAGATGATCTCCGCGCGGTCCGAGTTCAGACCCTGATTGTCATACTGTAACTACCGTATCCCTGGCTACCGTATACCTGTACCATAGGCGCGGCCTGCTGCATTTCGTGCAGCAGCGATTGTGTCTCGTTGGAACCCGTTGGCTGCATCTAGAAAAGATCAAAGATCAAAGATCAATATGAGGAAAAACGGAGGGATACGGGGGACAATATCGCCTAAAACGCGCTTGTTTTGGGCGCTTCAAGTCCCTGTTCGGACAGTTCTCTTGCACAATAGCATTAGACGCGAAGTCCAAGCTTCAAAAATCGAAATAGAGAAAATATGGGCAAAACGAGCGAACCGACACGTAAAAGTCAACAAAAGCGCATCTTAGTGAGAACAAAGGCTTAGCTAACGACCATGCACTTGAAGATGAGGGGGATGCGGTGAAATGAGATGGACTTGAAAATGGAAGCCTCTCCTTGATTAATGAATGCTGAAGTCATTTCGAGCGCTTTACGGGGGCCCTTTTCGCGTGGTCAAAAGTTGTTGTTTTGCACGACGAAAGTAGATGCGAAATCGAGTTATGCATGTGTGCTTTGGAAAGCTTCTTAGAAGCTTAGATCGAGAATCACGGCGTAGGTTGTTTGCAAAAGGGTCGGAGTAAAATGGAAGCAAGAAGAAGTGGAATTACACCCGTCGTAGTAGAAGTTTCCGAGTAAATGTTGCGGCGGGGTTTGTTGGTTTCAATTTCATGCTTTATGAATTCTCGCAACGTGAACAGAGTACTCGCAAAATAGAGGGAGTAAGAAAAGAGGAAGAAAAACTCAAGTAGTATTGCAGCACGCAATTTCAGAGAACGAGAGGTTATAGAAAGGTTTTCCCCACTTCAAACGAGTCACAGAATGACCAAAGACCGCACCGGTAAAGGCTGTTATTATTGCGCATACCTTTCCAGACGCTTCTGGGAATTTACTTGGAAAGTCAGGGCTTGATCAGAGAATAACCTTATTGACAATGGGTCAGTAGGCTTTCCGCTTACAACGAGAAAAAATAACACATCATGGCAACGCCAAAGTAGAAAGAGTCTCAAGTGATGTATTGTTTTGACATGAGTGGAAAAAGGTCATGAGTCTCGAAGTGTAGCAAAGCGTAAACTCAGAAGCTCGTGCAAATAAGAACAAAGACGGGAAGTGAAAAGCGACCCGTGACCCAAAGTAGTGAATAGGGCTTGCAGAGTGAACACTTCGTCACCAGTCAGAGCTACAGCCCTACCCGTGACCCGAATTCGGGAAGTAGAAGGAGGAGGAGACACGGAAGCTGTTAGGCTGAGAAGGAGGCGTTTGCTAAAATTCTACTAGATTCGCAAATAAGATCTGTTAGCGCCGCAAAACAAAACAATCGAGCAGCAGGGCTGTGACTGAAGTGGGTAACAAAAAAAATAGGAACCCGGAAGACCCAATAAATATAGCGATGAAAGGGATGGCCTATGAGGACCATACTCTTCTCTTTCCGCGTTGTATCTGACCGGTCAGAGTGACCAGAGACACAAAACAAGAAGAGTATTTCTTCATTTGCCCGCCCCACTGAACAAGCCGTGAATACAGACACGATTGCGAAAAATCCCTGCGTAATGCTCTGAACACGAACTTGAGGCGGTAAATGATCACATTCACAGGGAGAAATGAAAGCGGGAAGCACACGATGAATACGTCATGAAAACTAATGAAGCTGCGCATCTCTCCATTTCGCACGATCTCTTCGGTTAGAGATGCGAGAGAAGTGAAAATGTGAAGAAATGAGGACGCACTCAAGTCACAACACGCTATGGAGCGCGCGCGAGAAACGAATCACGAATCACAGGACCAGAAGAAGAAATGTAATCCCTCTCCTTGCCGACGCTTATTGGTCCTTTTTCATGATCAAGATCTGATGAAAAACGAGCCGTGTTTTGCTTCAAACATCAATGGTCAGACGAAGCGAGAGACCATGAGAAATAGAGGAAACTAGGCTAATTTCCTGGGTACAGCTCACTCAACCTTGACTAAACATACAGTATTTGAGGAGACCTTTACTATTAATACTACTATTATTATTAATATTGAGTCTATCCGAAAATGCCACGCGCGGAAAGAGGACGCCGTAGGCGGGGGCAGTGTGGACATAGTCGCAGACAGTTTGTGTATACTCCCGACCCATCCGGAACTTGAGGATGTGTGGCAAATGAAAAATCGTAGAACGCGCAGGCTATTTCTAATATTGTCGGACGGTAGTTGAGGAGGGGTAAAAACAGGAACTTCGTGAAGAAATAGTGAATTTCGACCAGAACGAAAGTACAGAAATCGGGGGAAAGTGCGGACCACTTCGTGATATTGCCTGTACAGTGCGAAAATCGGGGAGGTGAGAGGGCGAAATGAGGAGGAGATTGCAATCGGGTGAGGACCGCTTTCGCTGAACGAGCGGCCGAGCAGTAGTAAATGAAGTGGGAGGGGCCCGCTGGCGAGAGGGAATTAGAGAAAGTCCAGGGCAGTAAAACGCGAGAAGTAGGGTTTTAGGGCTAGAAAGTACGTGAATTTAGGAGATCGGGAGAGTTTCTGTCACTTTATCGCGTGGTGTGCAGTCGCTAGCGCAAATGTTTTTGTGCCCTGACAAGTTGAGGAAATGAAATGAGCGATCTCTCTGAACTGAATACGAGCCTTTTTAGTGAGTAGAATGCGAAATACGAGGAATCGTTAAGGGTATGCGAAATGAAGAGACTCAGCCTTTTTAGTAGACGCTATTCAAACGCGGATAACCATTCAAGGCTGTTTGCAATTCAAGTCCTTTGAAACGCAAGAGTAATTCCTGAAACTCAATCTACCCCCTCGAGAACGGGGGTGGGGTACTAAGGCTTGTTTTAAGGAACGATGGAAAAAATGAGAATAACGACAAAAATGCGGCGCCGGAAATAGTCGTTATTCGGCAAAGAAAGAACAACAAAGATCGTTACGTAGGGATCGTTACACTACTTTGATTGTAATCGACTTAGACGATCGTGTTTCTCTGACTGGCGAGAGATAAGGGGAAATGAAGAGACGAGAATGCAGATCGTAGGAACTATCCTTCGCACAATTCCCTGATGACTATAAAGATGATAGTTAGAATTATCTTCTTTCATTTCAAGCGAACTATTTGGTCTGTCAAAGAGGTAATAACTGGGAACTGAAGATTTGAAAAGGAACTATACGCTTAATGCGCACAACTCCCTGATGACTACAGCGCACAGATTAGATAGTAGTTTTTTTTTAGTGAATAGGAAATATTAGCAGCCATCTCTTCATTTAACATACCCCCTCAACGATCACAGTTGTGATAGAGCACGTGAAATGAAGAGACGATTCCCTATTACGAACTTGATAGTAGTGACCACTATTCGCGTTCGAACATCATCAACGAAAGCTGTCTGGGGAGTTCAACGGATTATTAAGACGAGTGAAAAGATCTGACTCTCTCGATTTCACATGCTCTCTCGTCGCTCTGTCCTGTTAGAGATCACGAGGAATGAAGAGACGGTCTCTCAATTCTGACATCCCTATTAGGAAATTCAGAGAAATGATTATGAAGAAGGTCGGACAGAGATCACACGAAATTAAATGGAGAGAGTTCAGATCAAGGAAAACGTAACCACACAATTTTGCACAAAATTGTAGGTTAGAAAGTGCACAAAATATGAATTACTACTGTTTTGTGCCAACGATTCATATGATACAACGGGGATAATGTAAATTGAGGAGAGTGAGAACGGCAAATCCTCGAGTCTGTCTAGCAACGAGGCAAAGGACTGGCCACAGAATGGGGGAGGCGCATGGAGGAATTGTGGGCGGAGCCTCCCCGCATTCGAATAATCTCTTGAGCGTACGGCTGGGAAGTGGAGTGAGGCTAACATAGTATCTGACATATCTCAACATCATCTTAATTTTGCGAAGTATCTCACATGTCAGAGAAAAAGGGGCGAAAAGAGGCGATAACGCGTCTTTCGAATTCGCGTATCTGCGATATCTCGGGAGCCTGGGGGACAGGTCCAGGTGCTTATGTGTGCATATATACAAACATCTAATCAGCAGCGCCGCAAATTGCGTTGCATGTTTCTCTCCAAATCGCGTTGCCTCTCGGCCTCTCTGCCAATCATGCTGCATGGAAAACGTGCGGATATGTGACATTAGACATAAAAAGCTTCTGATTCTCATAAATATATGGATGTGTGAAATGAAGACTTGATTGCCCGCATGTTCAATATTCTATAGACACCGTGTTAATATGCTACTCATCGAAGCTTTATATTTGTAGAAAAACGAGCTGGTGTATGATGAAGAGGCGGATTTTCAATTACATTACAGACTGTGAGGAATTGCGACATTACTCACCCAAAATCTTGGGATTTGTAGAAAAATGAGAGGGTGTAGAAGCTTCTTAGACGGGGTTTAGTTGCGTTATCGACTGTAATCTGATCAGATTCTGCATGCATAATCTGTGTTTTGAATCGGCCTCTGATGAGCTGTTTTTCTATATGGTTAATGGATTTGTGCGGAAGAGAATTGAAGAAAACATAGGTTTTTCTCGGCAGCTTGAAAGGCAGGTACATGTGTACATGATATATCTACAAACATGGATTTGTGTTTTTCATCGAATGCTGTTTTCTACCCTAATGGATTCACTTATCCTTCGTATATTTCACAATTCTCGTCAATTATTTATCCGCACCAGCCAGTCAAGTGAGAGTGGGGATGTGTTCCACATGGCTGCAAAATGGAGCCTCAATGCTACCCAAATATCTTTCCTCGAGGTCGTTTTTGGTCTCCCAAGATATTGTGCCCCTTGTGAAATCGCTTCGCCTGTGCTATCTTCATCACAAAATAAGGCTCGTTCGTTCAAGAAACTAAAGTATGACGTGAAGATTGGTAGATCTTGGCTGCTGTTTCTGAGGTATCTCCGCTATCTCCAGGGCAATAAGCCCTGAATGTTGAAGGAATTGTCTGACTCTCTCACTTTCCAGTTATCTCTCGCTCCTCTGACCGACTTGGAACCGTTACGAAACGAGAGAGTAGTAAGCCCCTGAATGTCGAAAACATGTGGCCGTGTCTAGACAGTGCAAAAACACGTTCCCCCTTGCACTTTATTTCCGAGATCTTAAACAGGGCGCAAATATTGGCGATGAAAATTGAGAACAGCTGCTTAGAACTGGCGAAAGTGGTGGACTTCACGTAGCGGTCTGCTTAGTGCAGATATTCGAGTTGTAAACACGTCTCCTAATTTCATACATCTCTGACTGATGAGGGAGCATTAAGAAATGAGAGAATCAGAAGGTTTTGATGTTCAAAGAAACAACCAGACTAGTGTTTTGAACACTTTCACTAGGGAAGACGGCTTCAGATATTCCCACTATCAATTCTCTATTCCGAACTAACAACATGAAAAGCAAATATTGTGACCCTAGCCAACCCATTTTTTCTAGATCTCATGTGCCCTTCATTAGTCTATGGATTGGGCAATTGCTCAGTCATTGACGAGGAAGAGTCCTTAAAAATTCGGAGAAATGCGAAAACGGAAGACGGCATAAGGAGCGGAACAATTTATTCATAAGCACCCTGAGCCAGTAGACGGCACATACATAGAAATTCCGGGAAGAAACACATGGGAAACGTAAGCAAATACAAGGAACACCGGAAGGGCGTCAGCTGTGAGATCAGAAGCGTGTTTTTAACCGATGGGCTTAGCGCACTTTGAGTGTCATGGACCGTTAGGAAACTATGGGGGGCGCCAGGGGGCGCTAATACGGGATACAGGTGTGGTACGGTAACAAAGTGTGACACCAGAGGCGTGTCAAGTCGATGACACCATAAGTGCGTCAAGACTACTGGACGATGGCGTAGAGCATCGGGTTGACCAGCGTGATCAGGATCTGGAGATCGTTGAGGAAATAAGCGTGAATGGCGATGATCCTGCAATTTCGAGATTGATCTTTGATCTCTGATCGTAAGATTACTCTGTTAGAGCACGTCTAACAACCATTGTAAGACCGAACTCTAGACATGACATAAACTAGACTCATAAGAGCATGCCTCTGTGTAAACAAAACATGAAGAACACGTTTTCGTTTTTGAATATGCTGAAATGATGAATTAGAAAAAAAACATACTCCTTGTAATCGATGCTCAGATACGCCACGAGCGACGCGAAATTGTACGGGAACCAGAACATGAAGTGAGCGGCAACGATGAGAAGGGTGGATCTGGAAAGATCAAAGATCAATCTAGAGATCGGAAATCAGAACTAAATTCAGAGACTGATCTTTTAGTATGAGTGTAAGATTAAAGATCAAAGATCACGCACCTAAACAGCTTGCCTCGCAGCCGTCTTCTCCACATTGGCTGCACGGTTGCACCTGAAAGGGCACGAATTTCGTAATTCAATTTCACGCTTTAATTTCTATTTTCGCCCCATGACCGCTGGCCTTTCATCGTGCTTTTTTCATTATTGCACTTTTTATCGGCAGGCCCGCTCAGCGGGTAGCCCGCAACATTTGAATTCGCACGAATTTCCTCTTTTTTCTCGTCTGTATGATCGACGAAAAGGGGTTTCAATTGAAAAAAGCACTGGGGAATATGAAGCTATCGTTTCCGTGTAAGGGAAATACGACCGCTGTCTAGCGGCGAACTTTCCGCGTGTGTCTGTGTGGGGCTTTAGAGATGTTAGGTTGATGAATCTCTTCATTTTGCATACTTTCTATCTGGTTAGATGGACAAGATAGTGTGTGGAATGAAGAGACGGAATCTCATTAGCGGACGGTGTTCTCGGGTTCCATCTCGTTTCCTGCTCGAATTCTCGACTAGAGAGTAAGCAGAAGTCATCTACATCACGGCAATGGACAATGATCGAATCATTAAGTCACGCTACCGTAGGGAAAGGCAGAAATCGAATTTCCTGGTATTCATCAACGACGTAACTACTGTATTGGAAAAGTCAAAGAAAGGCATTTGAAGGGACCATTACCCTTAAAACTCTTAATGATAAATTACTTACGATTCTGGGGCATCATAGATTCCTTTCTCTTGCTAAACAGCGACGAGAGAGCATTGAATGGGCCGGGAGTACGATCTCGTTTGATCACTAGCTCGCACGAGACTTCATCCGAGTCGACCATGTCTGGAAATATCAGAGATCACAAAGAGCTCATCGTTAACTATTTGTGGTTCTGTCGCATGGTGTTTGGATATTGGAACGGTTCCAACCGCGTGTCAATTGAATCATTGGTGAAACATAACTAGGCAGAAATGAGCAATCGCGAAAAGTGAATGAACTTCCGCTCATATTATTAGTTTTGAATTTTCCACATTTCTACTGGGCATTGAAATTATTCCAACGTTGATGCTATTGAATCGCAGGTGAAACATAGCTGAAACTTTGATTGAGATCAAAGATCAGGAGGAAGGATCAAAGATCACCCACATCGTGCTTCGCTCGCCTCGCCACCGCAGCTTGCCAGATGAGGGGGCTGTGCAGACTTAAAGATCAAAGATCATTATTATGTTTTTGCGTCTTGAAAAATCACAACAATACTGAGAAAAATCGCGCAAACGATGCCACTTTTGCTTGAACAAGGAACAGTAGCGATAATACGCAAAGAAAGAGGGAATAACAAACTAGGGATTGTTGAATTTTCTAGCCGGGAGCCGGAAACCGGGATATCCGGTAAACCGGAACTTATTTTCTATACAGAACCGGCAATGAGGGCCGGAGCCGGCATTTCCAGCCATCCGGCTTTTAGCATCAGCGAAACCCGGTTCTCACCTGCGGTCCGCTCATGGAGAAGCGCGCCAGTCGGATGGCAATGATCACGTAGCTGATGCTCAGGGCGACCAGTGGGCCCCAGAAGACGAGCAACTGGAATGAGATCCGGAATTTAGCCAGGGCCGGAATATCGTCAGAGCCGGAATTCAAAGCCCGGTCGCCGCAGACGGTCCTTGATCGCTAAACATTCTGTCTAGCGGCCAAAAACCAGTTGCGGCTTCGAGACGTTGTGCAACTGTGTCAACATTTAGCTTCCAATCAGTGGCAAAAATAGTAAGAATTTGCAAAACGGTTGCCCGGGAGCCGGAACCGGGACCGGCTTTTAGGCCTTCGATACCGTACCAGGTGCGTGAGCTCGTACACTGCTTGCATGGGCGGCTGCAGGATCCACTCGGGCACGGACGGCGGTGCGCCCTCTTTCCGGATACTGTAATTGCATTCTATTTCCCGGTCGCGCTTCTATTTGCCGGCTCTGTGCAATTTTTTCTCGTTTTCTTGAAAGCCGTTTTCTACGGTGGGTATCGAGTTACGTTTCGGGGTATCGTAGCTGAATTGGAAAGTACAATAACGGCGCCAATGACTAACGAAATCTGGCCCCGGACACAGACAAACAAACACCAATCAAGAGCCAGACAATTGGAAAGTGGCTGTAAATGAGGGAATCTCACTGCGATTGCGTAAAAGTGGCCTCATTTTGCACTAACCCACGCTCTGGAAACAAACTTTTGGAAACTCAGGGACCTTACAACCGACGAATACAAAATGTTCCAGATCTTTAGCAAATGGAGCACACTTTTGAATTTTCCTGGAACGCCGCCTATACTTTAGACGGTGAATCCCCGCTAGTGCTGGAACATTATGACGGGTGCGGCTAAACTCCTACATCAGAGATGATCCCCTCAGACGTTTACCCTCTAGGGAACCGAACCATCAAATTCATCTCTTATCGATGAAATAGCATGTGAAATGAAGAGACGCTCTGCCCTCTAGTAAACCGATGTAATGCCTAGCGGAACTAATCAGCCGGCCGGCTTAGGCGGCTTAGCGGGTGCGCGGTGTAGTCCGCTTGACGCTGTTTACTAATAGTCGCCTGGTCAAAAATGGACAAGAACGCGTACGTGTTGATTGTCCACACATCCGAACATTGGATCCAGGTTGCGTTGCTGTTGGGGAGCACGTCCACAGTCTGAAATGGTGTGGTAGTGTGGTGTATGGCGCTTTTTGCTAAAGGTCGCTAGGTCAAAAAGTACCTGGAAGACGACGAACTGTGGGAGTGACCAGGCAAACGCGAAGAACCAGGCGAAGAAGATGAGAAGGCGAATTGAACGCTGGAATAAAATCAGTTATGGCATCTTCCATTTGGTTATTCGGACAAATCAAATTGAAATTGATAGCGATATGTGATCAATTCTTTTACACGATCATTGAATCATATCTAAATTTAATTTTGCTCCATTTTGCAATTTCCCGGAAGGAAGTGTTAGAGTGACATTAAATTAGTCAGTCCTCGATAGACAAGTGAAGTGCACCTACCGTACTCTTGCCTCTCCTGATCTTGCTCGCCCCGAGTACAGTACGCAATCGATCCAGGGCAATGCACACGATAATGTTCGAAGAGAGGTAGTACGAGGCCATGGACAGGTAGTTGTGCGTCCTGAACGAGGTGCGTGGTGCGATTTACTAAAAGTCGCCTGGTCAAAAATCGACGCACTTGCACATGCTGTCCGTGCCCTTCCACTCGTAGGTGATGTTCCACAGCAGTTTGGGAAGAGCATAGAAGAACAGCAGCATGAGATCGGTGATGGCCAGATTCAGCTTGAGTAAGAGAAAACCGGCCTGAAATTAATTTTAGACCTTTTCAAAAAAAACATTTATGAATATTCCATTATACCAAGCGACTATTGTTTCCAAAACACTTTTGTGGACTTTAGCCAATTTCTGAAACATATTGCAGCGATTGCCCTGACGAAATCCAATGACGTTTGATTTCGTAGTAATGGAACTTGTTGTAAGTATCTTCACTTTTCGGTAGTTGTTTATCAGCTGTTTCAATTTGAAATACATGTAAATATCTCTTAATTTATCGCACTGTCTCACCGGTCAGAGTGGCGAGAAAGTCTGGGAAGTGAAGAGGCGCTTTACCCTATGCTGAAGCTGTTTAGAGTAGGTGTGCAGTGTAAAGATCAAGGGGCGCATGACACCGCATCATATTTGCTGCAGGTGGATTTTGAGGTTCATTCAGATTGCCCTTGATGTTATACCTCATAATATACTCAGCAGTTAGGCAATAACCTGCCAGAATGAGAGATTTCCCCAGTTTTCTAATTCGAATGAGTCACAGCAAAGCGCATAATGAGATGATCAGTGTTAAAGATTCCGAGCATGTTATGGTTAGTCACTGATTTCTCAGAACGTTAGTAATTCACCCGGAAAGGGGAGCTTCGTTATCCCTAACAAGAATGTTTGGGTACGAAAGTCATTAATTATCTAGTAGGAAAAGACATCTGACCATCTCATTATCTCATATCGGTCACGAATCGTTGACCATCATGCCAGATAAAGTAAGGTACTAGTTTACTTCTCAACGAGAGCCAACCAATGCTCATCATTAGCATATCTGCGTCAGACATTCCCTCATTATGCGATATGATGGCTTTAATGGTGTATTTCTGGCCACAAATACTCTCTGGTCTGTTCCGATAGAGAGATTGCATGCATGCCAACCATATCTGATTGACTGGAGACCTTATGTTAGATTACTTATGCTAGATTTCGAAAGACGGTAAATCGTCTCATCATTATCTACACACGCACTGTCGAGCTTAGTCATTACACGACTCCCTCTCTTGAATAGAAAAGCCTACATCTTTACTTTCCCGATAATCTATGGTCCGTTTCCATACGAGCAAGCATTCTGAGAACACCTGTGACCGGCAAACGTAAATATAAATAGTATAGTATTGTTCCCGCTCTCAAAAAAGCGAACACGGAGAGATTCTTGTTCCCTTCAACTTCCTTCTTTTCCTAGATTAGCTAAACTTTGCATGCGTTGTTGTGACGAGCGTGGAAGTAAAATTTTGAGTAGTTGTCTTCGCATTTTACGTTGTATCTCGCCGATCAGAGAGACGAGAGACTGTGTGAAATGAGGGGAGTCATTAATTGCCAAGTCCCTAGGTAGTGACGAGCATGGAAGTAAGACTGGGGCGGTCGTCTTGTATTTTGTAAGCTCTCTCACTGGTCAGAGAGGCGAGATATCGTGTGAAATGATGAGACCCGGAACACCTGCTTTTGTCTGATTTTGAGCCCAATTCCAAATTGAAACAGCTTCCTTGTTGCGTTTTTGCACAGGTAGTAAAGGTTTAGGCGTAGGATCTCGAAAGACATGGGTAGCGTGACACTAAAACCGCGAGCTTTGCAGAATTTCACGTACTCCTGTCAGTTTCAGCCAGCGATAGAATTCCTGATGCACTAAACGTTACGCGATCAGAAAAACATCAAATAACCTCTATGTCTTTGTGAACTTCCAATCGCTCTAACAAGGTGAGAATATTCTGTGAGAAAAAAATACGACATTTTAAAAAAGCTCGCTGAAAATTTTGTACAATACCTTGACGCTGTCCTTGTGACTGGCTTTGTACAGTGTCATGATTCGTGAGAACACCAGGCAATTCGACGGGAGACCGACGATAAGCACGATGAGTAGGAAGACGAGCTAGAATTATAAAATCAGCATAAAAATATTTTTTAAAGTGTGGACTCAGCAGATTTCAACTGCTTACTTCGAAGTGTAACGTAAAGCGAATATTTCACCTATGTATTCTGAACAGTATAAAATCAGCAGTTACCTGCACTGTATCTGAAGGCAGTCGTTCCGGGGGCGCATCCTC
Organism: Pristionchus arcanus; assembly: GCA_900490705.1. Taxonomy (NCBI): domain Eukaryota; kingdom Metazoa; phylum Nematoda; class Chromadorea; order Rhabditida; family Neodiplogasteridae; genus Pristionchus; species Pristionchus arcanus. Next base: position 67,390 of record LS487677.1, read on the forward strand.
AATGAAGCTCGCGTTGCCGTCATCTACGTCCATTCTGGAACTAATTTGTAAAGATTGGAAGCAAAAAAGCGCGATGAGCAAACGAATATCGCGAAATGAACAGAGAGTTTTTGAGGTAGATCACTGAACCTGACGAGGGAGAACGAGAACGAGAGAAGAGAGAGAGAGGAAGGGGAACTCTTTCTCAACACTGCGGAACCTCGACTTCGCCGACTGCTCAGACGCATAAATTGGCGCATTGCTGCATGTCGGATAATGTTCTCGGCGCATCTCAATTTTGCCTGATCTCTCGCTGGTTAGAGATAGGGAGCGATAATAAGGAAGGAAGAGAGCAACTTCATCCAGGGAATTAAACAAGTTGATGACGCAGAAGCCGTTTGCAGTGAAAAAAACGAGTTGAAGACCCTTTTCCTATTTAGCATCTAGACAGATAGAATTATGTATGGCGAGCACTTGCAAATTATCCATGATCCGTACGCCCCCCCCCAACATAACCAATGAAGGAAAAACCAAGACTGTAATCACGCGGAACAATGTTGAGGCATAATCGAATCCGTGTTTCTCTTTCCCTCCCCCTCTCCCCCATATTCAGCTGCTGTTGTTTTGGCTGAGGAACACGTTTACTTGCTTTACCGCACAACCGGGGAATAGGCGACCCACGTTTTGTCCTGGGCCAGTTCCGGAGATTCTAGCAGGTAAGTAGGGTTGCAGATCCGTCTCACGAATTAGAGACCTGTACAGTGCCACTTCCGGATTTGGGAAATGAGCGCGTACCAGTTAAGACAGGAAGTAACGCTGGAGAGAATTTTTACAAGATATATCGAATCTTGTGGACCCGGAAAATAGGAAGTGCCATGCGCAAAATGAGAAAATTACTGCTGCTGCAAAAAGACCGATAATGAAGTTTGCTCTGTCGCAACAACGGGGGGCTCATCACATAATTATGCCCGGAGCGCGCGCATTATCTATTTAGCCGGGAGAATAGCCAGGAAATAGGGGTAATTCAAGGAATGGCAGTGCCTTTCGCATGAGTGTTTGTTTCTTAGTGAGTGTTGCAACGATAAAATCTGAGAACATCCGAAAAAGCGTAGAAATAGAGAACGTAGACTGACTTCGTTAGCGTCAATCGCTGGAACTGTGCTCTCAGTATCAGGAGGAAAGGCTCTCATCAAAGACAAGAGAATAAATGCGAACGAAGCGAGGGAGAACATCATAACTATGATAGCAACGAACGTATACAGACTGCGTCATCTACCGGATCACTGTTCTCAGCATCAAAGCTAGCAATCAGAAAAAAGGCCAGTGCGAAGTCGTTTGACGCTCAAAGTGTGTGAACGTTCACTGTAGCATGAATACCGTGACGATTACCACCTAGCGGATACAAGCATACGCTGGAACGCGCTATTGAAAACAAGAGGTCAAACAGCTTAACCGTTTTTCTACCTCTATGGGTACCAAGAATGAGAGTTTTTTTAAACGAAAAATTGTTATTGTGCAGCTGAAAAAGATGTTGAATGGCACGATAGGTCTCGAGACTCTAATCCGCTGGCATTCCAAAGGATTTATCATAGCATCGTACTGTTGTTTGGAATGGCTATTAGCGCCTGACCAATCAAAACAAGAAGGTGGATAAGCTAATAAGTTAGTGTTTTGAACCAGGAACGAAGGGCTGCACAAGTCGTCTTTTCGTTTCACACGTACCTTCTCTGATAGGACTGGTCAAAACAAGAGGTGGCTAGGCTTATCAAATAGGACCAGGAAGATAGGGCGCGAAAGATCGAACTCTAGTGAGTGGACCACGAATGATGAAAACAAGAGGTGGCTAGTCTTATGGGCAATCGGGAAATATTTGGCTAAGATCATGCCCAGGAGATAAGAAGGGAGCCGTATCAGCTGTTCCACTACTCATACAGTACTGCAAAAGTGATTCGAACAGAGTGCTTTATACGCCCGCATGGCTTCCTCTACTGTACAGTGTAATCGCACTAGAATCAGATTCGGAGATTTGATAAGTGCACAGATTCTAGGAACGATAAGCACCTTCAAAGAGCAATATAATTCGTGGATCCTAGGCACTTAACGGCTGCACGGTAATCAAATTCGGAGATTATAGCACAGTTCGAACTACGGGTAATCGCATCTTCACTTCGCACTGGCCTCCCTGATCTGTGATAGCACTTTTGAGATTTTGAAGAAAAAGGAAAGGTGGAGAGCTCTTCAATTCGAAGAAGGATTCTGATTCGCGGAATACGAGGACAACCCACTGTACCGAAGGACCGCCCCATTCATATGTAACTAATGCACATGCCAAATGCACTGTATCGTATGAGATTCAAGGAAAGCGGACCGCTCAGCGCTGCTCAGCCCACTCGGCCTAAAACGTAGAACAGAACAATTCGCTTTACAATTCAAGCAAAGAGCTGCAAACATGGAATCTGAAGCCGGAACAGGGGATTCCGCTAAAGTACGATCATGATATTGGAACGATAAGGATGAGCCATTAAGCCGTTCCGAACTACGATTTTGGTGCGAAGTGTAGGAGGCTAAGCCGTTCGGAACTACGCACAGCTAGACTGCATTACGGAACGGCCGGACCTCCCTGGCAGCACGAGGGAAGCCTCGTGGGATGATCTAATCAGAAGCCCTCCTACTCGCCGATTAGTGACGAAATCAGAAAATCGAGACTGTTTTCGAAACTGCGAAGTAACCCTCTTAAATCAGCGTGCTGTCTCGCCGGTTAGCGTGGGCTCAAATTTGAAACGCAAATTGGAAACTGTGCGTGGGTCTTCGCTAATTGTAAAAACCGCGAGGTAAAATACGACGGAGTCTGGTTTTTGATTCTCAGTGTAGGAGGGCATCACAGGATAAACTATTGCGAAAATATGGTTTACGATCGGCTCAAGATTTGCGCATGTTTAATGTTATGGCATAGTATACTTAGGCCCACAAACATGGTGGGTGGGAAATAAAACAGGTGTAGTAGAGATAAATTATCACGAGATTTTGGCCCTTGGCCGAATACGGAGATAGAAACAGATACGAAATTCATTCGAATACGCGTTACACCCACTGCCCCCCTCCCCCCGAACTCAGAAAGGGCTTAGCAAACCAGGTGGAAATAAAGATAAACTATTGCGCAATTGGCGCTTGAGGTCCAACGAGGAAACCGAAGCTTAAACGCACTACATACCACGCCGTTGCTACCACTTTCACCCACTGGCGTATAGAAACAGGTGATATGCTAAGATAACCTATTGCGCAATTTGACTGATACGATTGCTAGAATAAACTCGAATTTCGCAAATGATGAAACGCAATTTCTTTTCCCACGCGCAACACACAGTACCTCTCAGATATGGTAGGTAGGCTGACAGCTGATAGTAGTAGTAGGCAGAGGCATATGATAAACAACGAGTAATTGGAGCGGCAGCGGTCCCTTGATCATTGTAGTCATTGTTTTGGAGGAAGAAATGATAAGAAGAATGGCAGCTGATAGGAGATAAGGGGGATAATGTAATGAACTATCGCATAGTCTCGATGAGGTAAAATAGTGAAGAGAAGTCAGCAATTTTGAATAGAAAACATACTTTTTTCACGATACAGAAACTGACAAAATTCCTGAATATTTTCGAATAAGTAGTGGATCACTCAGATGAAAATGAGCATCTGGCGAAAACATTGTATCTAGATAGAAATGAATCTAGAGGATTTGTTTGAGGATAGAGGCGTAGGTGTTCACATAATAAGTAGCGCAGTACCAAAACAGGCCGAGATTTGTCTCCCACTTTGGTTGTATAACGGGAACAAGATGAATTTTGAAATACGGAAAATCGTCACTTCATCGCTTCATCCAGAGTTGACAGACGTATTTCGAAGTCTAAAACTGGGGATGTTATTCATAATGATCAAGACGAGACAAGAAAGGACGAACGCTTGGACTCTGAACAAAGAGATGAACGCAGAGTCCGAAAATGCAAAATAGCTCCCGAATGCGCAAAATAGCTTTTTCCTGTTGGCACAATCAACCATTTCCGCCGGGGTATTGTTATGCCGGCCAAATCAATGCTACAATCCACCTTGCCTCCCTCGCACAGTAATGGGAATAGAGGCGGAAGATTGACTAATAAGGCAGACGACTGGATCTGTCTCGACACTTTGACCGATGAGAGAGCACGCAAGTTGAAGAAACGAGTGCACGTATTTCAAACGCTAGGGTTGGCTAGTACGGCGAATAGGGCTGTCGGGGTGAGGGTTCGCCTCTTCATTCGACACACTCTCTGACCTGTAAGGCCAAAGACGCGATAGAATGCATGAACCGAAGAGCCGGCTACGTGAATTTTGAACTCTAACACGAAGTATATCAGAGAGGCGATGGAGGGTGCGAAATAAAGCGACGATTACGTGAATTTCGAAATTGCAGGGTTCAACTAGTGCGAATGCGTGTTTCATTACTCGGGGGTGTCAATTCAAAGCTGTCAATTAAATTGCAAATAGTATATCCACTGTACGATGACCAGATCAAATAGCCAAGTGACGATACGAAATAGTCAGGCGAGAATATTAGGACAGTCGTATCTTCCTTTTGTATACTATCTCGAAAGTTCGAGTGCATTTATTGTATTGGCCATAGAAAAACACTTTGATGAATGCTCTGATCTTATGTTCAAAATCTCGCCGATTCGAGAGGTTTTCGAGCTCAAGCACTGCAATTCTAAGAAAATAAAGAGAAAAGTAAGAACTTTGAGCACTGTGTTTCCGTCATTCTGGCAATGAACTCAAAGCATATTATTTATGCTTTGTTATTCACTCCCTGTTTCTCATATCACAGCTCTAAAATGAGATTTCCGTCATAAGTACGCGTAGGAAAAACAGAGACTAACGATGTCTACCGGGAGGAATACGGGTAAATGGGTTTACCCTCGCTCGCATGCTAGACGAAGCTAGAGTGCCGGCAAAATGGAGAGGACCAGACAATGGGAACGGAAGAAAGTGTAGACTGAGATGGTTTCACGGGAAATGGTCTCGTCACTTAGCACACTCTCTCTTCGGTCAGATAGAGCTACATTGACGAGACCCGGTGTTGCTCTCTCATCTCATCTTGCTGTCACACTGGTAAGAAAGAACGAGAGAACAAGTTGGATTGAGAGAGTCAGACAATAGGAACGGACCTACGTGGAAAAGTAGACACTCGCCGATGTTCCCCAGAGAAATTAGGCGCGAATATCGTTGGCGAAGTGGTGTGTGAATTCCGGGAATTGTGAGAAGTAGACTTCCGCCAGGGTCTAGTGAGATCGCAGAAATTGTGTGCAACACGATTTTGTTTCATGCAATCAAAAGTAAGGCCCGGAAAAGGGTATACGTGACAAATCCCGCGCAAACAAATAGGTCTCGTGGATGAACTAAGCCATTGTGCTTCAAGAGAGTCCTCCCGTGACTGCGGAGACTCGAAATGTCGAAGAGGTAAAAATACACCTTTTTTTCTTGAGAAAGGTGGGAAAAGATTGTGGAGACTCAAGCGTGAACGAGAGATGTGTGTGCTGGGCAAGTTGCGAAAAGAAAGGAAACAATCTTTCTGGAAAGGCTAGGGAACATAAAGAGCTATTCCCAATGTTGCTAAAAAAGTTGCTTCCAATGTTGCTATAGAATACGTGCAAACGTGGATATTGCCCTACTTTCGAACTTGGGATACTGTAGGGCAGGACGTCTATGCATTTCGAAACACCCTCTAATTCTAATGTTGCGAATGTTACCCTAAACGTAGCCTGACACCTAATTTGTGTCATCTTTTCACTGAAAAAGGACGAAAATTGGCACGTTTACTCGACTTTACGGGGCACTCCTCGGAATCAGACTGCTATTGAGCGTAGGCGAGTAAACATTAGCACAAAAGTTCAAGATCAAGAACGATATTTTGCGATGAAATCATCTAATCAGTAGTTGTTGCGCAAACTTTGAGCTAAAAACGTCGCAATGATTCAGATCGGAAGTGGAAGAAGTGGGGCGGTAGGCACGAATTAGAGACGGAGGAAGGAAAAAAGAGGCGACTGCTAAAATTGTTGCAACATCTGGTGGAAATTAGAAGCGAGGTCGTAATTGAGAGCAACAAAAATCAAGCGCTGGACTTTTCCCTTACATTTCACTTCCTCAATCAAAAAGACACATTTAAAAACGATTTAATGCCGTTGAACTAGGATGGGGTACAGAAACGAGACAAAAGGCGTTAAAGTACAAGCAATCGCTCTTAGGAGTGGGGCGGCAAGCGCACAACTTATCACAGGTAGGAAGAGATAGTTACATACGATCCTACGTACATAATCAGGCTATCTATTCAGCTTGCCGTAGTAAAAGTCTAACCGCAACATCAGGTCCTGATTATCGTCTTGTCACACAACGACGAAGATGTTGTTGATTTATGGGTGTCTGGTACGCAATTCCTAAGATTCTCACGTTTGGGTGCGCAGTAAATAAGATTATATCATCCGTTTATCATGTCTAATGGGCTTGATGCACATACACATCGAACATGCGAACAACTCAACTTCACTTTTATAGCCAAACATAGGAGAAGTGCGCGTGTCTGGAATGAGAACCTTAAGATTCACACGTTCGTTTCTTTGATGTCTTTTTTTTTGTCCAAGCAACAGCGGGAACAGAGTTCAAGAACTCGGGTTATAGTCCCATCATTCTTTTTGCAAATTCGTAACTTTGATCAGAAAAAGAAAGAGTGAGGAGACGACTCGACGTCTTTTGGACAGTCGGAAATGATAATGATTAGGATCGACTGCTTATTAAGCTAAAAAATTTGGTAAGATGAACCCTAGCGAATTTTGAAATTCGCACGTTCAACAGCCTGGGAAGCCCGCCAATGAGGAAGCTCATGCATGTTTCAGCCAACTGGTTAAATGAACGCAAAGAGCGAACGCTCAAATAGCTAGAGTTCGAAATTTGAGTACTATTTCACAAACTCTTGCGTCACACAGACATGACGTATATCTATAGTTCTAGCACCTCTTCAACAAATGCAAAGGACGAACACTGTGAAAGGACTCCGACATCTTGTTGTTATATCCTCCTAGACGCGTGGTTTCCGTTAGTAGAATAATCTGAACTGACGAGAGAACAATACAGCTGTTATTCTAACGACAAATATGTCTGCGTCTCGCCTACCTAGACTGATTGCGTTGAGATTGGACTCTGTCTTTTCACGTAAAAATGAGTGAGCTGCTTCGTTTGAGTGACGGAACACCCATGTTATTGCGTAGATTGATGGCAGAAAGCCACAATGGCCTATTCATACAATCTCTGAGTGGTCAAAGGAAGCACGAGAACATGGAAAAGCAAGAAGCGCGCGCTTCACTTTTGCGTCGGGTTGGAGCAAGAGAACACGACTGTCAGAATGAAAAGCCGTCTCTTCATTCCTCGCACTATATCATTGTATAGAGAAACCGAGATAGTAGGTGAATTGAAGAGTCAATTCACATCTGCTCGGGCTTCTTGGGCCAGAGAACGGGACAGCTTCATAGATCCAAGATGATATTGCTAGAGTGACTTACAACATTCTTCCTGTTCGTGACATCTATGGCGCAATGAGAAAATAACGACGATATATTGGTCTCAATCTACTTCCGAGAAGAAGGATGGAAGGATACTACAATGACCGAGCATGACATAGGGGTAATTGTCTCTTCATTTCGCAAAGCTTGCCCACGAGCTACGAGCTTGGATGCCTAGAGAGTGTGCGTTAGGAAGAAACGGATAATATTTTGAGATCAAGTCTCGTCGTTTCGCACTTTTCTCGTCAACTAGACTGTCGAAGAATGTAAATTAAAGCGTCAGCTGTTCGAATTTGAACTCTACTGTAAGCTCACGAGAAAAGGTCAGAAGACGTAGAAATAATAACGAATAATTGGAAGAACAACAATTGCTTCGAGCAAAAAAAAAAGATTGTGGTGCCTACGTGCTGGCTTCTCAATTACATGAGAGAATGGAATAGCGGAAACGGCGGTCCGGAGAATGAACCTGGGGTGCATCAGATACCGGATACCACTGATGAAAAGAGGCCCGAATTGTATTTAGCATGGTGCCTGAGACTGGTAGCTACCGCGCGAAGAAACGCGATTCCTCCCTAAATACATGCAAGAAACCATGGGGAAAAACTCGGTTCGTTCACTAACGAAGGACTAATGAGGAATCGATAACCTTCGAAAACCCGGAGAATGTATCTAGGATGATAGAAAAGCAGTCCTCCACAAACGTGCTTCCTCCCTAAATACATGCGAGAGAAACGAGGGAGAAATAGCGGAAGGTGGTGGTCACACATTGTACATTATTCATCGCTCTGAATGGAACAAGAGGGTATCCTGGTCTCCGTCTCTCAATTTCCCATGCTCTCTCGCATTCTCTAACCTGCGAGAGACAATAAGGAATGAAGAGAGTCATCAAGAAGCTAAAGAGGCCAAGGAGCAGCGGGATCATGCTAGATAACGAATGAATGGGCAAGAAAATTAGAGGAACCAGAAAAAGGGCGACGATGCGCATTTAGATTGTTTCATTTCTCAGGACTCTCTCGATTTCCCACGATCTCTCGCGCTGTCTGACTGGCGAGATAGCATGGAAATTGAAGAGAGTCTATTTCCCAAAAAAAGACTGACTTCCGTGTGTCAGAAAAGCAGCGAATACAAGCGTGAGAAACGATTAAAGAACGTCGCTTGGCTAGTTTTGTTCTAAAAACAACGACTAGAATGTTGTTTTCGCACATCAAACTACACTGAAGCGAAAATCAATCAATAACATAGTTATTCAAACTAGATTGCTCTTGCAAAAAACAATTTTGCAAATCACCTCATTCCCTCCCCTCTCTCTCTCCTCCTCCTCTCATTCGCTCCCCCTTCCCCCGTCCCAGTCGGTTGGTTCGCTCTCTCTGCGAAGCGCCGCGCTCTCTCTCTTCGATCGATCGATTACCATGGGTGAGTGGCCTACCGTAGTCTGACAGCTCCCTGACCTACCGTATTCTATCATAGGTTAGTTACCTACCGTAACCTCCCATTGATGCGTTTGACATAGTGCTACCGTCGCGTCAGGGCTTATCCCACTATGATATACCCTCAGTGCACAACAGAGATCAGTGACCCACCGTACTCCTACAGTACGCCTATCGCCTCAGGACCTAGAACTCTAGGAGCTCGGAGAACAGTCGAGCGCGCAAATCAACGAAGTATAGCAGTAGGGAGGAGGAGGACAGGGGGTAGAGCCAAATTGAAGATGACAGCTCTGAGTCTCTGTAGTCATATGAAGCCTTAGTCTCCCATAGGCCAGAAAAGCGAGAGAGCAAGGCGAAATGAGATAGATGATGATATGAGGAAAGAGCTGTGTTCGTGCGACCTACTAGAAGGTTTAGAGAGCCCCGCCCGCCCAACTTTGTTAGTTAGTCATCCCCTCTTTCCCCCTCCTCCTGCAAGCGAGCAACAAAAAGAACGCGCGCCCTACCTCCCTCAATTTAGAGTGTCTCCCCTCCTCTTGCCTCTATTGCACTTAGCAATGGGAATGATGTCAGAAAAGTCTAGATGAGATCCGGGAATAGCATTGGATACGGTAGCCGTAGGGGATCGCGGACTGACTAAATACTGGTAGCGCAAAGAACCAGGAGCTGTTTACCAGAGTGCGCGCAGCGTGGGTTATAGTGCAGGAAATGACTAGTAAATTTCTATTTCTTCTATCCTGTTTTTGTGGTCCCACGGACTGGCTACCTCTTGGACTGACCACTAACGTGGACTACTGTGACCAGATTACGATAGCCGGAGATTACGGTAGAGCCGGCAAATACTGGAGCCGGAAATTAGCACATCCCGATTTGCAGACTACGGTCGCGACATTGTGATCCGTCTGCCGGACGCGTCCATCGCCGAGGAAGACGTGCGCGCAAGCCTCGCAAAGTACGGTATCGTAAACAGGGATAGTGGCCAGACTACGGTATCGTGAATCGAGAAAGGAGCCGGAGTTTGGTAACACCGGTTACGGAAGTGTGATTACGGTACTGCCAAGGTTACGCTAACATGACTACTGTAGCTGTGCCTGGAAAACTGTATCCAGACTAGAGATCGGAAGGCCACGTCATCCCTGAAGGATTCCGACCGATCCGTGCGCTAAAATTCAGCCAGAATGCACCCGTTATGAACCGAGAAAAACAAGTGCGAACGAGTGATGAAAACTGGCCGCGTTACTGGGTATTGTATCTCCCCTCCCTCACTCGACCGTAACGATCTAACAACACTACGCTCTATGCATCTGGCTATAGTGAAACGAGCCCGAGAGAAGAGAAAACAATTCGATGACCATATTTCGTCTGTAAGTGTTGTTGCAGTAAAGGGAATATATCTCGGGTCAGAAGAACAAGAGGGTACGCGGTAGGAGGATAGCCAGCCTAGCCACTCCTAAAGTGTTGTAGTTTAGTAGCTAGAGAGGGGGGGGGGCGGGAACAGAGAGCGACGAAATAAGAGTGGCCCCTGATGCCTAGATTAGACGCATGTCTAGATGTAGGCTCATGAACTTGTCTGCGCTCTCCTTATTCTGCATGCTCTCTCGTCTTGTCTGATCGACCAAGGAGCATGAGTAAATGAGAGTAGTAGAGTCTTGGGTGCGGCGTTACCCGAGCTGTTTAAGGGCAAATGTCAAGTTCTCGTGTCTACAACATGGTGTAATACGACTCACGATGTCTACTGTGTTTTTTTTGTCGCGTTGCACCCCCACATTCGCGTGATCGCACTCATTTACCGCTACCGTATTTCCGTCAACCATTTCTGTCTGTCACTTTTTCAACAGGAACCCGAATTTACCTTAATCCTACCGTAACCTCATCTACCGTACTTACAGTTTCGTCACGGTGATCTCGCTGTCCGCGGCCGCGCCGCCGTACGCGTACGCGTCGCCCAAGACGGCGCGTGCGGTCTACGCGCGCCTCCTCTCGCCCACCCACGTGGACCACCTACTGAACGGTAATACCGTAATAGTCTTTCTTCCGTACCCTTGCGTGGCTTGTCGATCATCAACACAACGATACGACTACCGTAATCTACCTATCACATTTTGACGCGAAGTTGTTTATTGTTCCGCGCGTAACGAAATTGCTATTAAATTATGACCGCGCTTAAAATTAAGCATTAAATATATAATTGATGCTTGACGAGCGTAAAACCATCCCAGAAATCCAGTTTTATCATTAAAAACTAAGGAAAACAAGTGAAAATAGGTGGAAATCGCGAAAAACGAAGTGAAAAGGGGCGGAGCCAACGCGATTGCCGCACGGAATATTTTAGTAGGAATGCGATTACCATCGTATCATTTTAAAAATGTGATACCGTAAACCTTCACACTCCAACCGTATCACTACTCTACATTCTGCGAAACTTCGTGATACCATACAACTACAGTACCCCTCCATCGACCGTACTCCATCTCTTGCAGTGCTCTCCGGCCGACTGCGCGTCGGCGGGTACCTGTGCGCGTTCGCGCGTCCCTCCGACGACGACAGCGACGAGGATGAGGATGAGGTCAGGGATCAGGGAGCAAAGATCAAAGATCAACCTACCGTACTCTACGTGCTGTACTACGGTTCCATATTATGATATGGTACAGAGATCAAAGATCATCCTTCAGACGCTCGTCGAGGACGTCTTTCATGATGACGTGGCCTTCGATTCGCCCGTCGCCTCGCGCAAGTCGTCCTTCCAGTCGACCCACGGAGATGTGAGAGATCAAAGATCAATCTATCATAGTCGTGCTACAGTATCTCGAATTGGCACGGTAGCAGTAGACTGCAGTACTCCTCGGTCGAGATCAGAGATCAAAGATCAACTCCTTCAGGACGGCTCCTTCCACGACGCCTTCCTGTCGCCGGCCAAGTCGTCTGTGATGGATGTAAGGGATCAGAGATCAAAGATAAAAGATCATGACCAAGGATCAAACTACAGGACGACTCGTTCCACAACGCGTTCCTCACGCCGCCTCGCACCAAGTCCGCCTCCTCGCCCATCTCCATCATGCAGTTGGATGTAAGGGATTAGAGATCAGAGATCAAAGATCAATTATCAAAGATCAGAGATCAAATATCAGAGAGCAAAGATCAAAGACCAATCTACCGTAGCCTGGCATCGGTACACCTCGATTGATCCTTGAGCTACCGTAGTATCTGCTGATATGAGCAATCTGGCTGAAAGTTCAGAGATAGTTCAGAAAGATCAAAGAGCAACATCAGCGCTCCTCCTCCGTCTTCCTCACGCCGCCGTCGTCGCTGTCGCGTTCGACGCTGGGCGAGGGCGATGTGGGCGGAGCTTCGCCGGTGCCGCGCACTTTCCGCCTCGTGGGCGCGCCCGAGCCGCCCTCGCTGCTGGACACGATCCCCATCGGACTGCACCCGGAGATTACGGTAGGTGGTGTGGCTACCGTAACTTGCACAAGTAACCTCGGCAGGTGCTCGACCCATCTCCCGATCGTCCGGAGAACCGCGCGCCGCGTCGGCGCGTCGCCGAGCTCGCGGAGATCTACGAGCGCGGCGCGTCCGCGCTCGAGGCGGAGTGCGGAGGCGGCGCGGCCGCGCCCCCGCGCCTCTTCCTCGCCGAGCCCGGCGATTACGAGGCCGTCGCTGCCGGCGCAACGGGCGCCTTCTTGCCCCTTCCGGCACCCTACCATCTGCTGCCCAACACTCCGTGAGTGCACGCCGGATCCGGATGTGCTAATCGCCGGCTGAGCGATTTGTGGGAGTGATTTCCCGGCTCTGCTCCAGGTACTTCCGCAAGGCGCCGATCGCTCCGCCGCCCCTCAAGCCGCCAGTGCCGCCTGTGCCCGCGCAGCGAGTGATCAACCGCTACCTCAACAGCTGGAAGGTAATACGATGGGGTACGGTAGCCCCACGGTCTAAAACCCCAGCTACAATAGTTATTCATAGTGTATCACCAAGATATACGGTACCGGGTTACGGTATATCGATGGTACTGTATCTTTATCCATCAGGTGATGGACAACCTTGACGAGATGGAGATCCAGTCGCTCATGTGCTTCAACTTCAATCGGTACGGTAATCGGCTACCGTAATCACTGACGATATTCATCAATCGATATCTGACCTACCGTACTCTGCAGCACGATCGGCTCCTGCCCGTACACGATGCCGGAGAAGGCGCCGCTTCAGCTGTCCGCTGACGGAGACGGTACGGTATCGATTGATAGCTGACTACAGTATACCGATGCTATGACTTCATACCGCTCCATGATTGACTTTATACTATGCTCTAGATCGATGTTAGGATACAGCACTCCCACGTGATCGATGATTGACTTTTCACCGTAACCTCTGTCGTATTCCAGACATTATCGACGAGGACTGGAGCGTGTGGAGCTACGCTAATGACCAACGAACCCGACTAGTGAGTTACCGTACCATCGGCTACAGTAATTCCTTCTGATCGATAACTGATTTTATTGCAGACTCACTAACTCACCCTACACACACGCACGCATGCAAGAGCTCTCTCGACTCCCTCTTTTTCTATTATTTATTTATTATCTTGAGATTGAGCCCACCCTAACCCGCGATTCCTGCAAATTTGCACTACCGATCTGTACATACCGTATACATACCGCATCCCACCCAGCTACCGTACTCCCCTTAGGCCCTCAATTTGTGTTTGTTTTTCTGTTAAATGTCAAATGAGCGGCGAGAATTACCTTTCTCCCTTTGTGTTGTACAAACTGTAGTTACTCTGAAGTTGCGCATTCATTTAACGAAGCGCACGATGTACTTTTCTGTATGTAGGAATCCAATTAGACAATATACAACTTGGTACTAGGCCCCGCTGATAAATGCATTTACATGCAAATGATGTAAAGACACGGAAGAACAAAGAAATACATAAATGAAATATCGCTCGTGATTTGAAAGAAAAATTCTATTGAACTTTGCATTCGCTATCGCAAATATTGTGGCAAAGGACGCGTAAGCTGTCAGCAGGTGGTCGAATAGTACGAGCAAATTGAAAGGTTTCCCGCTGGTTGAAATCTGGTTGAAAGGTGAAAATGAGATGTGTTTCATCAGTGCTTCTATGTGCTGGTTAGCTATTTTTCTAACAAGGAAGCGTTTAGCGAAACAAAGTTCCACAAGTAAGGTTTAAACAGGTGAATACTCGCTCGCAAATGCTGAAAAGGATCGGGAAAGCTAACAGAAAGCGATCATGCGCCTCGGAAACACTGAATATTTCATGATTAGTAACCGAATACGCCCTTCTGGGGGTTCCAAATTGAGTTATTCGGTGAATGAAAGGACAATCTGGGGTGCACGAACGACCAGTGCCATTCTGCGTAGTCGAACATGTTTTCGCTTTCTCAATTCATATATAATTCATATATGTTCAATTCATATATGCTGTATTTTTTGCGGCAAAATAGAGGGAAAATAGACAGATTAGCTAGGTACAATTTGAAAGGTGAAGGCAACGATATCGGTACTTCTCAACTTCGAAAATAAGCTCGCGAAGGAAACTAATAGGCCTCGATGTAGGGTACAATGTAGCGCTTTGGACAAAACAAAAACACACAAAGAGTGTCAAAATATCAGAGTTTTAAATTCGGACAATCGTCTCTTCATTTAACCCAATCTTTCAAATCTCATTGTAGCGAGAGATTGTGCATAAAAAATAGGCGATTGTCCACATTTTGAACTACAAGATACGCCGACAAAAAAGGTAACAAATATCGTGACGATGACGCAAGAAAAAGTCATTTCCCATTGTGAGAAGAGGGGAAGGAAGGGGCGTTCCGCTGTTTACCCTCAATCCTTTTGCACAAACTATTCTCAACGAGTGGGAAGCACTAAAGGGAAGAGTTCCAAGTGGGGAAAGGGGAGGAGGGTTCTCGAAACTCTCTCAAGCGTTGTCTGGCGCTGCCTGACTAGCGATACAACATAAAAAGAGGAGAGGGTTTCTCGGAAAAGGAAGAGACTGACCCGCGTTTGCCCGCATTTTTTATGCTACTGAAAGGAACTCCAGCGAAAGTTTACTCTCGATAGAAGGACGAGGAAAAAGGATCATGAGAAGGGAAAGCAGTCAACTACTTCTGCCACAAGAAAAAGTACGCCAGAAACTCGCGACATAATGCGGTTGCCCTGGTAGGGTGGAGATATGAACTGGTAATGGCAAATCGGCGTATTTTCTCTTTTTGAATACTCTTTCGCCTCCCAGACGGGCAAGAGAGCATGAAAAATGAGAGTTGTCAGTTACGATCGGCCTAACTCAATCAGAGCGCACAGAGAAAAAGCGGCGCAAATCTCGCAACAAATGACGAGATTTGGTCCCTTGCAAGTTGGTTGCAGTTTCCCCGGGTTGAAATTGCAAATATCTGACGTACGCATTTCTGAGACGCATTTCTTGGCAAACCATCCATAATCCCAATACACTCTCACCGATTGAAAATAGGTGCAAAAAGAAAATCAACACGAATCATTTCTGGGCAACCATTCCTATTTGTTGGCCCAGAAAGGGCGGTTCCTGGTATTATTGAAATGATCAATGACACCCCGGTCTGTTTGGTATTTTCGGAAGAGGAACAAAAAGTGGAAGAAAAGAAGGGAGCAAACTAGAAAATCTAGAGGAGAAAACATCACTATTTCAGGACTGCAACACGGGGAGAAACTAGTAGGAAACTCCTTCACCGTATACTCCCTCCGAGTGCTCGTTTATGCATTCCTCGAGTCATAGAGTCGCCCCATGCATTTGATAGCGCGGCTTTGATCAACGTTCACATCGTCTGAACTCGCGGAGAATGACTTCCCGCTTTTTGTAGGTCAGAAAAGACGAGAGACAAGGCGAAAGTGAGAGGGTCAGACGAGAAAAGCGACTTCTATGACGGAAAAGTGCTCAATCGTGAAAAATGCGACGAAATTGCGGAGAGGCTCGTCTGTCTAACTTTGAATGAGTGCGAAGCCGAAAATAGCTCCTAAAATAAGAGACTTGCAAAACTAAGACAGTTTACGTGGGACGAACGGAGCCAGAATGAAGCAGTGGACTGAATTCTGAGAGAAATGGGGCAATCGGTCACATGAAAGCGGGCTCGAAACGACGAGAGAGCTTGTGAAAGCGAGAGAGTTAGACGAAAAAAAGCGGCTTCCATGACGGAAAAGTAATGATTCGGAACGAGAAGGAGTGGGAGGCGCAGCTTAGCCGGGTGCTCTGATAGCTCCAATGGACCAGACTTTCATCAGTCGAAGGGGCGGAGCCTATTTTCGCGGACTTTATCGGAAACGAAAAAAGTTCATTGTCCCTATAGAAAGTGTATTGAATTGGAACGAGCGTTCTAGACTGCGACGAAATTATGAATGAGGCCGGGCATGGGGTGTTCAAACATTTATCACACTCCTCTATTCGTAATGCTCTCTAGGTTTCTCTAATCTCCGAGAGATCATTGATCTGGAGTTCATGCTCAATTACAAATCAGATTGGCTACAATAATATGCTAACTAAGGAAAGAATTAATCAAATACATTGAAATTTAATCGGGAGGTAGAGAGTTCGGTAGGGATGCGTTTACATGTTATAGTGTAACGGAGCCGCGTTCGAGAATGTGACAGCGACACGTGAAATTGGAAACTAGCGCTGTCAGCCCTCTCCATTCCCCATACTCTCTCGCCGATCAGAGTAACGAGATATACGCGAAATGAAGAGACGAATGTTTCACCCTGACAGCCCTATTGGAAACCCCGTCGGCTCTTGGCAAGTGCGGAAAAAAGTGAACAAAAGGGAGAGGATTCTCCTTTTTGAGTTGTCTCTAGCAGTCTAGACTCTCCTCACTAAGCGCCAACTCTAGCTGGTAAGAGAAACGTGAGAGCAGGCAGAATGAGTAGAGTTTCAGCTTCTTTTTAGCACTTTTTCCCGTGAGTTAGTGAAGCGTTGCTAGGCGGTGGTCGGTAACCCGTTGGAGGTCCCTGAGCAAGGACCTACCGCGGAGAAATTGGGGGAAATGAAGAGGTCCCTGGTTCCACTTTTCATTCCATTGTGACAGAAGTGAGAGGAGTACCCTCTAGTGCGACAAAGTTCTAGTAAATAGGCTGAATCGGGTTTTTTGAGGATCATGAGAAGGAATATCGTGAGAACGGCAAGTGAAAAGGAGTCTCTGGAAAGTGCCGACAAAAAGAGAGAAATATTTTCGCGCTTGTGGTCGGTGAAGCGATCAGTACAGTCGCATGAATGATACAGTCGCATGAATGATGACAATCCCCCCATACACAACTCCTTTTAAAGTTACCCAACAAGGACGATTTTGACCCCCTATTTTTATTTGCTCATTGAATAGAGAATGGTCGAATTAGTATTGCTCGCGCATTAAAAAAATCAGAAAATCGATAATAGCCCTAAAAACCGGCTTGGAAAATCGGATTTGTGTTGGGATTGATCATCAGGCCCGCGCGCAATTCAAACTGGAATATGGGGAGACTTAATTGTTTATCACTGTGACTCCGCCCATTTTCACTTTCCTTTCCAGATGCAATAATGTAATAACAAGCGATCAATATATATAATTAAATCAATTATTTAAATCAATTAAAAATAAAGTCATTCGTTGCTTGATCGCTACTTTGCGGTTGCGGTTTTCGCGCGCATTCAAACGATCATTTGTCCTGGTTGGGTAACTTTAACACAATCTCCAGAAAATTGATTGACGAGGTTGATTTGAAACGAATGAAGAGACAGTAACGGTTTGCCCAAACAAAGTGTAAAAGATAGACTATAAAATAAAATGGTCGAGAAGTCGGACAATCCCGTCTCTTCAATCATCGAAATGTGTTCCGCAAAAAGTTATTGCATTCTAAACTTTGATTGCCGCAATCATGAATTGGTCAATAAAATGAACGACGAAAAGCTCTTTCTCTGATGGAGTTAAAAAGTGCAGAGTGCCTCAATACAATTTGACTGATTATGTTTTTTGTAGGGCAGTATCAGGCTATAAGGAATGAAAATTAAGCGTTCAATGCACCCATTCTATGAATGCGTTCTCATTTTCTTCCGAACAACCGAAAACAATTTTCCTACAAATTTCCCTCACGAAAAGTGGTTCTCTCGATTACGGAAAAAGAGTGCGATTTGAAAGGGAATACGGTGCTCAGCGCACTTGAGTTGATGTGAATGGGAGTAGCGATACAGGAAATTGTGTCTTCCTTTTGCACGATCTCTCATTGGTCAGAGTGACTCGGGAGTGGAAAAAATGGGAGTGGTATCTATTGTACGCGTAATGCGCTTGTTGTGGTGAAAGCGCGAAAACATAAAATTTGGTCATTGATCGGGTTTGAATTCTACGGTAAAGACAGATCGCGGTCTTAGATGGTGGTGACCTACCTTTGCGAATTATTGTATTTGTTTGGGGAGAAGCAAGCTACTTGGTACTTGAGTTTTGTATTCGGGATTTCCATCCGAACAAAAAAAAACTAAAAATAAAAAATTGTATGAAATGATGCAGTGAGTGTAATCGGGGACGAATTTGTTAAATTTTTGTGGGGAAACTATTTGCTAAATATATGTATTTCAGTTCATCAAGGGCGAATGGAGCGGAGTGCTCAATCTCTCGTCCTGCGGCGGCGATCGATCGGACCCCACGCAGTTGGACAAGCCGATTACTGTGATTGCAATGCTTCGGTAGGTCTGGGTTTATTGATTTTCCGAATGTGCGAAAGAAGTTTGTGTTTTACTGTGCCAACAAAGTTTGAAATATATCATTGTCGTAAAACGCAATTGAAGTTGAGAAAGTAATATAACAGAATCACCCTGTTGCAAACCTTCAAAATGTGACCCAATTGCTCAATTTCCGCACTAAAAAAATAGGGAGACTGAGAATTTAATAATGAATTAATTTTCCAGCGACAAGGGCGCTGGCACGGTCGGCGAGGCTACCGACACCTACGACCCGACCGAGCCCCGCTTCGACCTCATTCCACTGAGACCTGCGGTTGGGGAGCAGACGGGAAGGATCAATCTGTTGGTGAGTTGTAGGACTTTCTTGTACCCCACCTCCACAAAAAGACTCAAAAGGAAAACAATTCGAAATGCTCTAATTGGCGTTGCTTTCTGTCGAATGAATGTGATACAATACAAAGCACAACAATATTTACCAGTGTCGCGCTGATCAAGATGAGGTGTTAGAATGTGAGAACTAATATAAAAATATCTATTTCAGAGCGTTGGCTCGGGTGGATCGGCTGGTGCCCAGCTGAATGTCAGTGCCACTTGTCTGCTATCTAGTGAGTGGATATTTTTATTTTTTTATTTAAATTTAAAATATATAAATTAACAATAATTCACTGGTGGATATCAGTAGTGATTATTCTGATACTCAAAGTGAATTTCATTTAATTATTAAAAATAATATAAGTATTCAGACGGCGCTCGCGAGAATGGCGTGCCGCGCCAGCTCGTCAGAGTGGGTGAAACGATCACGGTGCGTTAATTATAATTATTTTAAATTTAAATTTGTCATATGAATGACTACAAAAAAAACAATGGAAATGCTACGTTGACATGAGGTGGAACCTCACATCATTGTCCCAACAAAACATACGACAAAATAGGATATACCTTGAAACGCGAATAAGAGGATATTTCTATGTGAGTGGTCTGATGTAGAAGCCTGCACCTATTTCTACCCAAAATACATTTAAATATGACGCGCCAGTGCGTCAGATACGCTTCAAAACAAGAAGAAATGATGATGCAGTCATATTTGCAAGATAGAAATCCCTACGGTATAGTTAGAAATACGCGAATCGTTTCTTCATTGCAATTCCGCACAACATCACCGTCGGGGGAGTGCAGAATCGACAAAACTATGTCATTCTAAACGATCTAAACGACTCCGCCGGTAGCGTGAGAGCGCGTGTGATATGAAAAGATCACTCGAATCTCAAACTCACAAAGAGAAAGGGGGAAGCAATTCATCGCAAAAATGACATCCATTTATGGACCAACGATATAATAATATCAGCTGTGCGCAACACAAACCAAACATTATAGGCAGGAAATCACGGTTTGTTGTGCCTCGCTCTATTACAATTTCTGATCCGGTGCTAGTGACCAAACAGAGATCCTGATCATAAGGCTAACGCTAATCTTTCAATATTGCTGATGATCTCTCGTGAAAAGTGATCACTCGGAAAGAGGTGTGCCCGTATTTTGAGCCCTACTGAGTCATACGACTAGCGCACATAGGATGTTGGAGCTGAACTCGACCAACAAATGAGCAAAAAATAGGCCCAAACGTGAGAAATACAGTGGGAACTGCGGTTAATGTTCTCACGCACCTTTTTATGCGTCTCGAAAACCTGGTGCTAGTCTATGCGAGCGTGAGAATCTGTTATCCATAACACAGAACTCTGGTTAGACTTACTGACCTATTCAAGTGGGCGGCGTTTGAGCGAAAATTTGTTGACTAGTATTCCAACCAGTGGTCATGTCACTGGTTACCTCTTTCTAAGACAGAGTACTGGTCAATCATTGTCCATGAGAATCCAAAGCGACTTTCAATAATTAGGAGAAGAGTGAAGTGAATTTTGTACCGTTATATTCAAAGCGCTTCAAGTGCGAAGCAATTGAGAAAAGTGGTCGACGGATTCCAGCCAAGTTTATTAGCTCCATTTAGAGGGATGCTCTAAAAGAGCTGAGTGCGTCGTCGCGATGAGATTCCAAGCCGCTGAAGCACTTTCAAGCACTTATTTTGATGGGGAAAACCTGCTTTTCGAAATCAGCGAATCACATCAAATGCTGCTATTAATTGCACCGAGGCGATGTATCAGCCGTAAGTCGTATTAGACGTGAGCAAAAAGTTTCCTCACTTCGCATTTTGCGTGTTTTCTCGGTCTGTCTTACCGGCGAGAAAGCATGATGAAAGAGGAGTGCTGAGCAGTTCGCTCATTCCTAATTCGCATCAGTGGCTCTACGTGAGATGGGTGGTAATCTGTGAGTTTAGGAGAAGCGGCGATAAAAGTACATACTAGGCGAGAGATCAAAGAAACAGATTTAGTAAAGGTTGCCCGGCAGATGTTCTACCGCCACAGTTGTTGAAATTTGAGCCTATTCGGCAATGAGTTGTGTGGAACGCGGAAAAGTTGAATATATCAAATCGCCCGCAGTTAACGCAAAAACGCTTGTCTGAATGCTCACACAAACCAGTATACTGTAAAGTATACTGTAAGTCAGTATACTGTAAAATGGTGAGACTAACAAGGGAAGGTCGCGATGAGGATATGGAGTTTCGAAACGAGACATAGCGGGATCGAAAGAGGAGAAAATTCTAAGAACTTCTATGAAATTCAAATTTGCTGAACGTTTTCGGGAAAATCTGGGCTGTAGTACAATTTTAAGCATTTCTGGGACATAGCCGCAGAAATCGGAGCTCCCAGTACGAGAGCCCAGCTGTTTCCGAAAACGTTCAGCAAATTTGAATTTCACGGAAGTTCTTAGAATTTTCTCCTCTTTCGATCCGGCTAGGTCTCGTTTCGAAACTCCATATCCTCATCGCTACCTTCCCTTGTAAGTTTAAAACTTTTCATAATAGTGAATTCCGACATCGAGAACATCGAGAAAAGCGGAACTTCAATTCGCCAGACTTCTTGCAAGCGTCACAAAAAGGGCGTTCTAGTTTGTCGGCTATTCATCGAACAACGTTCAATGGAAATTCACTTTGGCCGGGGAGGGCCAAAGGCTAGGGATGCAATTGCCCTCCTAATTTAGCACGCTCTCTCGCCTCTCTAACCACTGAGAGATTTTGCGAAATGAAAAGACGATTCCTAGGCCTCACCAATAGAATTTAGTCCTTGCTCCGGGAGGCAAAAGTCGGTCTCGAGTCTCGGACGAAAAAAGGGCTGACAAAACTAGTGCAATTGGAACTCTGATATCTATTTATTTCCAATGCTATCTAGAGGTCAGAGAGGGCGAGATAGTGTGCGAAATTGAGAGAGTCTCGAACGAAGGCGGAAATAGGAGAAAGTCTCTTGCTACTAATGAGCTGAGCGAGAGGACATCTTTCCGGGAAGAACGACGGGAGGGGCTTTGCAAGGCGGGTGGGGGATGTTCTGGGAGTTCATCCCCTTGGCCTTACCTTTTTCCAATACTTTCTGAGGGCAAACTCATTTAATTTGGATTGGAATTCGTTGGACGTCACGTTCTGGGAAGCGATGAAGGAGGCTTTTCAAGGGGGCGATGTTCTGAGGGTTCCGGGCAATTTCTCGAAATGCGTGAAAGGAGATGCATCTACGACTTCTGAAGTCTGTGACCAAATGGGAAAACGGCAACGAGTGTGATTATGCAGCAACGGTCAGCTTTGGAATGGGGATGCTAGGGATTCAGGACTAGTTGCAGGAAATTGTGTATACGCTCTACCACACGTACAATGTTCAAGAAAACAGTATGATAAACACGAGATGCATTTGGGTTTTCTATCATGATGAATATTCCACCCACGAGATACAATATCATAGTAGATCTACGTGACAAATTGATCGCGTTTCGGTGACCATCAAAACTGAAGATCTGTTTCACATGCTCCTGATTTACGAGCATGCGAAACGTAATTTAAAAAAAAACATTTAAAAAAATAAAACTAAAATAAAATATTAACTACAGATCATCGTACCTAACGCGTGGATGGCTGAGAATAAGAAGAAGTGCACGGTTGTCGCCATTCAGGTGTTTACTTATCTATACTTTTGAAATATACGACTCTCCGTCTGATTCTGAAAGAGTGCTTGAAGAAACTACACGTACTTCGAACTGAAGTATTTGTAGTTTTTTTTCTTCGAATTTATCGTACACCGAGTCCATTCTCCACGAGGATGGTCCATTATGGACCATTATGGACCACTTTAGTCCATCTTTTTTCCACACTCGAAGTTTTTGGCTTAAAATGCGATAATCAGGGCTCTTTTTGTGCCTGTTGCACTCTTTTTGGGTCCCTTTTCACATTTGAGTGAAAAAATGAAATAAAAATATTAAATTTCATTGTGAAATTCGCATTCCATTTGATTCCATCAATTTTCCATCTTTGCGAATCGCAAAATGAGCGGCCGCTCAAAAGCCGCTGGATTACGGTAAAGTAGTCACGATCCAGTATTTATTTCGAAAACTTTCAGCCTTTGCTTTTTAATTCAGTTTTCTAGTTTAATTAACGCAAATATTATTTTGTTTTTATTGTTAAAACGTGCGTATGACAGAGGGCATCCTGTCGCTGTAGTCTGATTGAGGTTTTCTTTGTCGGAATGGCTTGATTTCACGCTATTCCCATTGACTGCCCCATCCCTCTCTTTCAAAATGAGGCGATTCTTGTTTATCCTCTAATTCGGGCGTTCTAGGCATTGATCTTGTTCTGTTTCATGTTTATTTCGCGACGCCATTGACCACGACCCTTTTCTAATCGCCGATTCTCCAGGCCAATTACGCCTAGACGTGCTAGGCAAGAAGGCCATCGAGGGAGACCTCAACAAGATGAAGAAGTATTGCTCCAGCATCCGCGTCATCGTCAACACTCAGGCAAGTTCCACTA
>LS487677.1:104695-148350 GCA_900490705.1 Pristionchus arcanus
GTATGCGCGACAATTTTTTGTGTCCCATTTTCGCTCCACCCCCCGGGAAACATCAAAATGTAAATTAAAAACCTATGTCCAATATACCAAAATGATCAGGGGAACCTCCTCTATCAACTCTGAAAGGCTTTTCCGGGCATATCCTCTGGGTCAAAAATCGGCGTTCTCTCGAAACCGAAAAATAATCATGATAAATCAATATAACCATGAGATAGAGCACAAAATTCTGTTTTAGGTCGCGAGATTTCGTGCCATTTTGGGCACTCCCCGGCGAGAAAAACTCGAAAAACGCGTTTTTGGCCAAAATGGGGGGTGCCCCCTCTGGAGCGGGGAGGGGACATATTGCGAAATCGAGTGTCTCATCGTGTAGAGGATCAAAAATAACCCCTAGGGGCAACTTTTTAGACCTTTCGATTTTTTTACCTGTTCCCGACCTCTGCGGAGGCTTGTTGAACCGTAGGCGAACGGCCTCATATATTAAAATTTAAAAAAAAATATTTAAGGAAAAGCTCGAGCAGGCGTGCGAATTCTTTCAGCAAAGAAACAACGACAGCGCAGAGGAAATGTCAATGCGGTGAGACATTTATTTTTCGGATGGTAAACTAAGGATGATTAGATGAGAAAGATTTCGATAACAAATTAACACTGCGTGAAACATATTCTCAATTCAATCTCGAAAATATTTTTTTATTGAATGAGCGCGAAGAATGAATCTCAAACTTCTCCAGAATTAAAAATAACAAAATAAAAATACAGTAAATTACAGATCACCTACCCCGTCGAGATCACGGTCGATCAGGTCATATACAAGAACGGCCAGCGACAGCGGACGCTTACGCAAGTGGTCTGCCTCAAGTGAGAAAGCATTCTCGGAAATTTCTACACTTTTGTTTGTCTGGCCGGCAAGAGAGCTTTCGAGTTGAAAATCCGAACTGATAACACTCACTAGTTGGTTTCGAAAAGGTGCGCTGAGCTCTTATTCTTCTGCTGAATGTTCCGAACAAATATTGAGATACGGCAAAAACGAATACAGTTTTCTATTTTTGGTTTAGAAGGCGGCGGACAAGCAACGATATATTTCTGAATCTCAAAATTATAATTCTACTCTGAAACCTAACCGAATCGTAAATTCCGAATAAACAAGTCTTGAGAATAAAATAAAATCCGAAATATGACTATTTAAAGGAGGCGTATCATGAAAAATCAGTTGATGTTTTTGAGAACATGATCCGATTGGAATCTAGAACGATATTAGAATCCCGAAGTTTGGAAGTCGTACATCCATTTTAAACCGAGTTATAAGCATTTGGCTGCGTTCCAAATGACCCTGAAGATCCGGCAACGAGCGAGAGAGTATGCAAAATGAGGAGAACGCGCCCTCTCATTCCTCACTTTGCATAGTCGCCCGCGCGGTTCGTGGTACGCCTCCTTTAAAACCCGAATCAGGCCCACCCATCCTCGCGTAAAATACGTGGAAATCACTCACGGCATCTACACCGGATACACCACGCAGCCTCATCATTTCGAGCTACTGGTGAGTACTACGAGAATGCATTTGTTTTACCAGTGGACAAGAGTTATAGACAGATGCACATTATGCGATTAGTTCGACTTTGGTTGGGGGAAGCATTTAGTAAATTAGGAGGGGGAGGGGCTCATTTACGCGGATATTCTTTTCTGCAAATTGGAACTTTGCGAGGAAGAGAGAGGTATATTTCAGAACGCCACCAACTCATCGATGGTCGTTCCCGTCGTCCTTCAACAGCCCTTCATCTCCACGTACGCTGTGCACTTTGTGCTGTCTGGTTCGTACACTATTGAGTGCCTATTGAGGCTATTCGACGATGCGCTGAATATCGACAGATTATTGAATACACTGAGGGCTCACACATAAGCGTCGCCATCCTTACGATTGACATCAAATGGAGTGAATGGCGCTTGATTAAGTCGACTACTATATTTATCTGATGTTGAGAAATGGGTGGATCAATGAACAAAGCGGCACTCAGGTCTCGTGAAGGGCAATCTGTCCTGCTATCAGCTCGGCTTGATGGAGCCATCAATGGCGCACGAACCGGACCAGCTCGCGCCTGTTGCTATCTCTGTGAGGGACGCGTCGAATGGTGAGGACCGGGATTTAGATGGATTTGGGGCCGGGATATAGAAGAGCGAGGTACAGGCAGTAGGGGGTTCCTTGTTTCGTGAGATAGTCAGCAGGACCAAATTAGTCGAGCCCTAAACAGCTCGCGCCCGTTGCCATCTCTGTGAGGGACGCGTCGAACGGTGAGTAATTGTGAAAAATAAAGTCTGACCTTGAGTTGCTCTATTTTCTCACATTCTAACACCTCATTGAGCTATCTGAGATCATGTGATTATCCGTAATTCAATTTGATAATCTTAATTCGAAATATGTTTCACAGTCTACTCATTTCACAGTCTTTCTTGGCTCTAGTGGCTTTATTTTCGATCTCCTTCAGGAATCATCGGCGAGAGTCTCGTCATTCATCCCGACGCTCGTAATCGTCGAATAAAACGTTCCATCAATCTCGTGATGCCGGACAGACAGCAAGTCGTTGTCTATGATTATGTGCCGAGGTCGAGGGGTGCGAAGGCTGGTGAGTTCGATTTGCTTTATCGGTCTCAATATTATCTCTGTAAGGAGAGAGACAGGTAATGTTGGCAAACACGAAATAAATCGGAACTGCTGCAGTATAGCAATCATCATTATTTGAAAATTGTCGACAATTTCAAAACGGCACTGATTTCAGGCACATCCTCTCCTCCTTTCCTCTCCACTCTTCGACGCGCTCGTCGCTCCTCTCTATCCGACCCCATCGAGGCAGTGTGCTTCCCCGGAGGGCAGTGCACTTGTGCGGAGAGGTGAGAGTCAAATTTTCTGATTTTTATTCGAAGAAGATCGATACAAATCAAACATTCCCATCTCTTTCGCCTCATAGTTCCATTGTGAAACATAACTCGATGAGTAGTGAAAGAGATAGTGCAGTAAAAAAATGAACAGGGATAGTGCAATAGCACTAACAATAAGTTGATATTTGTGCCGTGGAATTACGATGGGGGAAACGTACTGAAAACCGTATTGACAATATTTTTTGTTTTGTTTTGTCCTATGGCCTGCGACACATTAAACCTTCTCACTTTACTCGCTTATTGATTTCATTGTGAAACATATCTAAAAAAAAAGCAAAGATTTCAAACTTAAATGCAACACAGCTTTTAAAGTAAATACAAATATTATTTAGATCCTGCAATGTCAACTGCGGAACGTGTCGCGTGGACGAGAGCAAGTACGTCAAGCAGGATGTGTGCGAGTATGACGCGTTTGGTGAGCCTTTTCGAGTATGACGCGTTTGGTGAGCCTTTTCGAGTATGACGCGTTTGGTGAGCCTTTTCAAGTATGACGCGTTTGGTGAGCCTTTTTTGTGCGAGTATGACGCCTTTGGTGAGCCTTTTTCGACCGAGCATTCCGCAACTGCACCTACACGTTCTTATCAAACCGTTTTTTTGGCATTTGACCGAAATCACGCATCAATAGCGGATCAGAAAGCCAGGGGCTAATATAAATTACTTGCAGCCGCCACCGTCGAGGTCGCATCGGTCGCCAATACTCAACTGGACGGCGCAGACTTCATTCTGGCTGAGCTGAACGTGCTGCACTGGTCGAGCAGACAGCTGGGCAAACCGGGTAGAGAACAGTTTTTGAAATGAAATATTGCGAGCCATCAAGATTTTATGTTTTATTTGATGTATGGCTTGTTCGAAATTATATCAATGTTACGTTACCGTATTCTGCATAAAAAATAGATATCTTCGTGATACGTAAACGAGCAGATGAAACAAAGAGGCGATTGTATTTCGAACTGAATCTCTTTCCAGCCTCGCTCACGGTCTGGCTGAGGCCTTGCGCCTTCCTCTGCGGGCAGAAACTGGCCGACCACCAGGGTTCCACGTTCATCTTTGTCGGCGAAGCAGCTGCCGTGGTGCCGGACGAGAACGGACGGTGGGTGGTCCGGATTGATCTTTGATCTTTGGCCTTTGATCCTTCGCTTATCATCAAACCAGTCGATTTTGCCCCCGCCTTCGGCGGGGTCTCATCGGCTGGTAGGCTTCACCATTGCGCAATCAGCCCACCCCCCTAATTTCGCAATATTGAAAACGCGCACAACATGTTTACACTTGTTTACACTTTCGTGACCTGCCTACATGGCTTTCGCAATAGTGGACAAACACAGCACACGCACAGGGAGACATCTCTCCTTTATTAAGGAGTATGATTTTCACCATTGCATCATGTTAGCGTGTGGAACATGAAAACATGTGCTATTTTGTACTAAACTTTTATTTTTCAGACTGAACTACGTGCTACGCGATTGGGATCGATTCATCAAGGCCGATGAGAAATGCTCCGCGGTTCTGACAGCAGTTGTAGTGAACAAGTGCTAATTACCTCTTAATTAGCACAATTAATTGCTCCTCTTCTCTTAATTTTGATTAATTTCTCGTTCGATAGAGCAACGAGAGAGATAATTCATCATTAATCAATATTTAACCCTAATTATTTGTTGCCCCTTTCCCTCCGATCTCACCGATAGTCGAGTTTTTCACTAGGAAATGTGCTCCTCATTTTGTGCTTTCTCGCTCTCTTTTCACAAATATTCCACAATATTCACCAGGATCGTTGATCTTTGCTGTGCGAATTCCCTCTTGCCCTCGCTTCACTAATTTATGTATTTGCCTATATTGCCCGCTACGAGTTATGATGCCTAAAGCTATGGTAGATTTCGCAATTTGGACAATCGTCTCTTCATTTCTTACATTCTCTTGCCTTCATGACCGATGAGAGAGCGTATGAAATGAAGACACGATTGCTCACATTTCGAAATCTATTCGATCGAGCAATGTCTTCTGATGTGTTTATGACCGGATAAAGAAGCATTGTGTTAATTCGAGATAGGATGCAACTTTGATTCTTAGTTCCATTCTCAAGTACACTCTTTTGTATACCATTCCATTTCCCTTGTCATTTCACCCGCCAACACAACATCTACAGCAACTCTGCAAGATCAAACCAAACAATCACGCACTTGCCCATTATTCGGCGGTACATTACTCTGCATCGAAAATATAAATATAAATTCCCTCTCGTCCCTCTCACCGCAGTATGGGGTGAACAAACTTGTGATCTCTCTACACGCCCACTTCACCAAGCTACCAATCACTCCTTGGCCCATTACTCGGCGGTTCATTACTCGGAATCGTAGGTACGAACAATTCGTCTATCTGCCTTCTCACTCAACACTATGATCACTAAGAGAGACCGAGACTCGAAGAGACCCATATTTCGCACCCTTTCACGCCCACGCCGTCAGGCGACCAATCCCTCGTTTGCCCATAAACTCGGCATCGTAAGATGGGCTGCCAGGCTCCTGAATGTGTCTCTTAATTCAGCGTGTTGTCTCGAAATCTGATAACCGAGAAAGTGTGAGTTATGACTAGAGCAATCACTCCTTTGGCCATTACTTTGTAAATTACTCGTGAGCCGACATTTCCATTTTCTTCAGACAGAGACATCTGTGAGAGTATGGATGAATGAGAGAATCAGACGGAATTTCGGGCTCCGTTTACGACTTTTTGGTGATGTATCCAATAAATCCCAGCGGCAAAGTACCTATTATTTCCACCGAGTTGACGGAGAGCTACTTAAAAAAAGGAGATTTAAGACAGAGTAAGCTGCCAGAGAAACCTTCTCCCGGCCTACTGTATTCCAGACACCTTGACCAATAGATTTCATATCTATCTATCTCCTCACAATTAACTTTGACAATGAAATAACGTTCATAGATGACTCGTCTCATTCTTCTCCTCATCTTTGGATGCATTCCACTGGTCGTGCCTCACTCGGTCCTGTTAACCATCTTCGGAAGTAAGTTTTTTCAAGCTTCAAAAAAATAGTTAAATTTGCAGTTGGTCACAACAGTTCAACGACTCATGGGAGTGATACTACTGTTGTGGATGATGGTGTAGAGGTATATGATTGCGATGGCAATTCGGCATGCATACTCCCCCCCCCTCTGTATAATGGTGATATTACTAACAGCTGTATGAAAGATCCCCTCCTCTATGATTGCCTCTAGAGTTCGAATATGGGTAATCGTAACTTCATTTCACGTGTTCTTTCACCGGTCAAAGTGGCGAAAGAGTATGTATGTGAAATGAAGATACGGCAACCCGTACTTAGAACTCTGATCTCCCCCTCGTCTTTTCCGGTTCTAACCTTGACAAGATACAGGATCTAGTAGCATACGATTCAGGACTAACTATATTCGATTCAGATCACTTCTTATCGCTCCAATCGCGTCTGTTTCGCACAATTCATCGCCACCTATCTCCTCTCCCTGACCCCATTCCTACTTGCTCTCTACTGCATCGTAAAGATATACAAGGTACTACTTTTAGGTGACCTTAAGGGACCTTAGTTCTAAGGTTTAGGGTACCAAATATTTTTAGTATTGTGAGCGCAAGGCTGAACTCGATCGGCTGGATGGAATCTATCACACGAGCAATGACGTCAAATTCGAGAGACTCGAGGAAGCAAAAGTGATCGCCTAATCCAAATTATGCTTGTCTTCGATGCTTTTATGTCTAATTCGCGATTCACTTTCATGGGGATGGAGGATTCTGCCGTGCCACTTGCTCTTTGTATGTCACATGTGAATAAAGTCATTTTTGTGATTTCTTGTTTGAAAACACTTCATTTACTTCCTTTCCCTTCCCACCTTCACAGTTGGCCCATCGATATTTTAATTTGTTTATTAAAAAATACGTAGCAACAACATATACAAACAAAATAAATGAATGTAGTATGTGAATTAGCGTGTGAAATGTTCACGTCCTACACTAACGTAGTACTAGGAAAGCAAATCTGAATAATGAAAACAAATTACCGGTTGAAATGGAATGTTTCACTCAAAAAATACAAAAACATTAATATTGAAAAATATGCAACAATTTTAATTGAATTATGCGTCGTGATATTTTCTAAGTGACCGCCATACATCTAATTCATTTTCATATTCCGTAAAGAAGTCCTCGCTTGCGTTCTTGAGCTTACAATATGTCTGCCAGTAGAGCGGAGTGACCGCACCATCTATATCATTAAGATAAATCTGCAATTTCTATGAATTAACTATAATTCAAGATTTAGATTGCGTTGAACATCGCACTTTTCGATATGACAATTCTAATCAAAATGATGTACCCTGAGAGCTTTTCGAGCTTTATTCCTCTCGAATCCCATTTCCTCAAGCTCGTTCAACTTCGATTCGTCAATGATGAACTCAGGGTGTGCGTAATCTTAACGACAGGAAATAGAACCAGAGAAAAGAGTAGTAATTGCATGTAAACGAACAATAGATAATCAATTCAAATCTCAAAACAGCAACGGTTTCTCATTTCGGGTGCACTTTCGACTCCCGAACGGGTTCGAAATGAAGAATCCGATCGAAGTCGAGCACTCACCATTCTCAGTCCTATTGCTCGCAATCCACTTTCTAATCTGCTTTTTCGATTGAAACTTGACACGGAGTTCATCATTGATGGAGATTCTGAGAGCAGGTATCATTGTTGGCGATCATTCATATAAAGGGAGTATTTTTTAATTGCAAACACTTCGTGAATTTTTCTGTTCCGTCCCAAACCCCCCCCCCCCTATTTGGAGCGATTACAGGACGGAATTTGCGACGGAATAGCGGAAGCATCTGTGCGAGCAATTGCATACCTGTTTCGTCTCATATCCAATATGCATCCATAATTGTTCAAGAAGTCTTTGCCAATTATTATTTCATCAGGGCCTTCCATAACACAGGCAGACGTGCTGTATTCGGAACCACCAATTTCCAAGGTGCCTGCGTTTAAGAGAATTGATTTCATGAATGCTTGTATTATTATGTTTGAAATTGTGTATGCTCACAGAAATGTATTGTTCCGCAAATCCTTTCCACTCCGGCGATTCCAAATACACATTGACGGTATCTGGTGTCGATGTCTGATTCCAATCCACATTTTCGCGCGAATGCCAAGGACATGGTTGTATATGTATAACCTGTATCTTCAGTCTGTATTTGCAAATCCATTAGACAGTAGTTCTATCATCTTATTCACTGACCTGTATCGATGAACGCAAGAACGGGATGTTCATTAACAGTTATTTCTATGTAAAGTCTATGGCTGCTAAGACTCCACTGCAATACGATGTTTTAATTGAAAAAGAGAGAGATAAAACCATCTGCATTTTGTCATAATTTTTATGAGCCAATTTCTTCTTCAAATTTTCACTCCCTTCCTCTGACCGAGGGTCGTTAATTTTTAAGCAATTTTGAATATAATATAAATGTTCGCGTTTGAAGCTTTCTAAAAAGTTATACTCATTTTTTGCTTGAAGCTTTCTACAACGGTGAACATGAATAAATTCGATGTTGTCTTACCGTAATTAGCAGGATCCTTGACATATTGGTCGTGTAGGGGCTTATATGCTTGATATATCTAAAGTTAAACGTTGTCTAATTTACCTATAAATTCACGTTTCCAACCAAGAGTTTTACAAGGGGGAAATGCATTGCATCGAACAGATTTTTGCATTTCGTTTCATCATTCATCGTAAAACTCTTTCCTTTATTCTTCCTTCTCTGAAAAGTATTTTTTATAATTAATTTACTAAATTTCTGCTTGCAAAATAATTAGTTAAACCTTATCAAAGACGAAATTCCATTCGTTACTGCTTTGGATGTTCGCATAACAAGTAAATTTTGCTTCAGCTAAAATGTGATTTTGCTAGTATAACAAAACAATTTTTAAATGTATTCAAACCATCGGCAATCACTTGAGATTTCTCTTTTTCTAATGATATTTTGATTTCTTTTTCTGAACATTTATATAAGCAACGAACTGCATCATCCATGTCATTGTCATAATACTGAAAT
This sequence comes from Pristionchus arcanus, assembly GCA_900490705.1. Classification (NCBI taxonomy): domain Eukaryota; kingdom Metazoa; phylum Nematoda; class Chromadorea; order Rhabditida; family Neodiplogasteridae; genus Pristionchus; species Pristionchus arcanus. The sequence goes on from LS487677.1 coordinate 113,692, forward strand.
AATTATCTAAATATATCGTAACAAATGTTTTTAGAGAACAAAATTACGATTCTTGCCCCAAAAATCACCTCCAGAACATGTTTCGCATTCTCCTCATCAAATCCCATAGAACCGAGCTCAGCTAACTTTTCTTCATCAGCAATGACTTGGTGAACAGGTGGTGCTACAAAAAATTCATATCAGAAATAAGTCGTTTAGTAATGCACTGAATACTTTTCGAATTTTTTTAAAAATTTCATATTTATATTATGCTATCTGCGCGAAGAATAACAGCCCCATTTCGAACAAGCATTCTCAGTAAAAAATTAAGCGTGCTATTCAAATAAGCTCACCTCCTCTATTCTCGAAATACTCTTCGATTTCTGAGCAAGATAGCATTTCAAGATGAGAATTGTTGTCGATGATAAGCCTATAAATGTCGGTATCTATCAAATACTAAGCCGTTTTTTCAAGACATTATTGTCGTAAATTATCACCTTTTGTTAGGAAAATCAATTTTACAATTGTGGCGTCGGATAAAATCAAGGCCAATCATTATGTCATATTCACTGTCAAAGACATTCATCGAAACGTCAAATTGTAAGCTGCCTATCTCAAATGAACCTGCAATTTTAAGCGACTTAATCATTTGCAGAACAATGAGAAAATATAATCACTAATGGGCTCTGTCGGAATAGGGGGGTCCCATGCCAATAGGGGGGTCCCATGCCAATAGGGGGGTCCCATGACAATAGGGGGGTCCCAAATAATAGGGGGGTTCCATGACAATGGGGGGGGGTCCCATATCAGATCATTTAATCGTGAGTAGTAATTGCTGATTTACTGTCCAGCGGAACGAAGAAGAGTTTGGGGGCGTAATTCGAGCATGCAACAAGCGGCCAAACCTCCATATCGGACGGAAAGAAAATGTTCCTAACGGTGCACAATGTGTCACTGAGAATGATGTGATGTGATGACTTGGCGTGGAAAAGCCTTTGAGAAGGCCAATTCTGAGCCAGAGTTCGGTTTCTCTGTACTAGGGGTCACGTAGTTAGTCGGTTAGAGAAAGAAGCGAAGGAGCATAGCGGGGATAATGTGATATACCTTCCCTATCCCTTCCTTGCAAACACATCTTGAACGCCGATCACCCTAGCTGTCACAAGGTGAGTGACCTTTAGAGAACCTTTAGACCTTTAGAGAACAAACTACCAAAGTAGTTTGTCCATTTTTCGTCTCGTATCTCGTATGAGCTAATTTGAAATATTTTATATGGGACCCCCCTATTATATTGGGACCCCCCTATTGTCATGGGACCACCCTATTCCGACAGATTTTTTTGGGACCCCCCTATTGGCATGGGACCCCCCTATTCCGACAGAGCCCACTAATGTATCATTCGTACATAGTATATCTCCTTGCGTTTTCACTAAACCTCCTACGCCCTCGAATAACGATGGATATCGAGTGTCTATCGCATGCTCCACTTCAGCTTTCTTAGCAAACCACGAAGACATTGTTGAACTAACAGCACCTGTAAATTTATATCTATATTATTTTTATGATATATGTAGTATAATTTTATTTCTTACTGTACCGAATTATATCATATTCGCTACCCAAATACCATAGTGGGCAGCCCTGCCCATACGACCAATCAGCCTTATGTACCACTGATTACTCTTCCAATATATCATACGTATGTCTATAACACAGTCATCTCCAAAATACCACATTATCATAACAATATCCCATACATGGGTTTCCACTGAGTTAGTTGCTCGCGACTCTCTGTAAAGGAATTCAAATCTTGCTACTCTCGCACGGAATTGCTACCGTATGCCATTCTCCAATTCTACCTTTTTCCCTACTTTTCCTTTTTCTTTACGGTTCTCCCACACCGTCCGCGACGGTTGTCGTCGTTGTTTATGTTGCGGTATTATTGTTAATTCGCTCCATCCACCATTCACTCCATCCACCATGCTATTCCACTATCTCCTTTGAGGTCGGCGACTTCTAAGGGAAGATACTACCATCACCACTACCACCCATCCACTCTGCACATCGTGCGTACGAGGGAAGATACTACCAACACCACCACTACTACCTATCCACCAGTATTCTAGTTTATTCCATCCACAACAGCTACTTGGGCAGACCTGCCCATATTCGTCTACACTTTCGTCACCTTAGTTTCACCCCATTTATTGTTCCTTGTGTAATTTAATGAATATTATTTATTGAATTCTCTTGGTCCTAATCACACCGCGAACACCACACAACCGTTATTCTCTATAATAAGTTAGAGATTTCGGTATACTTACCGGTATCGACGAGAGCTACCGCATGAACTCCATTTATTTCGATTCTAACATAAGGCATAAATGCAGTCAAAAACGGCAACGAATATAATGGATAAATGTTTGGTACTTTTTGTTGTGCCTGGAAAAAATGCTTGATTATTGAATATAATCACTGAAATTATATTGATTATTACAGCTACCTCAGTGAACTGACTATCCCAGTATTTGAATCTGTTTTCCTCGGCAACTATTTTTTGACCATCAACTGATTGAGGATGTTTCATCGAATTGAGTTTATCCTTATAAACCGCATATTCGCTTTTGAAAATATCTGAATGTTATTAGTAATTTTCCAAATGGACAGTAATAGGAGCTTGTCTTATTTTTCAGCATCGTTAAATACCGTAATTGAGAGGCTCCTGGAGAAACAGTTGGTGAAGGGGTTTATGAAAGAAGTAGATCTGATAACCAATATTAGCTGTTAGTCTAAAATTGACATACCTGGCTCTTTGTCTTGGGCTGTTTCATCATTTCGATGAACATTTTGAGTTCCGTTTTAATATCTTCATTTTTCTGATCTTCATTCTTCTCCGATATTTCCGACGGAGTCGTGATTGCCTCGTCATTTTCATCCTAAATTTAGTAGAGATATTCTACTGAAATATATTAGTAAATTAGTATTATAGTATTATTGTCTTCAAAGATAATGTGGTGGTGGTAGAGGTGCCAGTGGCCTTACACTCACTTGAAAACTGCTACAAGTCTTCAACACAATTCCTTGGGTGAATCTCTCGTCAGGAAGATCGGAATTCGTGTTGTAGGAGATCCTGTTGCCCATTCGCTAGAATTAATTTTTCGTGTGCTTAGAAAAAATAATTTTTAAAAATAGCAAGCAAGCGCATAGTAAAAAAACACGCGTGGGAACTCGATTCTAGCCTTTAAAAAAACTTGCGATATTCAGAAAAACCAGGTTTCCCAGAGGGCATTTTTTCAGAGAAGGCGTAACACGAAGTGCATTGATGAGTCAGAGTAATACGGAGCCTATTCATTTATGTGCACTAGCCAGTCAGAAAGAGCTTCAGCATCTGGATTTTCGTCTATCTTTCGCCCTAGACAGTTGGAGATGATAAATAGTACAGAAAAGTATAATAAGTAAGACATAGCAAGAGCTATGATAGATAGCGAACCGCCATACATAATTAGCAGAAAAAAATGTAGAAGATATGATCAAGCGGTTTCAAGCGGGGGAGGAAATACTGGAGATGAACGATCGGATATCTCAAGAGGGTCAAGCACTCGTACGAGAGAATAGGCAAACAGACTGTTGGGATTCTCTGCAAATGGAGCGAAATATTGTTTATTGAGCTTTGCTCTCAATATTTTTTGGGGAATCAACATATTTTTTTCATTCAACACGTCTTCGTCGATATCACAATAGTGAATTTATTGATTCGCTCTGGTTTAGCTGAGTCGGGTCTGTTGTCATTGTCTGTTGTCCTCACTTCTTATGATCTCTTCATTTCAGCAACCTCCGGAATATCCGAAGAGCAATCACGCCTACGCTCATTACTCGGCATATAACTTTGCATCGTATACGACCTTCCATACCATTACTTTCGATATCTCACTCGCCCACACAACATCGGTAACAACTCCTGCAAGATCGAACCAAACGATCAGTACATTTCCCATCACTCGGCCAAATCTCTCACGTTTCTTCAATCACATTCGCTGGTCAGAGAAGGGCGAGAGATCACTGCAAAGTGCGAGAATCAGACAACTATTCGAAAAAATAATCAAGTCTGGCAGTCATTATTTTTTCCATTACTTGGTAGTTTAGTAGTGCTCTCTTTATTTCACGCACTCTCTCGCTTCTCTGACCGGTGAGAGAGTGCGATGCATGAAGAGATACGGTTCATTTATCGAGCTTTATTTGATAGGCACCGTCAGCCGATTTTTCCCATTTCCCTCCAATCATGTCTTCGAGCAGAGAAATGTGAGAGATCATACTTAGGGGCCACAACTCAGATAGCCGTTTTATGACAGAGAGGTCAAACGCGTGTTCAAACTACCCATCGTGGTCCCAATAACATCATACTTTTGGCCGTTTGTTGATATCTTACCTCTGAGCCGCGCTAGAGCCCGAGAAGTACGCGCGCAGCACACTGGGAGAGAGGGGGGAAAGGCGAGACGAGAGGGAAGGGGGCGGAGCCTAATTAGCGTGTGTCTCTCTTCCTCCCCCCGCCCTCTCGCTCGCCTCTCCCCGCCCAAAAAACACAAGACGGGGAAGCATGCTAAAAATCTAATTTTTTTTCTAAAATTCCTAAAATATTCGAATTAGTAAAATAAGTTTGGTCCCAGAAGAACTTTCAAACTGGAACATGCCAAAACGTCCTATTCCTTTCATTTAAATGCAAATTTGATATAATTAGCGATATTATGCAAATCTGGGACCAAGCTCAATCGAAAGGGGATAGTAGTAGCTATCCATAGCAACTTCGAACGAGAGATTTCGTTGAAAATGAAGCTTGTGCTTTTGTTTTCTCACTTTTTGGCGAAATCGTGTCACACCAAAGTGGGCGGAGCTTGTGGCCCCTAATCATACTGATTTGAAAGAGTCAGACGAGATTTCGAGCCCCGTAAATGGCCTGTTGGCGGTTTTTTAGTGCTTCCCCGATAAAGTGCATAATACTCGCCCACGAGCTGATGGAATCAATTCAAAGAAGGAGATAAAGGACAGAGGTGTGAAAGCTACTGCCAGAGAAACTTTCTTCGGGCCTACTGTACTCCAGCTAGCAGATACGAATTTCCAATAGTCCATTGAGACATGTTGAATGAAATTCCAATTCGTGAAAAGCTGTTCTGGTTAATGTTGCAGTAGATATCTTGTTACCAATTTTTAGCAATTATAGCTCTCTTATGTCGCTATCGATTACGATTTTGTTCCCCTCACAGTGCAAAATGAAGCATGTTTATAGATGACTCGCCCATTCTTTCTTCTCCTTCTCTTCATTCCTCTGGTCATGCCTCATTCGTTCCTGGTTACGATATTTGGAGGTGAGTCCATTCAAGTATCTTATCACATAGTACTTCCATTCCGGTGGTCAACTTGTTTCAAGACAACGATCCTTTTGCACCTATGGCGGCTGCTTCTAGCCGCATTAGTATCGTCCAAAATCATCATCAAATTACAGTAAATGAGCAAGAGGCCAAAAACATCACTAAACTGAGATCGATAACTGGAAGTGGCAATGGATCTGCGGAAGCAGCTGAAGAGGTACGAGCTAAGGATGGCTTGAGGAAATGGAAAATGGTCCCTTCATTTCGCTTGCTATATCGGAATTAAAATTACGCCTCTTCATTCCCCTCTCTTGTTAATATTAGTAGTATGAGTAACCACAAATGTCGCAAATGGTCTATACTGATCCTACGCCTATTCATTGCAGAAATGGCCGATTTCTATCTCCAATCCCCCCTACTCCGAACCTCTCAAGATCACAGTCTTCCTTCTCGGACTGTCCCTGCTAATCCTAGTCTGCTGCTTTCTCGTGGTATGTTGCTAAAATTTTCGAAAAACGACTATTCATAACTTCATTTCACAAGTCCTCTCGTCATTCACGCCGTCTTCGGGATCTCATAATTTGTGAAACTCATAAAACCAATCATTTCAGTGCCTCCACTCGTCCGAACCGCAGTATCGAATCGTCGAGGGACCTCGCATGAGAGTCAAGTTCCAGAGAATTGTGGAAGTCAGAAATACAGTCTAGCCAGAAGTGTCGATACAAAGGATCATTAATTTCTTGACCAGTTCACGATTTTCTTTGAGATTTTCTTTCATGGGGATGGAGGGATCTGCTGTGCCAATTTGCTTGTATTTGTATGTTGAATGTGAATAAATACATCTCGTTATTTCCTCTTCATGATCCTTCTTCGGACGTCACGGGTCCATTGCGTCAAAGCACGTTCGAAAAAAGCACTGACAGACTTCAGTTCGTCAAACTTCTCTCATTCCCTTTCAATAGAGAGGATTCGAGATATCTCTCCCAATTCGCGCCTCGGGCGTAGATAAAAAAAATTATTATTAAAATTATTATATATATAAATTATTATTATTAATTCCGCGTGCTATCTCGCCTCGCTGACTCAATTGTGCGAAATGAAGAGATTAAGCGAGAATGAATGATGCTAAGTTGCCAAGGGAACGTCGAAACGTGAGCTCCTTAATCTTTTCCCCAATTATTTCGTTTCTGAAGACAGCGGCAGTTTATTATTGGTTCTTCCTTTTATCGCTCATCTCGTCCAAGTTTTCCATTTTCTTGTCATTAAAGAAGGCGTCCCACGAACCGCTCGGGCGACTATGCAAAGTGAGGAATGAGAGGGCGCGCTCTCCTCATTTCGCACGCTCTCTAGCTCGTTGCCTGCGTTTCAGGGTCAATTGGAAAGCAGCCAACTGCTCATAACTCAGTTCACAAGAAAATTGAAAACATGGGAGTTTCGAAAGTGTTATCGGGTAGCCACGACCCACCATCTCACATCGAGAACTCATTAGGCATTGACGATCACTGCTCCAGAGATGGTTCGGCTTCCTCATCGCCTTCTAACAATTCTTATCTTTCTTCCATCGCTGTTTGGACGATCACCAGAGGTTCGCGCAGTTACAACTTTGGTTGCCAGGGTGAGGAATAGTTCTCGGAATATGAGCCGCCGTCTTTCAATTTCGCTCGTTTGACTAGCGAAAGAATGTGCAGAATGTAGAGACGTCGTCTCATATTTCGAGTGAGGAATCCGTATCTTCAGTCAGCGAGAGCTCTAATCACCCTGGCTTGTAAGAGAGAGAGAGCGAGGAATGAACGACTATTCACTCTGATTATTCTTTCGAAATTTCGCATAGTTTCCATTATTTTTATAATATTTTTTCCTCTTCAGGCTCAACTGTCACAAATTGGGGATCAAACGATTTCACAAATGCACGAGAGGAGAAGGAGAGAGTCACCCTTCACTCTGATAGACCTGCGGGTACGTGTGCGTTTATGATTAATGGTAGCGTGTCGGTAACTGTGACGGTAGTAATGATCATAGTACAAATCGTATATCGAACTTTTTAAATTGTAACTCTCTTTCATACTATTAGAAACACCCTTCGTTCATGAGGTGTATTATTACGTGTTGATATTGATTTAGTATAAATATTTACACTATTTCAGAACACTTTCTACTCCTATCCTCGGTATTCGGCAGAAATCGTTCTTTTCATTCTCATCCTCATCATTGGATGGGCGTTTTTCCTGCTTGCAAAGGTTGTATTTTCTGCAATTTTTTTAGGAGTTCTCCAAAATATTTAGCACTACATTTTGCATTTCAGAGGCGTCGGTCTATTAAATTTAAAGAACGAGACGAACCACTATGCTAGTGGAATACGAGTTGTGAAATTCTTCGTTCTGCAATCACTGTATTGATTCGCTATGTGCCCAAACTTTATTTATTTGCAATCTGTATTCTTCTCATCAATAGGAGTTTAATATAAATATTTCGAAATATTTTGCAGATTCATAAAGACAGTGTGTATTTTTTATGAACAGCCAGAAACAACAAAATGTATTAATATTTATTATGCAATCACTGGAAAAACACTGTGAGATCGCGATATTGTCAAATATTGGAGTGGTTTGTGTGTGGAAAATTGGACTAGAATGGGCGAATGATAGTTGAATTTTATTTTTATTTCGTTGCAACACTCAGGACAAAATTTTGTCGATTATCTCATCGATAGCATCCTCCAGAAGTGACCCGACGACTGAAAAAAGAATCAATTTTAACTTTAAAAAACATTTATATTTATAAAAAAATAGGCTCACATTTATTCTCCTCCTCTTTCCTAGCTTTCCTCTCTTCCTCTGTCTCATTTTTCTTCGCTTCCTCTTTCTGTTTCTTCTTTTCTTCCTTTTCTCGCTTCTTTTCCTGCTCTGGAAACTTTTTTTACATTACAAATTTTTCTTTTTTTTTTCGAAAACATTTAATATATCTCGAGAACACTCACTTTTCAACTCCTTTTCTTCCTTCACCAATCGTTTCCTTTCCTCTTTCGCCAATTCTTTTGCGACTTCATGCTCGATTATTTCGGCGATAACATCAGACAGCGAGGTCATCCTGAAAAAAATAAATTTTGAATGAAATGAGAAAAGGGGCAAAAATATTCATTTTCAATAAAAACAAACGAAACTGGGAGAAGAGCAGCCAGAAACACACTTCTTTTATATCCACACGCTCTCTCACAGATGATTGCTGACTCATCGCAGTTGAATACAGCACGCATAGAGCTTGGTTGAATACAATCTCTCGCCGGCTCGAGTGGCGAGAGAGTGTGTGAAAAAAGGAGACATTTCCTGCTCTGTTTCACATACGAATAGAGCGTGGCAGAGCACAAAGAGAGCGGCGTAGGGTACAATTCGCCGGAGGAGAGTGTGCATAGGGGAATCCCCTCTCTCGGTTCTCCTACTGGTGAGAGAGCGGGTGAAAAGAGGAGATGGTGAGCGGGAAAGAGAGACAGACGACGTATCATAACTCTTCCGCAAACTCTCGCACATGTGCCGACTGTAGTCAAGTAGGGCTCAAAGAGCAATAGACCTCTCGAGGAAATTTTTGGATTATACGAGTATCTCATGTTTCTGCACGCAAGGGGAGGATGATGCCTGGATATTTTAAAATTTATCGAAAATTATGAACACAATTTTACTCTCAAACGTAGTAAGTGCATTATAAAATGGATAGGTTTCTCGACTGAAATGTTCGCCACAATTATTTGACCTTTGAAGTCAGAATAGCGAGCATGGAGCAGGAAAGGTAGGTGTGGGCCAAAAATCAAATATTGGGTGACTATTTATGCAGCATGTAAAATCAGCGGAATTTTTTCAATGAAACGTTGAAATGAATGAGTAGGAAGTTCCTGAGTAATCATACTGCTACCCCGAAGTTGAGCTGAAATATAGAAGAAAATATCATCAGCGTTAACTGTAAACGGGTAAATAATGCTTTGTGTGATGAAGGAGCTGATCGTTCGTCCCTCGGAACCGCCCAAGGAATTTAAATGATCTCCACCTTTCCGGAATAATCCACCCATATAGATAAAAAAAACCTAATAGATAAAACTAAAATTACTTGGGCATCTGCCGACACGTCCGCAACTCCGAAAGAACCTTGTGCAGAATCACCCACTCCGTTCGTGATCGTGTTCGAGTAAGAATCTTCATTGATATTACCTTGAGCTCCTGAAAAAAAACAACCTGAATTCTAGAAAAAAATCTTAAATTCTAGAATCCTGTGTATGGTGATACAGTAATAATTATCAACAAAAAATACCAATGAGTCCCACTCCATCGAGAAAGCCGCCAAGAGAGCCTTCCAGAAGCAGCGAAGCGACGAGAATAAGGAGAATGAAGATACGGGCCATGGTGAATGTTGCCTCCTCCCAATCCTCTCCCTTTTATTCAAGCAAACATGGTCAATGGCACAGTGTGATCGCTAAAATTTGAATATGAATGGTATCCAATATTTTTGTTATCGCGATTTGACAACTTCTAGAACAGGAAGTTCTGAAGAGACGCTGACGCGAAACGGAGCATGATCAAAAAGCGAAGATTATGATGGCGAAAACATGTATTGTCATCCGTTGTTATCGATGTCCCTTCCGAATATGAAATTGAATTCTGATTGGAAATGAATACGAATATGAAACCATGATAGGCGTCGATATTGCGATGTCACCACAATATGGCCGTTTTCACCTCGATCATTCATAAAAAAATAAATTGAATGGCAGTGATCAGAAGGCATAGAAAGGACTAACGGATTTCATTTTAATTTAAGAATGCGACGCAGCAGCGAGAAAGGAAATGTTTCCTGTAATTATTTTGGATAGTTTCCGCCAAAATCAAGCAAGAAATCCTAAAACAATTAAACTTCTAATCTCAATGTTTTGAATGGCTGTGTAGTACAAAGATGAGTAAAGAACGAGGAAAAGAAATTGAAATTGAAACGAAATTGATGCTTCCCAGTCTCTCAATCCCTAAGTCAGATCCCATTCTCTGATTTTTCAATTATCTCTCTTCTCCTCATTGTGATATCGTGAGGAGCCTTAGTGAGGAGCACTATGGCGCCTCTCAAGTACGGTTGTAAAGATGAAGAGTCCCTTCTCTCTCCATTCTTTGTACTCTCTCATCGGTTTGAGTAAAGATAAAGTGTGTGCATAATGAAGAGAATATTTCTTCATTCCGACAGCCACAAAAATCTCAAGTATGTTTGCTTCACTTTTCCCAACTCTTCACGTTTTCCTTTGACTACTCATCGATTTCCTTTCTCAGCAACTTCTTCCGCTGCTGAAAGGCTGCTTTTTTATTTTGCTTATTGAATTCATTCAGCAATGACTCGTTTCTCTCTGCTTATCCTCTTCCTCGTTGCCTCTGTTCAGTCTCGCACTGCAAGAGACAATAAAAATGAGGTAGAGTGGCTTTCAGTAGCACCTGCAATCGAAATAGCACATATCCTAAAAGCACATCACTAGTGTAAAAAAACGATTATCGGATGGCTAGTCCGAATTGCGAGGAAGATGGCAAACTACCTTTACTCTTTATTATACATTCAAACCAAATCAGATAATTTATTTTCTGTTCATGGGGCCGGTATCTAAGGGTTTTATTCAACTAAAGTCCATAAATTTCCAGCCCATCACTATCGCCGATTTGGTCGTATGCTTCCTTCCGATATTCCTGCTCATCGTGTGCTCGGTCGTCGTCTATCACGTCGTGACGCTTCTTGTCGATGTGGCGGTATTCTTCTACCATTCCATAATTTTTTATATCATGGATTAACGAACATTCTACAAAAAAAACTAGAAAAACTACTGAAAATCTTAGTTATTCTTTCGATTCCGCCATAAATCGGACGACCCTTTAAACATACTCTTTGGCTTTTAAAATTTTTATTTTGAATTATGAAGAAAATGACACATCAATTACAGGGTGAATCTTCAACCGAGCACAACTGTGATGGACGCTGCGATGAATCGGTGAAGAGTAGCAAGCCAAAAGAATACGCAGTAGTTGCTCAATCCTATCCCGCCGAAGTAAAAGGTAGATCAACATGCAAATTGAGAGAGGGGAGAGGATGGGAATCGCCTCCCCCTCCCACTTTGCACCGCGCATCTTGATTTTCCCTGAGCCCTGTAGAAACTTTAAACACGTGTATCTCGCTTCAGAATTGAGCTAGAGCTTTCAAATTTGGGGAATCACTTCGCTATCAAGGTGCCAATCGGCCTGTACTGCCAGTTTACCTACGAAAACTTTGACTTTCGCCCTCCTTTAAGTTCGAAATCGCCCTTTCATTCCTCTTGCTCCCTCGTTAGTGAAATGATGAGACAGCTTTCATATTCTGAACTCTCCTTCTGCATGAAAACCACCGGATAAATGTTTCTGTCGACACTGTTGTTGCGTGAAGCGAAATCGATAACAAATTATCGCTCAAGCCTTCCAAAAGTCACTCGGATGCCTTCTCATTACTCATCTCTTCTCATTAGATGGAATAGATGAGAGGGATGGGATGGGTTGAAGGTAGACTTTGAAAAGGAACTAGGAACTAGTTCCTTACTAGTCAAATTGAGAGTGGACTCTCCTCATTCTGCTCACTCTTTCTCTAGTGGAGCAGTGCATTTGACTAGTAAGGAACTAGTTCCCTTCAAAGTCTAGTTGAAGGTTTCCATGGGGCATCTCAAGTGGGTTGTTTGGCTCACATTCGCTTCCTATCACCAACTACTTCAGATTCTCTCGTGACTTCCGATTGATTGTGCCCTCCCAGTCACAGCATCTCAACTTTCCATTTGTTGAATCGCTCATTCATAAAATACTGTTGATATTTAACTTGCTGTAATGACGTGCAAATCATCCGTTCTTCTTCTCTTCATTCAATCGGTGTTTGGAGATTCTATTCAGGCAAGTTATCGATTTCGCTGCTTTTAGCACTACTAGGATGTTTCTCCTGATTGCAAACGTTGCGAAAGTTAATGAAAATATGATTTCAGTTATTCTGGGGTTCATTATTTTCGTTCCGACCAAATCAATCTTTAAAATCCACTATTTTGTGTCCTTGCATAAGGAAATACATAAATAAAAAAATACATAAATAGGAAATGAATACAATTACAAAATACTGCTCATTGCTCTCAATGTTTAGAGTTTTCCAGAACACCACCGATTCCAAGTGCACGTCCTCGCTTCCCTACATGGTTCAGTGCTTCTTTATTACATTTCGATATACGGATCGCCGTCTCTTCATTTCGCACACTCTCTCACCAGCGAGATAGTGTGTGAAATGATGTCAATCGTTATTTGAACTCTTCTCCCAGATTCGCTGTTTCTTCATTGCGGCGTTCACTCCCGTCGCATTCGTCGTTATCATGACGATTGTCATTGTCATCTGCATAATGCCCACGGTAAATAACTCTTGAAAACTAAATAACTCTCAATTTGAACGTTTGTGATGACAAAGACCCTTACCGATTTGCATACCCTGTACGATAAGTCGTTTTTCCCACGAGAACATGTTTTCCCGCGGTTCGAAGTCTAATGAATCGTTATTTCAGCGTCGCCTCTATCTAGCGTGTAAACAAGGAAAAGAAGAGGCCCGTTTGGCCGAACTTCCGGCCATCTCCAAAGCACAACGTTCTGACCCCCTTTATTCTCTCCAGATAAGGGTGAACAATGGGATTAAGATTTGAATTTTCCCGCCACATCGATTTCGGAATATGAAATGTTTATGAAACGTATCCCAATTTCGTCCATTAATCGTTGCGTAATTGTCGCTGTCTTCTGTTCGCCAATAAAGAGATAAACTTTTGTTATAAAATAAGTTACTCAATGCTATATATGCGATTTCCGACTCTGATATACTTCAAGGAATGATTCCCCCATATTTTCATCTCACATTTCCATAAAAAGGAGAGGCGCGAGTGTTGCCAGGGATACTCATGGATGGAATGTATTCAAGCCTCAGGACACGTTCAAAGCTATGATCGAGCCTCTCTATTCGCACGTATTTTCAGTTTGTTCATCCGCAATTCTATAATCGTTTCTCAAAAAAGTAACACTTCTCTGACTTCATGCATCTCACAGTTTTTTGAATCATCACATTCTCCCTCTCCTAAGATTCCTAAACACATGAGATCCGTGATAGAATTGATGGATTGTGAGAGCAATAATCTCTTCCCTGGAAGAGATGGGGCGAGAGATTTATCCATGTTGCTAAGGGATACGCATCCAAGGAATGCAATGTTGTTGCTTCCTATCATCTGATATACACGAATTCTATCCCCAATCGTACTACTATTCAAGTGGAAAGCTCTGTCGCTTTTTTGTTAAGTTGATTAAACTGTTACTATTTTGCCCTCGTCTACCTTTGATTATTACCACTCAGATGTCACGTTCCATCTGGCTTCTCATTTTCCTTATCCCATCGTTGTTGGGACAACCAATTGAGGTGAATAAGAGCCAATCTTCCAAACCATTCTTCTATTTAATTTTCAAGTACTTCATTTTAGACACCAACGATCACCTCTAAAAATCTTCCGAATCCTCCCCTACAAATTTCACAGCTTGAATACACCATCGATAGGTAAGAAGCAAGAGCCAACGTTTCTCCGTTTCACGAGCTCTCTCACAGCAATGCACAATGATTGAGCACGTGAAACGAGAACAAAAAAGAACACATAAAGAAAAGAAATGAGCGATAACTGTATTTTCAAGATGAGTTATTAATTCAGGATCTTCGTAGCATCTCTTTGCATCGTATTCATGATAGGCGTGGCGATCCTGCTGAGCAGATGGATAATTCGTTGCGTGAGAATTTTTAATCCACAATCTCGAAGCCAGGAGATATTAAAAAGTGATAGGCCTTCCGGAATGATTGGCTTTGAACTTTCACTGGTCTGGCAAAGAGACCCCAGAAATGCGCTTATTAACGGGATAACCTCGCATTTTTTTCAGTGTGCTGCGTGTTGCGCCTCTATGGATGCAGAAGAAGATGAGAAGGATGTTGATCCTCGTAGACTATTCTGCATCAACTATTGGGAAGAAGACGATTTCATTGATGAGCCAGTGAACAAATCAGCCATCCATGAAGAAGATAAGATGGAGATGAATTACACGATGACACGAGCGCATTTGCAATAACGTCTAGATTCTTCTGCATAAAAACTGTTGGTTGGAAGAATAGCAGCCATTCTTCATGTCTTGCACCCTCTCGGTTTTCGAGAATGTGTAAAGTGGAGAGATTGGCCGAAAATACAAATGAGCATGTTAACGATAAAGGATTTCGGGCGGGGGTAAATCGTTATTTAATTTGCATCACATTTTCAACTAGAGCTGTGACACTAAATAACCATTGTTGATGAGAATAGAAAGAGTACACCGGTGAGAGAATGTGCGAAAAATTGAGACGGTTTCGTTCCCCACAGTTCGGCCTCGATCTCTCGTTTTTACTGGGAATGGGGCTATTCATGAGAAGAAGAATGTGATTTGGGAGGTGCGGTTCCTCTGCTAACCTCTAACCCACCCTTCTTCCAATTCCATTCTTCCCCGTATCGCTGTTGTTAATTATTTTCAAATTCATTTTGCGGACATTTCTTCTTGCTATCTTTGTTTTCGATTATGATACGTTCTTAATATTTCATTACTTGAGATCCCTACATGGTCTCGCTCTTCCGTTCATGGAACACGAACATAAATGTAACAATGACAAGTGAGATTTTATCCAATTGTGTCCTTCTGATTCGAAACAGAACAGCAGGTTGGAAATGGGCATGAGAAATAGCCCCGTCTTGCGCCATTTCTTCCAAATTCCATTTTGTACATAGATGCACTGTTTTCAGGACCAGGCTTCCGCAACCTAGAGCCCACATCATCAATCGTACTCTCCACAATCAACGGTTGTCGAACCAAGATTAGCGTTCAAGCTAGCAGACGATTCGATTCACGTACCTTTTCACTATTGTAATAAATCAGTTTTTATCACCATTATATGTCGACCAAAAACGCAATCAAAAATTTGAAAAATGGAAAGAAACAAAAGAGAAAAGAGAAGAGAAATCTCTTGAATACGTGATGGCCTTTCCGGTTGTTCTCTTCAAGAAAGGGACAAATCTGCTCTCGTTACGCCACCGTGGTCATTAGCGTTGGCCAAACGAGGTTAATGGGCTTCCTACACTGAGAGGTCGTCTCAGAGAACGTAAAGGAACTATTAAATAAGAAATGGAAGGAGATTGAAAAGGTCGTTTTCGATCTCGATTAATCCCAGCTTTTCTCTCCACTACTGTTCACTTTTTCTCTAGAATAGAGAAAGATGGGCGAGAGATGCTCTTCTTTAGGGGTGTCGATGTGAAGAAAAAAGGGAAGAATGAAGAGACGATTTCTCCCTCCTCTCATTCCTTCTTCACGAAGAATGACTCGGCCGGTCTCGTTCTTCATGAAGAACGATTTTCACTGAATGAGCCCTAACTCGAATATGAATGACAATTTTCTTATGAAAATTTAAATATGGCCTGTCTAAACCATAACAAATTTACCCATATCAAAAGAGCTGAGAATTTATCATCTTTTTATGTCACAATTGGGTTTGGAAACCCTACACTATTGATATTCGAAAGCTAAACCGGGTATTTCATACCTCTCCTTTGGCCTTTATAGTTCTTGTTTGATAAGATGAGTTGAAAACACCACTTGGAACTCGTATGATCACACAAATGTTGATAATTTTTAGATTGTGAGCATTAGGTGTCACGAAACGTTAAGGTAAGGGTAGATTTTTCACAGTAGAGTCGAAAGAGTATTCAAAATATGCGTCATGAACCCAATAACATCATATTTTTTGCCGTCTGTTGATTTCTTGTCTCAGAGCTGCGCTAAAGCTCAGGAAGTACACGCGCAACGCATTGTGGGAGAAAAGGGAATACCGAGACGAGAGGGAGACTCTTGTGCGCGCTCCCAAGTTGGAATTGTTTTCAAGTAACTCTAGAATAGCTTAAACGCCTTGGGAGCTGATTGGATATTTGATTGCAACTTGCGATCGCCTTTGAATACTGTAATCCCACAACGCCAACAGCGTTACGATGAATGCCATCCTGTGAAATATTACGTGGAAATAATGAGAAAGCACTACTGGTAATTCATAGTGTAAGGTTTCTTGTCAATTGCATAAGTTTAAAATATTCATTTCCATCAAATACCATCTAAAACAACCCATTTTTGAGCGAGTTCTTCACGAAGAACCCCCTCATTCTTCGTGAAGAAGGCCGCGTCACTCTCGTTCTTCACGAAGAATGACGCCGGGTCGCGCGCCATTGTGAGATAGAATGAAGAGACAAAACTCATTCTTCACATCGACAACCCTACTCTTCTTCTTTGAGTTATCTTTTGCAATTTTAGTTGCATTTGCAAATAATATGTAATAAATTTCCTTTATTCAGACATCTATACGGTTTCATTCTCTCACTTTCAAGGGATAAAAGGCCACCGGAAATCGAAAAGTGAGTTTTTAATACTCCTGCAATCAATGCATTCGGCATGTGTAAAAGTGAAAAAACTTTCTGAAATTAGGAGAAATATGTCCACGAATGACAAGTTATAAATGCGATATTTTTTCAGGACCTCACTTCTGCAATATCCAGCCCAAACCCGCATAATCGATTGCATAGTAATGAAGCCCGTGATGTCCCGCCTTCAGCCTGCATGCCTATAGCGCCAGACGATACTATCTATCTGTCTCGATGATATATCTGTGTTGCATTGATAATAAATTGAATTTCTTCAAATCAAACTAATCATAAAGAATCATCAAAAAGAAGCAATCAAAAGCTCGGAAAAAGAAGAGCAACATCCCCAAGATGAACCGGACGAGACTGCAGATTAGTAAAAAAAACTTAGTATAGAATTGAACAAGAATGTATGTGATTGGATAATGGAATGTTCGCCGATAAATCACAGTTTCTGATGATAAAAATTGCGATTTGATTATTCACCAGAAAAAGTAAAGAATTTTTTGTACAGACTGTCAGATATTCTTCCTTACTAATATTTACCCAGTGGATACGCTTTCGTCACATCTCTATCGCTTTCAAATCTTTCGAAATTACCCCGCTCCATTTTAGCTATTTCTCATTTATTTCGTCATCGCCGTGACAGGCCTAATTGCCCACTGGGCACGCTTTCTTTTATAACCTCCACGCTGGTATTCAACACTCCGTTCTTTTCTCAGACGTTTTCAATCCTAATCTAATCAAATTTTTCCTTAGTTCACGTGATTCCCTGAATATCTTCGTTTAGCTATCGTTCGTTTCAGAATGCAACTCGGAGACCAAAGATGTGTTTCTCGCTGCTGTGCGTGCTATAAATCGAACATTGCTTCATGCAAGACTTGCGTTTTGTCAAACAGTGAGTCACAAATGCTAATTGTTCATTTCATGTCACTTAAATTTCAACATTTGGGTGATCATTCAACCGTTTCCAGTGTCGTTTTACTCCAAGAGAATGGCACTTGACAAGAGTATGCAAGTGAAGAAAGATAGGGGGCAAGAAATAGAGAGCTTACTTGGTAGCGATGTGAGTCAGCATTTATCCTTTGCATTTCTGGGAATGATATCTGAGAGAGTCTACCAACAATAATGATACGTGTGAATATTTGAAAAATAAAAAGAAAAACACAACATCACATTACAAAAAAAAACTAGCCACAATGTAACACTTCAACAAATTGATTTTTTAGCTCAAATTGGAAGAAGACAAACATACAGCAATATCGAATATACGTAGTTTGGAATATGAAATTGAGCGAAGAAAGAGTGTACTGGAAGAAAAGCGAAAGTTAATACAAGAATTCCGTTTCAAAAAGGATATACACAAGAAACAAATTGAGAGCCTCAAGGTTAGTGAGTATTTCGAAATTTGATACTTCATAAAAAAATATTCAGGCCACAGTTCAAAAAGTAAAGATGAGTGTAGGGAAGATGCCGAAGAATCAAAAGACAAGAGATGAAAACTTGCTAGATGTGAGTAATTTCGAACGCATTCATATTTTGACCTTATGATGGTTTCAGCTCGAAAAACAGCGCACACTCTATTGCCGATACATGTACGGTATTTATCCTCTGAAGAAAGTCGATGATGTTTACGTTATAAGGAGTGCAGGCCTCCATTCAACTTCTCCGGTATGTAGATAATAGTACTTTAAAATTCATTAACTTGTTGAAAACTGTATTATATTATTGTAGGGTGCTGGATCAATACTCAATCGTTTCTACACTAATTCATCACTTGCAATGAAGAATTATCTCCCCTCAGCTGTCTCGTCACTCAAACATAATTCACTTGATCCTCATTCGCTAGCTCTTCTCGTCTTTTCCTCCCATCTCGTTCTACTACTAGCTCACATTTTGGATCTGAGACTGCCAAGCGAGGTATGCTTCCATTTTTCCGATTTAGGAAACCCATTTTCTCGGCTGTTTAAATTTTTCGCAAAAGTGTGCCAGCACTTTTTACGGTTGAATCCAAATTTAATGTTTTCCAGTTGAACGCGCACTCCCTCATCTCCACAAGTAAAGCATTCCGATCGCAATGGACTAAACTGTCAATTTGCGTGAGCCATCTGTGCAGTAGTCTTGGTGAGTTCTCTTTTTTCCATTTTTATATTTAGTTTCCAAAATATCATTTTCAGGCGTAAAAGCAAGCGATCCTCACAATTCGCTGATCTGCCTGTTCGAGAAATTGTGTGAGGGACCAATTCGAGTCAATTCATCTCTTCCTCTGACTCAGTTCGAGCCATCGCAAGATCAATCTGACATGGAAGAAGTAAGTTCCTTTATTTTAAATCTGTCTTACTTTATTTATTTTCAGTCCAATGAATGGGATACTTGCGACGATTTAGATCCACTCACTACATCAGTTATGGCTCCTCATGGTTTTTTCAAGCAATCTATTAGAAGCATAAATCAGCAAATGCAAAAATTCTTCTCTTCATAATCTTTGACTTTTTTATTGACCAAATGAGAAACTTATTCATTTATAGATGGATGTTCGGTTTGTTTCAATTTCAGAGAATAAACTTTATTTGCGCCTTTCTGGTGTTTGATCCTTTTTGTACATCTTTGATCATGGTTCTCGTAAGACTCTCATTTTCTCCAGATTCATTGTTCTCTGGCAGAAAAGAAACTGCGAAAAGAGAAAATCAGCAGCCCAGAAAGAGAAAATAGGAAAATAGATACGTACTGAGAAATGACAAAACATGTGAATCACTGTTCTTTCGCGTCTCCCCATCCTTCCTTAGATGCTTTACTTTTCTATCCTTGCTCATTTCCTTGTTCTCCTTCTCGAATCTATTTTCATTGTACTTTTTTTTTGAAAATTACACCTAAATTATAAATTTTCAGACCTCTGCGCGGTCTCTATTTGAGCAATTCTTTTGACTAGAAAATGTAACAATGAGGACAGAAGCACAGTAAGGTTATAACTATTGTTTAATTTTTTTACTTTTAAACAGATGTTAATTCTTCAGACGCTCATATATCATCGAAAAAGGTAAGAGGCTGCATTTCGCCTTATGCCAAGGTCGGTATTTTTAAATTCGAACAATCGTTATCCCCCTCTCGAAAATCTGGTCGGTGATACATCAATAAGAGTGTTGAATCATTAGACTGCTAATTTTTCAGACGCTCTGATATCACTAATACTAACAAACAACTGCGAGCACTTTGCCGCATGCCAAGGTCAGTAGTTATATTTTGGGAAAATCGTCTCTTCACTATACTTAGGCTCTCTCACGAATCTGGCCTGTGATTGGACACGTGAAGTGAACGGATTACTCGTATATCTAGCCCTACTGCTGTTGGATTTAAAATATTTTTTCAGGAAGTGGCTTAACCACTCAGTTGCCAGTCACTCCCAACAAGATGTTAAGGAAAATGTGGGATTCGTCTTGATCAAATATACTTATGGAACTTGCGGTAGTCTTGCAACCACACTCAACTACGAATGTGTAACGTGATTATAGTCCCAGCCGTGGATTATACTAACACGTACACACAAATTCAGAAATCACTTTTTAACACGATGACGTAAACTATATTTTATTCATTGTTTCTATGAACGTGCACAGTGGGTTTCTTTTGAAGAAGACCTTATCCATCAACTTTGTGCCAATTTTGGCTATTATTAATATTCTCTTAAAAATTAGGCTTCAAGTAATCATGACGCTCGTAGAGACGACCGGAATCTCTTTACTCTGCGTTGAATAACTGCAATTTTCATTAAATATTAGCTTATAAAAGATTAAATCGTGTCAAATTACCCACCGCATCGCCGCTCTGTAGCTAGGCGTTGACAGAATCAGAAATACCGTATGGAAACTTGCGTGGCAGAGCATCAAACATAGCAGGCAGTTCATGGGCCCTAAAAATGACTCATTCCCGAATTATTATTACCATAGGTTTATGGTTATTCCCCGTAATATCGTATTCCGAACGAAACTCACACACACGAAATACAATCATTATGGAATTGAAGATAGAGGAAAAGGCAGCGTAAATTGTGACTGACCCGGAGTGAACCAATATTTTGTCATAGAGAAAACGATTATAAATAGTGGAAATAGCTGAATTACAGTTGGGACAGTGACCTGAAAATTGTTAGAGTGTGTTCTATTAGGCAGATGAAACCTGCATGACAAGCGTATTAGTCAAGCCTCTCTGCATCTTTCTTGTTCGTTCGCTTATTGTAGTTGTCTGAACACTGCTTCTAAATTATTTTACAACGACTAATAACCTTCACTGATAGCATAAACAATGTTTGAACAACAAAATATGCGCAACTCCCGACTGTTGCGAACATTCCCTGAGATTTTCATCCGTTATTCTATATTTTTGTCTAAAAAGATATTATTAATTGTTGAACTCACCGTGATCACTGTTACTGCAATCGTAATAGGTATCCAAAGGAATCGAGGAATAGAGAATGCGACTCCGTGCAGGTTCGGATCCTCTTCCATCATTTTTGCCAGAAATGGTTCCTCCTGAGTTTTTTTTTTGATTAATGAAAGAAAACATTAATTTGTTGGGTTATTGTTATTTTCCATTACGAATTCGATCTTCAATGAACCCACTTCCGCAATGAGAAATTCGTGCAACTCCTGTTGGCTTGCACTACATATGATCATCATTACGACCGATGATTCGAGAATAAATACAAGCACAACTCGAAAACCGTAATATTCGCGATTCTGGAATTCTTTAGTGAGGAATACGAAACAAAATCAATACAGTTTTTTTTGTCTTTAAAAATTTATGTTTCTTACTTACCGTAATTTTCCGCTGGTTAGTCATGCGAGCTATGGTCATGTATTTGTGATGAAGTGTGAACGTAATCATCATTGCAACCTGTATCATGAATTGACACAGACTAACCTGCAATATTCGATTTTTACTATTGACTTTACTTTTTCATCACACACCAAGCTTATGTGTGCACCCCTCTCCGAATGGCTAAAGATGCCAGTGAGAAATGCTCCGGTGAGAGGAGCCAGAAGAATGGGCGCCACGAGAAAGCCCCAGCCAATGTCAGCTAGCAGTATGCTGAGCTGGAAATATGTTTTTATATTAAATAACAAAAACACAAAAATAACTTACCTGCATGAAGATCAAATATCGTGCCAATGGTTTGCCGGACTTTGGCGTTTTCGCTAGCATCAAATAAATTACAAGAACGCTTAGTATGATTGTCAGGGCACCTGGAAAATCGTTTGACGCTTTAAATCAACAATGCTTTAAATTATCAATTACCAATGATGTGCTGATAAATTGGCATGAAATTTAGCCAGAATTTATCGAGCTTTAGGTTGCCCATTATTTAAGGGCGGCTTGAAGAGAAGATATACAAATATGTTAAACAAATAAATAGATTTTATTTTATTCACACAGTGGTCGCGCGAATGCACATGATAATAATACTATCTGACTCGATTAACAACTGTTCATTATAATAATATCAGCTGTTACTTTGGTAAAAATAAAAGGTGTTAACCGAAGTTATCGATCAAGAACAATAAATGATTGCGTCATTCCGGTTGACTGTTCTCGATATTCACACCAAATTAGCCCACGTATAGCAATTATCACCTGACATTCCTTATTTTTTCTTGGAACAATCATAATTATCATACGCGTCAGTGTACATAGACCGTTTTATCACCAATAACTATAGTGCAAAATGCAAAATAGCGCACTTCCTTTCCTCTCGGATTCTTTTTCCGGGAAGCATTCCAAAAACATTACATTTCTATCGCATTTTTTCGTGCGTCACTTATTTTCTGTATTCATTGAAGCCATCATATTTTCACGACACTTGCTTTTGAATTGACCATAGCCTCCTTTCGCTGTGGTATTGAGCACCTGCATTTATATTTTCAGAAAATACTTAATTTAATATTATTATTTCTCACATTACAGCCGCTCGGTAACTCGGCGTCGTCAGAATTAATAATACAGTATGAAAGCTGGCATGACACAGCATAACACATAGCATGAAGTTCATTGAACCTGATAAAACGTGATTATGATAAAAATATAGTAATAATAATTACCGGGACTGCCCAACATCGTCGACATAGCACCGACAGCGATGATAACAGGTACGCATTGAATTACGAGTGGGACCGTGACCTAAAAAATTCAATGATTAGATTTAACAATACGGTGTTTAGCGCACATTACTAAACATTTTTTATCAATTATCACATCATTGATTACTTCTAATATCCCCATTTGTTCAGTAAGTTATACAAGGAAACAAATGGGCAACATCTACTGGAGACTCTTCACTCTAGTTAGCGAAATGACAGAGAGAAAAAAGAGCGGAGAATTAGTTATATATAAATATTGAAATAAACCTGCATGACTAGTGTGCGCACGAGCCCTCGCTGCATATTTCGCGATCGATCGCTTATTGCGGCTGTCTAAAATTAGCAACCATGTTCGCTTTTTTTCATTTAAAAAAAAATTTTTATTAGATAATCCACGCAGTTGAAGTTAAAAATCGGAACCTTTCTTGACAGCATCATGAGAGTCTGTCCTACGAAATACACACAGGCACTAGCAACGACGAACAATGACTGCAATGTAATGTATATGTACTCGATTTTTTCTATTTTCGATTATAATCACATGAATGAGACAAAACTTCAGCGCATAATCAGCCATTATAAATTTTCAAAGTGGCTTGAAAGGAAGTTGTGCTTCTTCACCATCACCAGCAAAGCACTCGGAACGTACACTTTAATACATCTCGCTTACCGTCACAACAAATGCTGCTAGCAGTATTGGAATCCAGAGAAATCGAGGAATCGAGTAGGCCATACCACGCAGTTCACTATTTGTTGCGATCATATTGGCAAGTATGAATTCTTTCTGAAATCCACGGATTTGTCGCGAGTTTACAGAAACAGTATTTGGGCAAACACGACTTTTTGCGCCCCCTTACGGCTAAGTTTAACACATCGTAGAGGAAAACAATTTACCTCATCTACGAGAAACTGGTGCAACTCCTGCTGACTCGCTCTCGCTATGACCGTGCCCGCAACAGGCAGTTCCAGGACAAACCAGAAGAACAAACGAACGGCTACTTTCTCGGCCATCTGAAACAGTATTATCCACAAGCGATATTGTCGTCCTTGCAGTGCACTCCGGGAGGTTGTCATTTATCAGTTGAAAGGATGACCGTAATCTTTTTTTCCCGAGAACGCCTGAGACTCCCGGGACGATACGACTCCTCACCAAAACAATTACGAAATGTTTCGAAATCCGTTGTAGTAGCAGGGATATCTCTGGTTAAAAAATAATAAGGAAACTCGATTACCGTGATTTCCCTATAGTTCGTCATTCGCACGATCGTTGTGTATTTGTAGTGCAGCGTATATGTGATCGTAAGCGCGACTTGGATCATGAATTGGAATAGGAGCACCTGCAAATGTTCCTCATTGTTTGCTAAGTCGCCTTTAGCGGTAAATACTTAATACAATGAGATCATGTTTGTCAATGCTCTGAAAAGGCACTGGGTGATTTTTACTCAGTTCCAGCCAACTCCGAAAATAATGAGAAAATGTATTTATTAGAAAAACACGGCCGTAACACCTGCACGATGACGAAAGTCGCTCACGACAACCAACACACACTTGTCAGTCAAGATATTTTTCCTGATCGATGTATCGATTGAGAAATATAGTTAGAGCTCGGCAGATGTATCAAGTCACTACACTAAATACTAAATATCTACACACATTCATTTTTAAGTTCATTGATAACCGAAGAAGCGGTGTGCGAGCGCAGGTATTTCTATACCAAATTGGTATTTGGCATTTAAGAACAAAGGTGGTGAACAAAAATTTCTGACCGTTCCTACATGCCGGCTCGTCTCGGTGCCGCAAATGATGCCCATGCACAGACCCGCAGTGGCCGGGAAGAGGACTACCGGAGCGACGAGAAAGCCCCAGCAAAAGTCCGCCATCAGGATACTCAGCTGGAAATGGCGTTCGAAATACCTATCTTGCCGCTCTGAGAGATTGTTGAACTCTACTGAGCGGGAAGTATATGTTGCCGATCATATATTTTCGAATTTATGAATTATCTAACCAAAAATAATCAAGTATGTCTCTTAATATCGAGACTAAAAAAGTTCTACCTACAACAACTCTTGCCTGCATGAGAATTAGATAACGCGCTAGCGGCTTTCCATATTCCGGCGTTTTCGTTACCATCAAATATATTACGATCGCGCTAAGAAAGGCAGTGAGTGCACCTAAAAATGTTCGCTTCATAAATTACATCTGGAAGAACATTACCAATGACATGCTGGTAGATCGGCATGAAACTTATCCAGAACACGTCTAAAGTGAGATTTCCCATTCTATGACAGTGCTGAAAAAAAAATCCCGATTGGACAGTAAAAATGGCGTTAGACAGAAAACCAATAAAGCAAAACGACGACAATCAGCTTCTGATAGGAATTGTGCAACTATTGTTGTCCGATTTGATTTTATTACTTTAATTCACTCGAAATTCCGGGAATCAAAGTATAGATTGTGGGGCAAGGACCAAACTGTACAACAAAGGCGAGAAAATAGCTATAGTGAGTGAATAAGAGGAACAAGATTGAAAGGTTGAGAATTTAAACGAACAATTTTGCGACACTTTCAAACATCGCAACCAGCGCCTAGTGCACTCTTTTTTTTCTCTCTGTCAGCCTCAATTTAGTAAAGCATTAGTTAGGGCGTTAACAATTTTGTACACAAATATTGCCGAGGCAAAAAGTTATTCCGCTACCAGGAGGTGTTTTGGCGAGTAATGACTCCTCTTTTCACCTGTCATCTTATCTATCTAACCTTTCTAACCGATGGGAGAGTGAGTGCGAAATAGAGAGGGCATTTCATGCGAATCCATCTCTATCAGGTGGTACTTCCATCTGCCTCTCCCTATTTATTTTGAGTTCATAGGATCATTTAAAATCAGCTGTATTTTCAAGCAACAGAGGAGAAAACGTGAGAGTTTCGAAGTTGAACGAAATCGGATGACTATGGCAGTGATCATCTGATGTGCTGCAAATCTTTTGCAAATCAGTAATGACAAATTCGAAAATATTTTAGGACGACTCAGTGAAAATAGTATGATTGCGAGAAAATAATGCTGAGAGATGTAGAAAGGGTGATCGAATTAATTGTTTTGAATTTCATCAGAACCTGCGACACCAGTATTTCCAACTGGACTCCAACAAACTCCAACATTTCTCCATTATCTCCTGATGATAATAATTTATTTTCCAAGAATCGCCACAATTACTTACTTACTTACGCTATTGGCACTGACACACGTGGACACGGAGTCCTTTACGTAATGGTTCCAGGAAGAAAGATTTTTTTCTTATTTTTAACTAATGGCCCGCACCAGGAAGACCTAAAATCAGAACTCAGTAAAGAAATGTAATGCAACGTCACAAGTAATGTGTTTAAAAATTATAACGTGCGTATGAAATGCTCAGAAAACTCATCGTGCTGGATAGCGAGCAATATCTAGATTGTCTGGGGGAGATGAAGGTACTTTACTCGCCCCCACACGGCCTCTTCCTTTCTCCGCCCCCCCCCCACGTTTGTCAAAGGTCCGTACTTATTACCCCTCTTCCCTAACTCCGCCCCCCGAACGGTTGTCAAAGGTCAGCTACGAGTGGAATGGAAAATAATCTCACGATACATGCAGGAAAATATGGGTTTAGTGAAATTATGAAATATATAATCATTCAGTGTGCATGAAGCGGCTTTATCGCCATTTGCGTTCAACCAATAACAACAATTTCGCACTTTCTCACACTTCCTTTCGTCTCAATTGCGATTTTCGAGTAAAATGCAGTTGTTTTCTCGATAACGTTTCTGGTATTCCACTTCCTCATGATCTCATCCACGGTAATTTGTTTATTCGTTATATTTTTACGAGACTTGCTTTAGAATTGATCATGGTCTCTTTTCGCTGCGTTGTCGTGCACCTCAAAATTGATTTGTAGCCCGATAGCATTGGTTTTAAATTAATAAAATATGAAAAAAATATTTCTAAATTGCTCACATCACAGCTGCTCGATAACTCGGTGTCGTCATAATCAAAAATACGGTATGAAAACTGGCGTGGCACAGCATAACGCACAGCATGAAGTTCATCGAACCTATTGTTTTGTAAAAAAATTTTACATATTTTATTTTTTAAACCTGGACTTCCCCACATTGTCGTCATGGCACCGACAGCTATGAAGATGGGCACGATTTGAATTACGAGAGGGACAGTCAACTATAAATATTTTAAATAATTGAAAAATAATTATAGTTAGATAATTATTCATTTAATTATACTCAATTAATTATTACCTGCATGACAAGCGTTCGCACGAGGCCACGCTGCATGTTTCGCGTTCTGTCGCTCATAGCAGCTGTCTAAAAGCAATTCGGAACTTGCTGCATTTTTTCTACTAAAAATGTATCACACGATTTCTATTCTTCAAGAAGAAATAATCAACATGAACGTTAATTATCTTTCTTAATTAGAGAAAATATGCAAAAAAAAAACCTTTGTGGACAGCATTATCAGAGTCTTTCCTACGAAATACACACAGCCAGTAACGACAACCACCATTGCCTGTAATTGAATTAATTATTTTCCCATTCAGTGTTTTAAGCATTTTCTGAAAGTGTGTTCAGTGCAGAACTAGTCTTTGAAAACTTAAAATATGGATTATGAAAAGGTTTACCTACGCTTAGAATAACATACCATCACAACAAGCGCAGCTAACGTTATTGGAATCCAAAGAAATCGAGGAATGTAGTAGGCCATTCCACGCAAATCACTATTAGTTGCGATCATATTCGCTAGCGTGAACTGTTTCTGAAATTCAAGAAATTTGTCATAAATATTTTTTTCCTTCCCACTGCTAAAAACGTACTTCGTCTAAAAGGAACTGATGCAGTTCTTGTTGACTCACGCCCGCTATTACCATACAAGAAACGGGCAATTCAAGCACAATCCAGAAGAACAAACGAATGACTACTTTCTCGATGATCTAAAACGGCATTACTATGTTGATTTAATAATTAATTGTGTTATATAACAAATAAATAATCACCGTAATTTCCCTATGATTCGTCATCCTCACAATCGTCATGTACTTGAAGTGCAGTGTATATGTGACCATGAGCGCAACTTGAATATTGAATTGGAAAAGGAGCACCTGTGAGTATAAAAAATAATTACTTGCGAATCTAGAGTATTTACATCCTCGACTCATCACTAAGCTCAGGTATCAAAAAATTAAACTTCAACATTTTTGGCAGGACACTAAACAGGCCATGGACCTTTTCAATTCAGTTTCAGTTCTTCAATGGTTCAGAGGGGAGAAAGAGCGTGCAAAATGATAAAAAAATTCTAACCGCTCCCACATGCCGACTCGATTCTGTGCTGCAGATTATTCCTGTGCATAGTGCAGCAGTAAGCGGGAAAAGGAAGACCGGAGCGACGAGAAAACCCCAGCAAAAGTCTGCGAGGAGGATACTGAGCTGATAAAAAGAAGTAGGTTAGTTGAGACTTTCTCTCACTTTCGAGAATCAGACAAATTATATTTATCATACTTACCTGCATAAAAATCAAGTAACGTGCTAGCGGCTTTCCCGATTCTGGGGTTTTTGTGATCATTAAATATATCACAATAATGGTCAGCATAGCTGTGACTGCACCTAAAAACTTTTTTAATGATAAATTGCCTACATCTGGAAGAACATTACCAATTACATGTTGGTAGATGGGCATGAAATTTATCCAGAAGACATCTAGCGTTAGGTTGGCCATTGAGTGTGGCTGAAAATTGTGAAATGAAAGAATGATCGAACCAATAAAATGAGACGATGGTATGAAAGTATTCAAAGTCTAAGCTTTCATGGAATTTCTCAAACTATGTCCAATGTTGAACTGTATCCACTTCCTTATTCCGTATGGGAAATCCGTCAGCAGTTAACAAGCCAATTATGTTACCGTGAACTAAGGCACAAAAATATGAACAAACATTTTCCGCAATCAGAATGGTGTCTATTATAAAAAATATACCGAGTATGTGACGTAAAAAATGAAATTATGGGTGCACTCTAAGCATTTTCCGTTCTTGGTGTTTAGAAAAGTGATAAAATTGCGGGAGAAGGAGATACTATTTCGTGCTAAGTCATTCCTGCCATTTTTTCAGCTGTCTCTCCCACTTTCGTTTGATTGGGTCCATAGGATGAATGGAATCAGCTGCATTTCAGGGAAATGAGTGGAAAACGTGAGAGTTACGAATTTGAACGAAATCAGATGACTATATCAGTGATCATAAGATTTGAAACAGCCTTTTTGCACATCAGTAGTGACAAATATAGATAATAATATGTCCCTCTAGCGACGAACAACAATTTCAAAAAAATATGTTGGACAGAGAATTATTTATACATTTCCGCAAAACCTGTGACACTGGTAATCCAGTTAGACAAGTCTCCCTTATCTCCAGATGATATTTGCTCGTTTTCCAGGAATCGCCCTAATTGAATCTGATATTGGCACACGTGGACTGAGTTCACTATACGTAATACTACCAGGAACTCTTCTATCGGGAAGAAATGAACGAGGCAAATGAAAGAACACCTCTCGATAACGTCACAAGTAGCGTATTTTGTACATAAAACTTACAGGAAATTATAGCACAGTGAACATGCGATTAAAAGGTTTATTGAACCCGGTAATACATTCACTACTTAGTGATGCTGTGATTTAACGATTGCCGTTTCTGAACGATTGTGTGTGCGACAGAGCCTTTACGTAGACTGTTGGAGCATCTGAAACAATTATTTTCGTAAATGTTAATTTCTAAACAAAATAACAAAAATAACATACGTGAATGTCGAGCGATAGCTCGGTGTCGTAAGAATCAGGAAGATAGTGTGAAAACTAGCGTGACAAAGCTGCACACAGAGCACCAAGTTCATCGCATCTAAATAAAAACTGCTTGGAAATTGCACCACTTTCGATAGGGCGTATGGAGAAAAATTACAAACTCTAACTACTAGAACTTGAAATATGAACAGTGGACTCTACAATTCGGAGACGAAAGAATGTGGGCAGTGACGAGTTTTTGTCTTATTTTACAAATTCCAGCACTTCTTACCTGGCCCGAACCAAAACTGCGGCTGCGTGATGGATACATTATATATGAATAGTGGAACGATTTGCAGACCGAGTGGGGTTCCCATCTAATGAACATAATAAAATCAATATTAAATATTAGACAGTTACCTGCATTAGAAGTGTGTTAGTTAGACCTCGTTGAATCTTTCGCGTTCGCTCGCTCATTGATGATACCTACGTGTTTTTTTTATTTGCACAATCCATAGTTTATCCAGAAATGGACACCTCATTGTGCGCATCACCCGCACGAAAGACGAGAGGACACGACAAATGAAGAGACGTTCTCCCCTATTACGAACTCTAACATTCCTCACCTTGGATGACAGCATCAGCAGCGTTTGAACAACAAAATATATTGTCCCTGCACTGATAGCGATTATCGACTGCAATGACTCTACTAGTTGATTCATGAATAATTTCAACTTCCCATACTTTCTCACCACTCGTCGGGCCGAGATGAAGAGAACCTATATTTCACACTCTAATGCCAAACAAAACTCACAATTACTACAAAGGATGCGTGAAGGATCGGAATCCAGGGATACCGGAATATCGAATAGCCAACGCCTCGCAGCCGATATGTATCGTAAAGGGCGCGAAGCAGGTATTGTTCCTGCGAAAATATCGTTTAGAAACATTACAGTGCTTAGTGCTGACAACGATGTGTCTAAAATTAGTTTTTTCCCTATATGGGCTACTACAGCATCTAGAAAACTATTGGTAACATCAGCTATGATAAGAAAGAATAGGAAAACTAAGCGGTAAGGATTATTTTTTTAAGATTATGAAACCAAACCTGGATACTCAGCAGCTCCCGCAAATCTTGCTGACATGCTCCGCTAAGGATGATTCCTGCTGTGGGCAACGTCAAAACGAAGCCATACACGAGCCGAACGGCCGTTTTTTGGCATGACTGAAATTTTTTAAGCGGTTAATATTTAATGACGTTTAAAATTAATCATCCTACACAGTTTACAACGCATATACTTCGAAATATGCTGTCATCATTTGCTTATAATATCACGCATTTAGTGTAAAAATAAACAATTGCTCTAGATATTTGCATAAAAAGTCTTTATCCAAACTCTCCACTGACCAACTCGAACTCGTTTCACTTTTTTTGCGCAAACGCATGGAATATCATAAATAATGCAACTACAACTTACTGTGACTCTTCTACAGTTCGTCATGCGCGCGATTACAGTGTACTTGTAGTGTAAAGTGCACGCAATCGTCATCGCTACCAGCGACATGCACAGGAAAAGTGACGCCTAAAACTTGATCAATGATCTTTGGTCTTTGGTCTTTGATCTCACCACTCCAATATGTGAGCCGGTTTCAGAGCCACAAAGTAGTCCACCACAAAATGCGCCAGGAATGGGAAAGAGCATTATGGGACTGACGAGAAAACACCAGCAGAAATCGCAGAAGAGAATGCTGGCCTGAATCGTTTTCGGTGTATGTTCAAATTATTTTCCAAGGAAAACGATTGTAGCAATTTTTTTCTGCTCCATTTTGAATAATAGTTGAAAATAATAACCAAGCGTAAATTGTATACGCGAAATATGATGAGTATCTGATCTATACCCATTTTATGTTTATTGTCGGGCAATTTGCGACGCTTACTTGAATCAGTAGCAAATATCGCGAAAGTTGCCGTCCGGACTCGGGCGTTTTCGTCAAAATTAAATAAGTTACTGTGAGAATCAAAGCCGTAGTCAACTAAAAGCCGGCATAGGAACGGAACGGAACGCGAAAATAGTACGGTATTTTTCGCACTGAGTGTATTGCTGTGACACTTTTCGCCTTTCATTACATTTTCGCCGCAAAATTCCTGCTATTATTTATTTAATTGTGAGTTTAATTAATTGCCAAATGCTCGTGGCACACCCTTAGCGCTCTTAGACACCTGGAAATAAATAATTAAAGCCAGCAAACAAAGAGGCAGCAAAATTTCCACATTCTAAGGAAGAACACACGTGCGCGGTCACGAAAAGTTGCCGGTTCATGGTAAAAGTATGATACGAGAAGTAGGCTATTAATTTAACTCACAATTAAATAAATAATTGCGGGAATTTTGCGGAGAAAGTGAAATAAAAGGCGAAAAGAGTCACAGCAATACATCCAGTGCGAAAAATACCGTACTATTTTCGCGTTCCGTTCCGTTCCTATGCCGGCTTTTAGTTGACTACGG
This sequence comes from Pristionchus arcanus, assembly GCA_900490705.1. Lineage (NCBI taxonomy): Eukaryota > Metazoa > Nematoda > Chromadorea > Rhabditida > Neodiplogasteridae > Pristionchus > Pristionchus arcanus. The sequence continues at coordinate 145,979 of LS487677.1, forward strand.
CTTTGATTCTCACAGTACAAGCACACTCAGCATAAGTGTCATTGCTCCTGAAAATATGATTATTTTGTTGTATTCAATAGTGAAATAATTACCGATACTGTGCTGATAAATGGGCGCGAAGTTAATCCAAAACGCAGATAACGTAAGGTTTTCCGTTGCGGAATTCATGATGCAACGTAGGAAACTGTTGAATCGAATTGAGTCGAGGTGGAATGCAATAAATAATAATTGGAATTGCGATTCTCGGAACAAATGTGCAAGGTGATTCTCTTTTTAGCATTAACAGACAACAACACGCGCGATTGCTAGGTTGAGTTAGATCACTTGTTCAAAGTACATCAATAGTTCGATATCAGTGAAACTAACAGAGTGCATCGTACTATGTGTTGATAACTTAGCTGTCTTCTAGCTACAGTCCTTCTAACTCATACCTTGAATATAAACGTAACTGTGCCAAATGAGGTCTCTAAAGTAGGAGTAATCAAGCTACCCAGATTGGACTAGTTTTTCAACGAAAACATGCTGCCGCACCCACAAGTTGCATCTGTTTATCGCGAGAGGTGGTAAGAAATTGTCTGTTTCACTCTCTTCATTTCGCATGCTCTCTCGCCTCTCCAGGTGATTGAGATGCGAATTTGAGAGATACGGAGCCTAGTTCAAACACCATCATAGAAGCCGGCAGGTGTTGTGAAAACGTGAGAGTTGAAAAGCTATCGATTTTCGGATATTCGTTAAAGTTATGTGAAACAGTTCAAAATTTTCTTTCTGTTTATAGCTCAGAATAGAGAATCGGGGTCAAAAGTTCAAAGTTGATCGTGAGATCGGAAGGCGCCTCTCTTCAACGGGTGGAGCCTTCCGACCTGGGTTGGATATCCAGGGACCTACATAAACCCAGCTACCGCCCAACTAAACAGTCCAACTCGCCGTCGTTCCACTACATTTTCGCCACGATTATCGTCATAATTTTCGTCCATTCTCACTATTTTCGTATATTTTCTAATACTAAATATGAATAAATTACAGATTGTCTGCTCTATACGCAGACGACTCATGATGGGATCATGGTAACATGGCTTCAATTTCAGATGTTATTCTCTTGTTCGAAAATACTATAAAAAAGGTTCGAGAATCCTTCTGTAATAGTACACTTTCCTTTTAACCCTCAGTGAAAAATTACAAATTCGATGTGTTTGTAGCTTCATATGTATTTGTAGTTTAGTGTGATATGTTAATATGAAATTGCAATACTATTTTTAAATTATTTTATCTATTTTTATTTACCTTTACATTAATATAACATAGTATAATTAAGAATCCTGATGTTATTCTTCTTGATGGCGATTCAAACGACGACCAAGACGACGCATAGAACTCCACACAACAACGCGAGCTATGACAAATAAGAATTGCTGAGTGATGTAATGGAGAAATCACTGCTACTGTTAATCCAGTATGGACTAGAAAAAATACAATTGGTATGATACTAAAAAGAAAAGATTGGCCTTCATCCTTTGTATATTTGTTTGTCGTATAAATTTGAGATGATTCAGTGCACATTGATACCAATTATGCTTTGCATCCATCTCTGTCATGTCATTTTCCACACCATTTTCTCATACTGACGACTCCCAGTTATCGACATGCCATTATCAGGAGTATTTCCAACATTCTTCGACATCGACAGTGCATAAAGATGACAGCATGACAGCTCGCTAAACTGGATCACATTTTTCAATCGCCATACAGAAGAAGCATGGAAGTTGTCATTCTACACCCTCAATTCGCAAGAAATTACGAATGTGTTGTTTCTGTACTAATAACACGTTGTAATTTTTCATTCGTTGAACATCCTCAGGAGCGGTGAAGTAAACAAATCATAAAACCATTCTCATTTCGAAGTCTTGATTGCATTTGATCCAGGAGATATTCGAGATGAAGTTCGGCACGTTATGATTCTGAACAATTGAACAAAAAAATTATGAACAGTTTTTTTTTAATAAATCAAATATTAACCTCGCAATTTCGCCTCGATAGCTCGGCGTCGTGAGTATTAGAAATATCGTGTGGAAACTCGCGTGGCAGAGTTGTATGCACAACGCCAAATTCATGGTTCCTGCCTTTTTCCTTTCCTGCTGTGAAAGAACTGATAAATACCTGGCGTGATTACCACAGGTGAACAAGGGTCAACACCTTGTTTTAGTTCTTTTCTTTGTGCTAATTCAGGTCTGCGTGGAACGGAAGACAAATAATTGTCACGATCAAAGTGTTTATCTACAAGAACTGGACTATTCAGAAAAGTCGAAAAAGACAAAATTAGTCAACAAACTATTCCCTAGGCAAAAGAACGAATGAACAACAACAGACAGAAGGTC
>LS487679.1:0-10893 GCA_900490705.1 Pristionchus arcanus
GAATAATCCGTCACTTCGTAAGCCTTCAGAAGACCGACGTCAAGTGCGGAACGGGTCCGAAAATGCACGCATGCTTGTGAAAACGGCTAAACGATCCCCACCAATCCCCTCTATGCCCGAGTTGATAAATCAAGAATAAGAACAAGTGAAGTGGTAATCATTACAGCATCTAACAGCACTATATTCTACGCTATAATTTCCGAGAAAATCAGCGGTTGGGGAGCTGGGGGAGGGGAACTCCAAACAAAGGCTCAGAGTTCTCTCAATTTCATGCGATTTCTTGGTGGTTAGAAAGAGCGAGAGACAAGGGTAATAGAGAGAGTTGGAGAAGTCATTGTGAGAGGGAAGGAAAGGAAAGAACCTCCCGCTTCGGAGCTCCTTCGAATAACCAATGAGCTAATTAGTAATTAGTCCGAGGGAAGTCTGCCTTGTTTTTCGGCCTGCTATGGAGGGAGATAAGAGGTTCGCTTCCAGTCTCATCCAGCCACTTTCAATAGCTTCTGCTCACGTCAGACTAAGGATTTTGCCTCTTCTTCAACACATACATATATTTGACTAACATGAGAATAATAAAATGGATTCAGGAAGATCAGGCACGGCAAAATTATGTTTAAAAAACAAAACCAGAAAAATATGTCTACAGAAAATTGTAGGGAATCAATGCTCAGCCGTTCCCACAGAAACAACGACAAACAATGGATTATTTTTCCAAAAAATTGTTTTTTTTGTTTGACTGTTGAAGAAATCTGAAACAACACTACACACAGCTCACTCCAAACAATCACAAGCACAAATATTTTTCGAATTTTTCAGATTTATCGTTACCTTTTGCCATAATACTCGGTTACCTTATCTTCTAAAATCGAGATCATGTTTTCGAAAATAGTAATTTTGAATATGATCATACTCACCTCCTTTGAGTGCTCGCGCTCTGGCTGAAGATGTCCGCGAAGTGGTCGTAGCTTCTGAAATAGGCATTTTATCGTTCCGTTAATATTCCGTTCCGCAAATTCAAGATAAAACCAGAAAGTCTCCAAACCTCGCGTCCTCCACGTTGAAGGGCGGCGCCGGATGCGACATCACCCTGCAATGGATGGGGTTACGGTAGGGTATGTTAGGGTACATTGAGATACAGTAGGCAATCGGTATATTGATTGGTTCATTTTTTCAAATTAATTTGTCATTTAAGATACGATTGGAGAAAGTAATATTGAATGGTGAGCAAACGAACGCTTGAAGTAGCGTTGAAACACAACAATTCAATGACAGAGCGATGTTGAGAAAGCAAGGGGAAATAAATTCCCGCCTAGAAGTCGAGTAGAAACGCATTTATGATTTTTCTGGAGCGGACAATGAGGAACTATCGTTCCATCTTATCCAAAGCCAATATCAAGTAGTGCTGAAACCTATTCAAACTACGCACAAGCACGCGTAAAGAATCTCACTAAAGATCGTCAATTATGCAAAGGAGACTCCAGGAATACTAGCATCACGCATTTACCTGCTCAGAATAAATTCTCACCAGTTACTCCCTCACTTCATCTCGAAAACTCTCATCAGAATTTTAGAGTTCTTTTTGAGGTCGTCCCACGGGCGCAAAAATACTATCATTTTGCCCCATCCCCATTTACTTTTGAAATAACACTGAAACCTAGCCGAACTACACACACAGGGGATCGCGTAACCATTCTTACTAAATATAACAAATTATGCAAACGAGTCCTCATGACTTCTATAAGTGTCCAGTGCGTATTTATGTCACATAAATAACCACTGCCTTACCTCATCTCGAGAACTCTCATGAATATTTGGCTTCTCGTAAACCAGAGAATGATCTTTGATCTTTCGATCAATAAATTGCCCCGAGCAGTCGATAGGAGGAGAAGGGAGGAACTACTATGCCGAAAGCGAAGGGCCACCGGATTACCGCCCCAAAATTCCCAGACACATTCTCCGCCTTTTCACCCTCTATTCTGCCCAATTCGAATGCTCTCTCAAATTGGTGTACTCTATCGTCAGTCAGAGAAACGAGAGAGCATGGGAGAAGAGGAGAGTCATTTCTTGCCTACCCATAGTATATTTCGTCCTGCTTTCCTGCCAATTCGAATACTCTGAGGGAGCTCGGAAAAATGAGAGAGCGTCCAATCCCGGCTATTGCGTCTTTTTGCTGGATGTGCCGCAGCAATTAGTCTTATGGAAGCTGGAGCCGAAAAGCCAGACAGAGTGTCGGATCATTTCAAGAACGCTCAATGAGGAGAAAACAATGCTTGTTCTTTAGTTGTTCTCGATAACAAAGAACTTGGGATCCAAGTGAGGGTATACAGACGTTATTCTATCTATTCATCCCCCAAGAAACAATAGATATTATTCCAATGATCATGCCACATGATCGGAATAAGTAGGACACAACATCACCCGTGCGAAATCGGATTATAATGGTGGGAAATGATGGCAGAAATCACCAGGAAGTAGTGCAGAACATCGCGAACAAAATCCTTCAAAATTTCGGCTTCTCAATAAACGTGATCGAGACTCTAGACGAGTTTTGGAAAGACAGATCGGGTACAAATGCACGAAAAAAAGTTTAAAAAGGGAAAAGCCACCTCCCGGACTCATTAGTCTATAGAGAGAATCCACTTCCTCACTACGCCTGCTCACAGGTCCAGAGAGTATGGAGTAGGCTTGGCAAGAAACGGTCTCTTCATTTCACTCGGTCTCTCACCGGTCAGGCAGGCGAGAGAGCACGTGAAAAGAGGACAGTCATTTCGAGCAAGCCCTGTGGAGAGTAATACCCGAGCAAGCAAGTATTTACCCTTCCATCTCTTTCCATTTCCAATGCTTGCTGATGAACCAGGAAATTGCGCGCGATTCGAGCGATATTTGGTGTGTGGTCTCAGATAATTTGACTAATTGGATGCTTCATCGGTGCAGGTGCATCCATGCCAGCATGCCGCCCAACACCGGCAGAAATGAGGGAGGTCCACCCTCACCCTAAACTCCTAAAACGTCGGTGATGCACGACCAAAATTCGCCAAAATCAAGCGATGTTGCGGTTGTTAGAGAACGCTAGTCGCTAAATTTTCCAATAGGTAGGACGATGATGTAACGGTAATAGTACAGGCACGAGGAATCATGCGATTTTACCGAGTTCGAAGGTGGCATGACCGAAAGGACATGCAATAAGGACATGACCGAAAAATGATGGCTAGAAAGATTTTACCTGTCTAAAATCTTCAGCATCCTCTGTCTTGACTCGCACTCTAAGGGGGGTACTTTCTGACTAGGCCGGTCTATTGACTGACCAGGATTCTGGACGACAAGATTTCGAGGAATCACGCTAGGGGAGGTACTGAGCGTCAATCATAGAATTTTCTAGATAGGTAGCAAAGATTCTAGTCACGAATCTTCTGGTACTTTCCGATTCTACACTGCCTCGTGGCCAGATATCATGAGAGAAAAAGAGAAATGAAGAGACTTGCACCCACAGTCATGCGAAGCAACGCATGAAACGGGCAGGAATAATTCAGGAGCAGTCTCTAAACTCTATATGAGGGCAGACAAACTAGAGGTCGCATGGACTAGCAAAGTCCATGTTCGAAAGGAAGAAGACTAAGACATTTGCGACGTAATAGCCTTATGATCTCGGGACATTGGTCTTATTAATCTTCCGCACGAAAATGTGACGGGCGAGGGAGCATGAATAGATGATAGGCTGGAGGGGTTTCCCATAATATCTCCCGAAAGTCGACCTGCGGCGGAAATAGCAGGAGAATCGCCTTAGTGTCGACGTCAGAATCAGAAATAGCACATCAGATTAATTGCAAGCTAAGCTCCAACTTGACGGGAGTCTGCAGCAAAAAAAACTATTAGATCTAAGATCATTGCAATTAGTTGTCTCGAAAAGGTTCCTCTCGAGCGTCAGATTCCGAAAAATGCCTGAATATTTGTGGCCTAATCTGGCCTAAAATAGGATTGCGATATTCGTTCGCTAGAGTGCCTGAAGCAGAGCTATGTTCTCATCATGATTTAACATTGTAAAATGAGAGAGAACCATTCATACTGCAACACATCGCGCTTCCGGAGAAACAAATGGAATGGTAGGAATAGGCCCCAGGCCAGAAATAGAAGTGCTGAGAGGTCAGCATTCGAGGCGCGGTATCTACCTGAGCGATTAGGAACTGATCTTGAGAGGATTTGGGCGAAAATCAAAATATTTTCTGTCTGACTCGGGAAAAGAATCCACGTAGGAGTGAGAAAGTAATCGGCTAACATTAAGGTATCATTCTGTAGAGTTTGCTTATTCCCACCATCTAACACCTGTCATTGTTATCCAACCAATGTCCAGAGTTGATAATATTTCTGATAATGATTGTGCGAAGAAGTTTCTTTGTTCACTTTCCAATACAGGCACTTATTTAATCGTAAAAGGTAAAACGTAAAGGTGTTAATCATTTTCCTCGCTAGGGCGGGCTCTGCCACCCCAAGCCAATTCAGCGTTCAGTCTGTCCCTTTCGGCGACCTATGCGTGAGGCTATACCGCCCGTGTTGTGCGCACGTGGTAGGGGATTTCTTTGCCGTAGGATAAAAGTATCACCTCTCAATTGCGAGTAGATCGTAGCGAACAACTTGCATGGCTGGAGGAAAGCAATTGAGTCGTCAACTACCGAGTAAGAACACCAGTGAGGCCGGGGATACTATTCGGACTGAGCCAGGAAGAGGTAATGTCCCTCCCCCTCCCTCATCTTTCTCGTCTCCTAGTAACAACTACTCACTCGCCTGTCAAATAAAATCAGAGACTATGCAATTCTGGAGATTCAGAAGGCCACTCATTAGATGGTTTTGACGGAAATTTGCCTTCAGAAGTGATAACTTCCTACTCACTTGAAGAGATCCCTCGCCACTCTGGTAGGCGATAGATAGAGTAGGAATGAGAGAATTATTCGCCAAGCGTCGTGAAAGAGCGATAACCAGTGATGGAATACTCGTCTAAAGATCCAGAACGGTCTCTCGCGATTCAGAGAAGGCAGAGAGCAGGCGGGGTGGCGAGAGGTCTTTCGAAGATACGCATTACTACATCAAGCGGCTTCCGTGAATGCGTTGCTAATGCGAACACGTGAGAAAAAACACGGCATAACCTTAAGATCTCCAGATTTTCTGCACTGTCTAGCTCATTCTAGCTAGTGAAAGAGAGTAGAGATAGCGGCTCCCAATCGAAAAATAGGAACTGATTGAATATTTACGCCCATTCAACCGATGAAATAAATCACCGATCAGCAAGCATCGTTAGCTGTTATGAACGCAAGAGATAACATTTCAATAGATGTAATATGGTCTGAATCATCACGGCTCTTGCGAGCTCTCTGGATGAAATGGATTAATGAGTGGCAGATCACCTATTGAATATCGAGGAAAGCATCATCAGTATTCAAGCATTTCAATGGAATATTATGAGCTATGGCTTTGCGAGTTCTCAAGGTATTCAAAGAAAAAATATGAGATCCAGAGAATATCTCAACATGCGATCGCGTTCTCGAGCGATCATTATCGCAGAGATTTTCCGAGAGTCGACGAGATTTCGAAAACAAGATCGTTGACATGAGAATTCAAGCATAAATCACTCGAAGAATCACAAAATGTGACAAGCGGCGTAAACGAAATTAGTGTTGGTGTAAGCCGAGAAGCGATTATGCCAATCCGAAATAGACCTTCGAAATGAGCAAACGAAATGAGTTTCAGAAACACCATGAAAATAAGGGAGTGAAGAAGGATAAGTCATGTTGTTTGAATATGAAAAAAGCAAATCATTAAGAATCGTATCAGGAGTTGTCAGATAAATTAAATTGAGATACATATAAATTTAAACACCAAAAAAGAAATAGAGTAAGAAAAGCTGCAGGATGAAGAGAACGCTCCCATAAGGAAGCATCGCATAACGGAAGACATTAGACTAGATACCATACTTTGAGTCTAGAACAGGGAACGTAAAAGCTCCCATAAGGAACAGCATTACGCTGTCTGAAGCATAATATATCAAAAAAAAAAGAGAAAACATAATGGAACTTCGGATAAATCCCATAAGGAAATATCTCATAATCTACAGGGAGTAAGAATTATAGATTGCACGGAGTGACGTATTTCTCATAAGGAAATGCACCATTACACTACTGACAAATACGCATAAGGAAACAAATTATCGCAGAACACATTACAATATTGAGCAGAACGAGGATGACAGCTTCCATACGGAAACAATACGAGCAACATTACTCTTTAGAATGTATCATTTATAGATCGAGAAAAAGGGACAGCTTTCATAAGGAAACATTCTAACAGCCTGAGCAAATCCGGAAATCGTTACATCTTTCATAAGGAAACATCGCATAACGAGCGTGCGTAAATGGACGAGCCTATCCAAATGAGAAACTTGAGGAGGAAACTGCTTCTCAACTACTCTCTCAATTCTCTCCGTTCTCTAACTGGTCTATGGCCATGAAATCGCTCATATTTCATCTTTTCCTCACTCTAAATGGATACTTATTACGTACAAGCGCTGTGGACTAAAATAGCCGATTTTGCGCTGCAAAGGCAGCATTTTCATAGAGGAAAGTGGGTGCATGCTTGGGCGTTCTCTGCCTGAATAAAATGTAAAGGAAAACTTCTTCCATGAGCGACTATGACACTGGTTTTCAAGCAGTTGCAGCAGACCAAGCGAGATATCGGAAAGAAAATGAGTTTCAAAATGTTCATGAAAGAGTGGAGAGTGAACGAGGGTTAGTATCGAGCTGTCGAAGAAGGTATCAAAACAATACCACATTCGAATGAGTTTCACGTGCAGCGCTTATGACAGTGTATGGAGTAGAATTGATTTCATCAAGGTAGCCATATTATCAGGGAAAAATCTAAGAGTCATCGCAATACCTGGTAAAATTGTCGACTTGGTCCATTGATGAACTGCGTTAACCTGAGAAGGAACGAAAGTGAAAGGGGATAGGAGGTTTAACATGAACAGCGCTGATAAGGAAGGACAATGATAATTCGACTGATTAGCACAGCTAATTGGGTAAATAGTGACAAGGTCAGAGATTCGAATGTCAGGAAGAATTCGTTTCTTTGAGAGCGTAAGCGTCTTTATAGAGGACTTCATCCTCACAACTTGGGCAGTCAGAGTGAAGAGTCCGTCTCTTCATTCCGCGTGCTCTCTCGCATCACTGACAGGTGAGATAGCATGCGGAATGAAGAGACGGACTCTTCACCCTGACAGCCCTCCTCACAACCCTATTTCCAAGTGAATGCAACATAAGAGAAAGCAAGAGAAAATGGCAATTTATTCAATCAGAGCGCTGATATCGGGCAAATTAACCCGGATAATACCGCTGGCTGACCCGAGAGAAAATGATCATCAATGAAAGAACGCCGTCGCGCCGAAAACAGTGTGTAACAATCACTCGGGGTTGCCTATCTATCTCGAGAATCAGACAAGATGATAGATCATAAGACAGGGAGGGAGAGTTCTTGATTCAACAACATCTCACTCCCGGGGCGTTCCAGTTGTAACGGGCAGACTGCGTTTCTTCAAACTATCAGAATCGCCCTGCCCCCACAGACAAAGTGCGAGATGGGGAAAATTTAAGAGAATTTGTGTTGTTGTTGTAATTGTAACGGGGGCAGACGGAGTGGACGAATGAAGAGGCAATACTGTGTGAAGTCTAGTCAACAGAGTTCAATCATATCTTCGTAGCACGCGCTCTCTTACCTCTCCGACCGGCATGTGAGAACGAGGAATGAACAGAGGGAATTTTCAGCCGGACAATCTACTAGAGAGAGTTCGTGTTGTTGTAATTGTAACGAGATAGAGTGAGAGCATACAAATTTGTGACTGAACTCTAGTGACAAAGGGAATAGAGCTCGAGAAATGATACCTCCGTCTCTTCATTTCGCACACTCTCTCACTGGTCAGAGCGGCGAGAGAGTGTGTGAAATGAAGAGACGGATTCTTTACTCTGACTGCACTACTCCATTCTCAATCGCATTCAAAGGACGACCGGGAAAGTGGCAATAAATGTGCGAACTTTGAATCCATCAGAGTATTTTGACCGATCAGGATCGTAAATTCTCTATTCAAAAGGTCGAGTGGGGTTCGATCGCACCCGATCGGGAGCTCCCTTCTCTGAAAGATCAGAGAGCGAGCATGTGAAATAGAGATCTCGGAATCCGAGTATTCTGGAATTGAATCAAAGTATTCTGACGAACAAGGATCATAAATACTCAATTCAGAAGGTCGAACGGGGTTTGAATGCATGAACGGTGAGAAAGCATTAAAAATCGAAAGGCGATTGATCACTGCACATCGGAAGTCGAGTATTTTTTAATTGAATCAAAATATTTTGTCGGATCAGGCTCATAAATTCACTATTCAGAAGGTCGATAGAACCTTCTGATGAATGAGATGCCGGTAAAGTGGCAAGAACGATTGAAGGCCGAGAGAGTATGGGAAGTGGAGACAATTTGTTGTCGAATCTCACTCAATTCACAAGTTCGTTCGAGGTTCCATTGCACCTATTGGAATGACTGTTATTTAACAACAAGGGCGAAAAATACGAATTAGTCACAGAAAAAGCTGGAAATACTGGGAAATCCGGCCTCTTCTTATCACCACTAGCGTTCTTTCGAACAAATACGAAGAACAATGGAAGAAAGCTAAAGTCCGTGCGAAAAAAAGGAAGTGAAAAATAAGGTCTAATGAGAAAAATCCGAAGAAATGATATAGTGGAGGAAGGAATTCTGCTATCATTCAACAAGCACATCCATTGAGCATTGCACAAAGCTGCATTTTTCTGTAAGAGGGAGGAGTTCGCGCTAAATCCGGCCCAGACTGTACTACTCAGGCATCGTTAAGCGAAGAGCGTGTCTGGTAATTCGACGATTCAGGAATACGACTCTTCCCTCATTTATGATTCCTCCCTCGTCTCTCTACAGAAGGAACGATGTGCTTCGTGACTTTCTCAACTAAGCGAGAAATGACACGTAGAACCGTCAACCAACTTGAACTCTTGATAAATGATCTGCATAATCTCGACGAAACAGCTCATTTGTCAGACACAACGAAATAATGAACTAATTTTAGTGAATTCGAGAGGGAAATACAGATTGAGTTACCGGAGAAAACCTCGAAAAGGTGGATAAGATGTTGTTTTCGGAGCGATTCTAGTGGAGTAGTGGACCAAAAACGAAATTAGGCTCTGCGGCAAGGCTGGAATTACGCGGGAAGCCTCCTGTTTCAGTGGGTAGAGAGGGATTATTGGAGATGTGACAAATTAGAGGATGGAAACTAGAAATTATCCAAGAATTTTCTCTTTTCGTTGTAAGGCGTACATTTCTTTGCATGAAACGACCGTTAAGTAATCAATAAAAACAATTTTCGAAGAAAATATAGAGTATCACATCGGTTGATCAACACCCACGGCAGATCAGTTTCATCATTTGAAGGAAAGAACGTGAAAGGGTCAAACACAATCTCCAACGTAAACAGATCGAGAACATGTACCGAATCAGATCGCGTTCAAATGTTGTCCACCTCTAATCCTAATACTCCCTGATTGGATGGGGAAAAAGAGACGGTTCAGGGAGACAAATAAATCAGCGCGATGACGACGTATGAAATGAAGATCGCTCAGTGAATTTTGAGATCGACGATCTAGCGCTAGGGCATAATGAACAAATCATCCTCAGAAAGAAGTAGCAAAACCGATCACTCCAGAACCCACATTTTAGAATGATGAAACATGCTTGTGATCATTACACCCACCCACGAGATTCTGATCAATGGCTGATTGATTGAAGGATCGAGAGATAGAAAGACAAGATATGAAGGAAATGAAGAGACGACATGGCAAATGAGTGATCGCCTGACACATCTGTCGTGACTTGACTAGAAATAACTATGATGAGGCTATCAGAATTGCATTGCGGAGGGGAAGAAAAACTACTCTTGAAATTTTTTTCGAAATCATTCTCGGAAAACTGCGAACAGTCAGAACGCAGCTTCTACGTGGAATCTCTGCTTCTGAGGATTTATTTGTGGTTAGGAAAGACGAGAGAGTGTGTCAAATTGAGAAAGCGGCCTCTCAAATCGCTCCTGCCTCGGAACAATGGCAATAAAAGCCCTCCCCTGCCCACCCACGGCAAGGTGATGCATCAACAACAAATTTGAGAACCCTGAATTGCCCTAATCAGGAGTGATGGTCAAAACACAGAAGGAGAAGTCTCTCTACGGCTCGCGAAATGCGAAAAGTGAGCAAAACACCGGCCAAACCTCGTGAAATAATCCGGAAAACCGGTCACCCGCTCAATTTGGCACGCGAAAGCGTTCGCCATTTTGAGCGCGATCAAGTAGGATTGCACCCAAATCTCTCGCATCATGGTTGAATTTTGACGGTCAAACAGGCGAGAGAAAGGATTGAAATGTATTGAAACGATCACACACAACAATTCACGAGCTCCCGATTATCGAGCTCATTGTCAATTGAGTGCTATGAGAGCCCCATTCAGCTGAATGGGAAGAGAATTTCGACAGCGAACAGTGAAAGGGAACGATTGTAGACGAAGGAATGGGAAATGAGAAAAGTGTTGTAAAAATGGGGATTGAACTGTAGGAAAAACACCATAGTTCATCTCTAATGTAAGGGAGCGAAAATCGGGCAAATCGACACAGTTGTGGCACAAATTTGGGTGTTTTGAGAGGGAATTTATGTAAAATTGAGATTATTTTCAGCTCCCGGATCTAAAATTTGTAATTCTCCTGAGTGCATATTTGCTCTCCTTGATTACTTGAACTGAGAATATATTCAGCCAGAGCGAAGTACTAACGAGAAAAGGATGAGAAGAGGAGAGAAA
>LS487681.1:0-18288 GCA_900490705.1 Pristionchus arcanus
TCGCTATCACTCGCGAGGTATCCCATTGAGCTTCGGTCTTTGATCTTTGATTTGATCTCCTCAGATCGAGGTCTGGGGCACGCTGAGTTGCCTGAACACGAGCCACGGCCTCTCCCCGGTCAAGAAAGCGACTTCATATCTCATGGAGACAGACCTCGGCTTTTTCCGTAAGTTTTATCCTTAAACCCTTCATTCAGACACTGGGATCCACCGATGCGAAATTCGTATAGAAAATTACAAATAGTTCGATATTTTCAGCCGATTGGCACGACACAATCCGATCGAAGGACGTGGACAACGGCAGCTTCAGTCTGTACGGATGGGAGGCGGAGGTGAGCCTTTTAGTATCATCTCCACACTCGATTGTGGCTTTTCATAGCTGCCTTGCATGAAGCGGCAACTTTTGGGGCATTTAGAAACATCTCGAGTAGTTGCGAGGAATATTGATTGCATACTTTAGTTTGTACGGGAGGAAAGCGGTCAGACTGTTTTTTTTTCAGTTCTTCGATACTTGATTTTACCTTTTTTGAGTTTATTGCCTATAAAATTTCTGCTTCAGTAGACAGTTAAGACTAGTATCTTGTGAAATGGAGTGATAAATTTAGGGTATTTGTAGGTTTTAATTTAAAAATTCAGAGTAATTTTGAAAGTAACTCAATCAGCAAGTCTTTTCCAGCCATACGTGCAGTACCACATGGAATGCACGATCGGGCATCGCGACTCGACGGGAAAAGATCATCCTGGACTGTGGTGTAAAAGAGGAGTGTGCGAGGGATGGTGCAATATCCCACTGTGATAAAGATGCAATTTTTAATGAATGAACAATTGGAAGAAATTATAAGTACATAATTTTAACTGAAAAAGTGCAAAAATGCGGAGAGTATGGAATGTGCTTATAACTGTTTTCTCAATTATAATAGCGCTTGTAAATTAAATAATGGTCATTTTGTGAACAAATGCTTAAAATTAAATCTCTAATATTCCTCGGCCACAATGGTAAATAATTTGAGTATACGAAGGAAAGTGCAATTTTATAATCAGAGATTATTTTCTATGCAGATTATTTGTCACGAACCAAATAGAGTGAGTAACCAAATAGAGAGAGTAAGTAACGAACCAAATAGAGTGAGCAAAAAAAATTTAAAAATACAATAAGCACCCTACTAAAATGGCATATTGAGTGGACTGATGCAATAAAAAATGCCTTTCAACAACTCCACCCCAACTTGGACGTCCTTTCGTGGTTGAGACGGATGCCTCGGGCGTCTTCATCGTTCTGCTTTTCCAGAAGTACGACGAAGAGGCACTGCATCCCATCTGCTACGAGTCCCGGAAGCTTTCTCCTATATTCTACCTGAGAAAGCTGCATGTTGATGACGTGCTATACCTGTCGGAGACGCATGACCTGAAAAAATCTGTTTTTTTTTGGAAAAAACCGTTGGAACTCAGTTGGGCAAGTAGAAAACGTTGCACAAATACAATGGAGAATGTTTTTGATATGGGTCGTTTGGCGTATGACATACTAGGTTCGCTATCCCAGACACTTCACGAGAATGTTCACTCACCTTGTCTGGTGGACTGCTGACGAAAAGCGTACAACGTGGCAGCAAGGAAGCAGCGGTTCTTCTTTATCGTCGAATGTGTGAAGTGTGCGATGGTCACATCACTAGTCGGCCGAGGACATGTAGGATCCTGAGCATATGTTAAAATATGCAAATTTACTATTTTAAACGGGTAAATATTCACGGAAAAATGAGCAAGTGGAAAGGGAGCCAGCAATTGATAGTTTCTCCGACGATTCGCGCCCTTTTAAGGCTGTCATGTTCTGGGCGGAGTCTGAAGAAACGCTAAAGAAGGTGCGCCGGAAGGCATTTATTGCGAGAAATTTAAGAACTTCAAAGGATTGAGGGCTAGCAATAAAAATATGCCGGTTTCATCGCCTTCGTGGAAGCGGCAATTTTTGCCTTTTTATGTGCTATTCGCGCGATACTAATAATAAAATGTATGATCATATGAATATTCGCCACCCTCTGGTAGGGATGCCTTTGCACAACCCGCAGTGAAGAACCGAGTAATGAGAAACAATAATTCAAAAGAATCATCTAATTTTCACTCGCTAAAGATGTTCCTTCTGGCAATACCGTCGCACACAAATTGCGAGTGGATCTGCCATGCGAGCAACAATCTCTCTATTCATTTCACAGTCGGGAAATAGCGTTCGAAAGTAATGTATGATATCTAATAGTGGGATTTTCCACCCTTTCTCTAAATGCGAGCCTTCGTAGAAACGAGAATAACGATTCATTTTAAGTGTATCGCTCGAAAAAAATACTAAAAAAATCAAAAAAAAATGAAATAATGCAAACTTAAATAAAGTAAACAAAAAAAGGTTTTATATTCACTCCATTCTTCCTCCTTTCATTTTTTTCATTTTCCACCCTTCGCTCTCCCCCGTGCGGCCTTCGCTCGTCTCTCTCCTTCCATGGCCAGCGGAACGGGAAATACGGACGGGGGTGCGTCAGGTATGCTGCTCACTGCTCAACGTCTTTGATCTTTGATCTTTGGTAAAAGCTCTGTAAATGGCACTTACCTAAGAATTGATGTGAATAAATACGGATTGAATGCAGATGCAGCCGCGCTGAGCGCTATGCTGCAGCGTACCCAATGCCCCGTGTGCTGGGATCAATACACCAACAGTGAGTTTGATCTTTGATCTTTGGATTACGATAATCGTTACAGACCCGACCGGTCAAGCCCGGTGCCTTCTCTGCTCGCATCTCGTGTGCACAGGCTGTCTGACGAATCTCACACAAAAGTAAAGATCAACGATCAAACTAACGTTTTCGACAACCGTATTCTACCGTACCCGGATCTGATTGATTATCGATTTCAGCGACGTCGTGACTTGCCCCATCTGCAGGAGATTGATCAACACTCGCATTCACCCGCCTCCAATCGTGCGAGAAGTCGGATGTGAGTACGGTAGCCGGGAGATATACGGTAGTCTTATTGTATGTAAGATTATGGATACGGTAGCATGCTGAACATTGAGTAGTTTTGGGGGGGGCTGCCTGTAGGTACTGTATCTTGAGAGGTTACTGTAGTCTTTCTCTTGTAGATTTCGCTGAGGAGATCGGCAGGCTGTGTCGTATGCAGCAGCTGCAGCAACTGCAGCACTCGGTAAGAAGGCAGTTATCTGGACTAATCATTATTACAATCCCATCAGTAACCCCCTATCGTCACCAGAACAACGACTCAAATTTTCTTGCGTTGCTTACCGACGTACTTTGCAGCCTTTGCAGACTTTGCAGACGCAAAGTCAGCCCCTGCAGCAACCGCCGCAACCGCTGCCTCGTCGAATTTTCTTTACGGTAACAATCTACAGTAGCCTCAATACCTACCGTAATCCTTGCAGTCCGACCAGCCTCCCTCGCCTGCCCAGCCTGCGTCTGCCCACGCAGCGCTCCTCGTAGGGTTTGATTGTTGTAGTCTAGAGCCAGGATGGACCACTGTCTCTTCATTTCACACATTCCTTCACATCGGCTGGAAGAAAATTTGTATCATAGTATGAAGAGTCGTCGGCTCACATCTCGACCTCTATCGTAATCTCTTTAGTAGCATGTAACTAGGAATCATTTCAGCCGCATGCTCCCCGTCCACAGCAACAGCAACAGCCGGAGGCTCAACCGTTTCAAGTTGACTGGGTATCGTAATCGCACCTACCATCGTATTGTGATTGTGACCGTAGACATACAGCAGCTTGCAATATTCAGGAGCAGGAGTTGGCAGTGGACACGCGGGAATTGAACCAAGGAATGTGGGACTTTGACGATGGAATGGGCACATACGACGAGAACCGTCAGGCAATCGACCAGCATTGGGTATGCTATATTGACATACATTATTCTTTCAATATTGTCCAATGCCTACAGTAACCCAGTAACCGTAGACGTACAGTAACTTATAATTTTCAGGAACAGGCCGACGACATGTCGGGAAGTGACATTGACGAAATACAAAGAGCCTTCGACGAGGTAGTGCGTCAGGAGAGAATACCAGAATACAGAATACCTTGCGATTACTCGTTGTTGGGCAATTCCGTAGATCACCATGGTCAGGTTAAACACTAACAAGGGAAGGTTGAGATGTCGATATGGAGTTGCCAAATGAGACCTAGCGGGATCGATAGAGGAAAAAATTCTAAGAACTCCTATGCGGTTCAAATTTGCTGGCAACTCCATATCGACATCGCAACCTTTCCTTGTAAGATCATATAAATGGGTTATCGTGATGAGTGTCAGTCCCTAATGTTGATTGAAAATTTTTCTTGCGCTGTGCCGAGATTTCATAGAATGTTTACCATTAGGGCTCTTCAGGATGTTGGGCAATGTTTTACGTAATAAGAGGTCAAAGATCAAACTCTGAGAAATTTTAGGAAACTGCTTCCGATCACGATGACATCACTCTTCAGGTTTAATTCCTGCAAATGACTGTTCCTTGCTTATTGCTGGAATGTCGTTTGCCAAAAATGTATTGTCGAGATAACACCCCCTCCCCAAATACCTGTCAAAACACAGTAAGACATCAGTTACACACATCGTAGCCTGTAGTCGGCTATCGGAGCTCAAGATAAGGCTTACGACCGACCGATTAATCCGTTAACAATGTGCGAAATCAACCAAGACTAGAATCCCCGCACTGCGTCGATTTTCATTGTTCAAATTGCCTTTGTCTCGATAAGAATCATTCTGAGTTTGAATTATGATAATGATTATGGAGGCCGCGCCTTGCTGCTTAGATGTGCTTGGCGATAAGAAAGAAACGTTGAATCAGACAATCGAAAGACGATTGAGGCAGAATGATAGCAGATTAATCATTTGGTTCTAAGTGAGATGAATCATTATAATCTAAAATTCCCGAGAATCTTCATGATCGGCATCAGTCTTCTTCGAATATGGAATATTTTGAAAGTTTTCAAATCCATGGGATGCTTATCAACAAACTACAATGTTCGGCCTGCAACATACTTCAGTGACATACAACTTTGCAAGCAAGCAATAAAATTGTTTGCTACGCTAAGGTAAACACAAACCATCAACCATTTCATGCATTCTCAGCCCATTCCTTGTTTGTCATGCGAATGGTTTCGATGCGTGCGTTTACCATGCAAACTTGAGCTTTGCGCCGATTGCGTAAGGCTCACAGCGTTGCCGTATTTGCGCTGACGATGCATAAGCTGACTCAAGGGATCGAAAGTCACAGAAGTCAACGCCCAGTTGGCCCTTATCACTCACTTTCCGCATATCACGCGCTTCTCCATTTTGGGAAAGCTTCCAGAGATGCTCACAAACAACTATCTCACAATCACACACTATCTCGCCCTTCTTCATCCTGATAGCAATCCTTCCAGAGCCTCACCTCGCAAGAGGCAGAGAGCGCTAGAGATCATGCGGTTCGAAGAGAGTCCCTCCTCGCCGCATTATCTACCCACCTATTTGGTGTTGGGAAAGTCTCAATCGTCTCGATCCCTAAGCCTCTCCCCTCCTTATCAACACTCTATTTGTTCGCTATAAAAGTCCCCTCCTTAACCCTAAGATCAAGCCCTAACAAGCTCCAACCAACGTTCCACTTCTAATCATGCCTCACCATCCCGTTGCCGCCACCGTCGCCGCCGTTGAGGTCGCCGAGGCAAAGGTTCACATCGCTGAGGACCATCCCGTCGCTGCCGTCGTCCACCACGAGGAGAAGGTAATGAAGAATTTGATTAGCGATGATTAGGAAAAGGCAGAATTGAGTACACCACGAGATTGTGTAGAAGCTTCATTGACCAGCTAACCATGAATTCATTGCAGAAGCACGGACACCACTAAGCGGCCTTCCAACGCAAACGTCGACTAATTACCATCGAGATCGACATGCCTGGCGCTTATCAATGTCCATTTTGTAATTATGTAATAAACTTCTTCTAAGCATACTGTCTTTTGTTTCCATCGACCAAATTGGGACAAAATATATGAAGGGAATGCGATGGAATGGGAAAACTGCAATCTATATATCTCACGATCGAGAACCGTGCCACTGAAAGAGTCAATTATTTCAAGCTGGAAAACCTTCATAATTTTACAAATCAGCCGTTTCTCCATCTTGTAATTGATCTAACCCCGAAAAAATGAATCCTAATACGATGCAGGAGCGGACTCAGTGTCCGGTCTGTATGGATCAGTTCAGCAACAGTGAGTTTGATCTTTGATCTTTGGATTACTGTAGCATACGGTATTCCTTGCAGCCCCGACCGGTCAAGCGCGCAGCCTGCGCTGCTCACATCTCGTGTGCACTGGCTGCCTCACGCGTCTCTCTCAGAAGTAAAGATCAAAGACCAAAGATCAAACCAACGATCATAGCCAACCTCCACACAAAGCATTGTGTTTTCGACCGATTTTACTAGGGAATTTTGATTACAGTATCCTATCCCTACCGTACCGATCATTTATCGATTGCAGTGTCGTTGTGATCTGTCCGGTGTGCAGGGATCACATCGATACTCGTGACCATCCGCCTCCAATCGTGCGCGAAGTGGGATGTGAGTACGGTAGTATCGTAGGATACTGTAATCAGATGGCAGAGTATCTTATGAGTACGGTTGCTGAGGGATACGGTAAAATACCGTAAACTATACGATGTCCGATGCGTTCGGTGGCTAATTTGAGAGTATCGCAATAGAGTGAAGAAGTGGGATGTGAGTACGGTAGCTGAGTGTATGGTAGGATACCGTAACCTGTACGGGTGTCCCGATCCTCCAAATATAATGTGTAAAGTAGAGAGAAGAGTGATGGTCTGTGAATACGGTAGCCGGGGGATACTGTAGGGCACCTTGACAGATGGTATACTGTAGCCTCGGAGCACTGTCATGAGATGCTCTAGAGTACTGTAGCTTGAGGTTACTGCAACCCATTTTTACAGATCTCGCAGAGGAGCTCGGTAGGCTACGTCGCATGCAGCAGCCGCAGCAACCTGATGGCTCGGTGGGTTACTGTAGCCTTGGGATTCGGCATGTTACTGTATTTAGCAGGCCGGCCAGCCCCCGCTCCCTCAGCCGCCATCCACTCAGGCGCAGCCCCTGCAGCCGCAGCAGCAACCGCAGCCGCCGAGACAGCCTCGCCGAGAGCGCGTGGTACGCTAAATCTCCTATCTACAGTATCCTGACTGACTACCGTAATCCCCCCTTCCTTGCAGCCCGCTCAGCGCCCGCCTCCCCAGCCGGCTGCTGGCACGCACCGAGTACGGTATCCTTACCGTAACCCTTACAGTAACTCTACCGTAACCCCTGATATTTCAGTCGCCCGCTCGACCGCCACAGCAGCAGCAGCAGCAGAGGGCCCGGCCTCGCTCAGATGACTGGGTACCGTAACTTCAGGGCACAGTACCGTACCTACAGCACTTTGGATACCGTAGCCTAATTCTACCTGCTGTACCTACAGTAACTCATAAATTTGCAGCAGTCGCAGTTGGCGGATGGCATGCGGGAATTGCATCGGGGCATCGACGAGGGAAGAAGAGCCTACCAAGAGGGAATGAGAGCATACGATGAGGGCATGCGACAGTACCGCCAGGCCATGCAAGGACTCCGCCAGGATCGAGTAATTATTATTTGTTTGACCTTATAAAAGATAAAACAAAAAAACTAGTATTTTGCAAATGCGTTGCATGATTGTATTGTTAACCTGGCAGCGAATGGCGAGGCGTATCCATACATGGTTTATCTTTAATCTCTGGAGGGTAATTTCAGAGCAATTATTTAATTTCACCCAAAACTCATCTCTAGTTACAATAAGCTATTGAAAACTGACGTGATCTTATGATGCTATAGGGATGTAATGCAGTTCCCAGAGTTGATCTTTGATCTCTGCAGGCCAACAACAGCGGCAGTAGCAGTGATAGCGAGCGTGACGGGAGCGCGAGTCCCGATAGTCCCACGGATTCGGATAGCTCGATGAGCTCCACGAGTGGATCGAGCATCGATTCTGATCGTGGCCAGACAGCAGCATACCGTACCGACTCATCGACCAGCAGTGACTCTTCTTCTGAAGCTAGAGGAGGAAGAAGAGACTAATGTCCTCCATGCAAACCCGAAAGAGGGCAGCATGTTTCTGTAGGACTACTAGTAATTCGTGTAAAGTACATTCAGTAGGACGATAAAGTCGATTTTCATTCATTGTTGATTGTCGGGGCGTCGTTGGGGATTATTTGATGTTATTTTATCATAAGGGTTCTTCTAATTTATTAGCACTCCAAGAATTCTGGTAAAACGTAACTTGAAGATCCTTCCAGGCCTTTCCAATTGACTTCCTTTTTAAATCCTCAACTTGAGCAAATGTTGCGTGTTCTTCTTTGTCCGAAACAATTCCTTGATAAGATTTCTCGGGAGGAGGAGGAAGAAAAAGGGAAAAAGAAAAGAATGCAATGATGAAGAGACAAAGTGGCCTCTCCTCCACTCAGACACGCGTGCGTCCTCTTGAAAATAGATTAGAGTACTGCGAGTGAGGGAGTTGATAAGCATGAAATTGTGAATCTTCATACTATTTGATGTTTCCTGGATTTTTCATTATTTCTAGCTGTCTGGAGCATGAAATCCACTGGTAGCGTTCTTCATCTCTAGTGAATAACTTATTATCTTCAGAGGGCGAAAGGACGCAATTAAGAATCTTCTTCCTATTTCTTTCGATCTTTTCCATGGAAAGTCCTGATTGATGCACAAAAAAATCAACGAATAAGATTCGTGCATTTTCCTATTTTCTTCTCCCTGATAAGCCGATTTCCTCCGTGATTCACTTCGTCCTCCGGATGCGCCGTTCGAAATTCGATTTGTTTGACGGTGTAAACTGGTCCCCGACTGTATTTTGTGCCTGTGCCTGCTGTTTAATATCAGTAAGGCATACCAGATATCTGGTAAGCCTTACTGATATTAAAAGTTGTCCTCAAACCTGTTAGCTATGGCCGACGTTTTCACTGATGGCATTAGGCCCGGGAAGAAAATGTCGTCTTTGACTCTTCGTTTCTTCTTCCTTTCTAACCCCTAAATGCGCCCCGGGGGAGTTATCAGCTCGAATCAACGAGGACCCTTTCCGAGGAAAACGTCTCCCTTTCTGGGTAGTTTGTCTCTTTGTTCCGCACTCTTGGCCAGTCTTCCTTGTTTAATAGTGTTATCAAGAAACCTCGGAGTTTCCTTCCTGGTTGCCTCCTCTTGGATGTTTTCTGGACTTTCTGTATATTTTGAATAGATATTCCGGAACATTCTGAAGTTATTTCGCATCTCAATATTTTTTTATTCCAGATGTTCGCTCGTTATTTAATGTACATCTCTTGAGAGATCTACTTCAGAGCTTCAGATCTACAGTAAATCCTACTGTCTATTCATACATCCCCTCATTCCGATTCATATTCCCCAGGCCAATTTGCCCTCATTGAATCTCACCCCTCGCCCTAATCATTCCTTTCTTCTCCCCTCAAATGGGACCAGGGGAAGGAGGCAGGGAGAGGAGGAATGGAGGAGGAATGGAGGAAGCCGTCTGGCCCTGGGGCTACAATTGAATCAGTGTGTGTGGCTCTTGAGGGGCAGGGGAGGATGAAGGAGGGGGGAGGGGAGACAAGGGAATCTCCGCTAATGCTGATTGCATCAAAACATACGTCTTGATTGGCTAGGATTGTGGGCAAATTTGTGAAAGCCTGTAAGTGGGATTCAGATTGAGATTTATTCGGGCTCAAAGGCAGTCATTCTGTATAGAGCTATCATAATTATGACGTGTGGAATGAAAAAAAAGAAAGATTCTTCACCATGCCGGAGCTTCTTTATTCTTAATTGTTGCTGTTCATTTAGTACTTGCTTTCCAGATTGTACTTAAATATGCGTGTATTCCTTTGTGATCAGACTAACGTTTAGTGTTATTTTCACTATACAAGAACCTAATCACTATCAGTCCGTATCATTCACTCTTTACCCCCTCGATTTCTTCCATTGTTTTCGTTTTGTTCCTTGCCAGCGAGAATTTGGGCGGCTCGCTAATGTAGTAACTGATTTGGTTAGAGCTGGTGGGCTGTTCTAAAGAAATTCACGCAAGAGTGTGGTTAGAAATAGAGCTGCCGAAATGATTTGTCTGTTTTTTTTACTGTCTTGCACTGTCCAATCCTAGATATGAATCGAATTCATTTGCACTATTTTTTACACCGCTAAGCGCTAGGGAAGTGATGAGCAAATGTGATTGTCGAAAATGGCATTCCTTCTGAGCCTATTAGAGTGCGTCTTTCTCAGCCGTTTTTCATCTTTTGATGTTACACTCCCCGAGTGTAATCGAATCAGCGCAAGAGTTTCCTCAGCGGCCTTCAGACAGCAAGAGACCATTTCTAACGGCACGTATTTGATGCTTGATCGCTACAAATACAATGATCTTTTTCTGGTTGGCGGGTTTTTGGTACCATCTGCATATTTCCATTGAACCTCTTCTTTTTCCGCGTTATTACGTAATCCCCGGTCCGCAAAAACGCCAAATGGAAAAGAATTCGCCATGGGGCTCATCCATTTTCCTCGCGCTGCCTGAAACCTAAGCCCCCCTCGCCTCTTAGAGGGTTAGAGGGAATCAGTGGCACCTCTCACTGTCTCTTTTCTTTGCCTGATCTCTAGTCGGTTAGAGAGAGCGAGAGAGCGTGGGAAAGGAGGAGAGGCAGACAATGGGCCATCACCCCATCGGGGAAGAAAGACCCGGCCCCCGGCCTAATGGCGGGCGTGGGAAAATGAGAGATGAGGTGCTTTTCGAATGTATTCCTCCTATCTTAGAGCAGTAATTCTCTGTCACTTCTAATCTGATCAATATTTGCGTCAAAATATTAGCACAAACTATTCGTATACAATTGGAAGAAGAGACTAATGTCCTCCATGCAAACCCGAAAGAGGGCAGCATGATCCTGTAGGACTACTAGTAATTCGTGTAAAGTACATTCAGTAGGACGATAAAGTCGATTTTCAATCACTTGTTGATTATTGTTTTTAAAATCAATTTCTTCGAACTCGAACAAATGTTGCGTGTTCTTCTTACTCCGAAAAATTTCCTTGATAAGATTTCTCGGGGGGAGGAGGAAGAAAAAATAAAACGAAAAGAATGCAATGATGAACAGACAAAGTGGCCTCTCCTCCACTCAAACACGCGTGTGCCCACTCGAAAATAGATTAGAGTACTGCGAGGGAGTTGATAAGCATGAAATTGCTAATTTTCATCCCATTCAGCGTTTTAAACTCTATTATCACTTTATTATCAATCGTAATATTTGGAGACCACCTATCAGCTTATACTTATCATGATAATTTGTTACACGCAATTGAGTTGATAAGCATGAATTGTGAATCTTCATCCTATTGTAACCTATTTGATGTTTCTTGGAGTTCATTATTTCTAGCCGTTTGGAGCATGAAATCCAATAATAGCGTTCTTCATGTCTAGTGAATAACTTATTATCTTAAAAGGACGAAAGGACGAAATTTCGAATCTTCTACCTATTTCTTTCGATCTTTCCCATGGAAAATCCTGATTGATGCGCTAAAGAAATCAACGAATAAGTCGAGATTCGTGCATTTTCCTATTTTCTTCTGTCTGATAAACTGATTTCCTTCTATTCACTTCGCCCTCCGGATGCGCCGTTCGAAATTCGATTTGTTTTGACGGTGACAACTGGTCCCCGACAGTATTTTTGTGGCTGTACCTGCCCCGTTACAGATATCTAGTATGTAGTAATCTTAATAAAAGTCGTTGTCTAACCTGGTATAGCTAGCCGCCAAGAGTGGTCGTTTTTCTTGTGTAAGCAAATTCACCTTTTAACTTTCTAAAATTCGCAGATTTTCGTTTAGTTTCCCTACTCAAAACAGTTGCAGGATGTGTTCTGCATCGTTGTGATTGTTCCGAATTCTCCGAAACTTTTCAGTATGACGTTTTCACTGATGGCATTAGGCCCGGGTAGAAAATGTCGTCTTTGACTCTTCGTTTCTTCTTCCTTTCTAACCCCTAAATGCGCCCCGAGGGAGTTATCAGCCGAATCAACGAGGACCCTTCCCCGAAAATGTCTCCTTTTCTGGGTAGTTTGTCTCTTTGTTCCCCACACTTGGCCAGTCTTCCTTGTCTAATAGTGCTATCAAGAAACCTCGGAGTTTCCTTCCTGGTTGCCTCCTCTTGGATGTTTTCTGGACTTTTTGTATATATATTTTTTTTTATTCCGGAATATTCTGAAGTTATTTCGCATCTCGATATATGTTTTTATTCCAGATGTTCCCTCGTTATTTAATGTACATCTCTTGATTTTGAGATCTACTTCAGAGCTTCAGATCTACAGTAAATCCTACAGTCTATTCATACATCCCCAGATTCCTATTCATATTCCTCTGGCCAATTTGGCCTCATTGAATCTCTCCCCGTCTCCCTAATCAATCCTTTCTTCTCCCCTCAAATGGAGGCAGGCAGGGGTACAATGGTGTCGTCTATTCATTTTACGTTGTCTCTCGTCAGTTAGAGAAGCAAGAGAGTATTGCGAATGGAGAGCCACAGGCCCTGTCTCAGGCAGAGGAAGCTGGGAGGAAAGGGGGAAGCCGTCTGGCCCTGGGGCTACAATTGAATCAGTGTGCGAGGCTCTTGAGGGGCAGAGGAGGATGAAGGAGGGGAAGGGATACAAGGGAATCTCCGCTAATGCTGATTGTATCAAAACATACGTCTTGATTGGTCTGGATTGTGGGCAATGCCAGTAAGTGGCTTCAGATTTAATGGGCTTTGCTTTCCAATCTGATCTCGAATCCAAGACTGTTACGGTTAGCCATCAGAACAACCTTCGATGTTGTTTTCACTACAGTACCGCTCAAAAGTTTGGAAGCAAAATTCAAAACCTCATAACTTTCTTTAAAATTGAGATAAATGCCCACGGTTTGGAGTGATCGAACATAAAACTATTGGGGAACAACATCATGTGGTGTATTGATCAAGTGCTTCTCATACTCATTCGCCGTACTTGTTTTGCTGAGGAGCTGTCGTTTTTATTTTTTTGAACCTCTACGGATTGTTGCTACCCTTTCATTCTTTATGTGGTGATAGTAGTACCATTGGTGAATATGATCCACTATAGGAGCCGTTGAGCGCATTTCGCAACGAGCGAGGAAATTTATTTTTCGGCACCTCTAAAAATTCTTCAAATCCTCATAACTTCACTATTTTCTTCTCCCTGATAAGCCGATTTCCTCCGTGATTCACTTCGTCCTCCGGATGCGCCGTTCGAAATTCGATTTGTTTGACGGTGTAAACTGGTCCCCGACTGTATTTTGTGCCTGTGCCTGCTGTTTAATATCAGTAAGGCATACCAGATATCTGGTAAGCCTTACTGATATTAAAAGTTGTCCTCAAACCTGTTAGCTATGGCCGACGTTTTCACTGATGGCATTAGGCCCGGGAAGAAAATGTCGTCTTTGACTCTTCGTTTCTTCTTCCTTTCTAACCCCTAAATGCGCCCCGGGGGAGTTATCAGCTCGAATCAACGAGGACCCTTTCCGAGGAAAACGTCTCCCTTTCTGGGTAGTTTGTCTCTTTGTTCCGCACTCTTGGCCAGTCTTCCTTGTTTAATAGTGTTATCAAGAAACCTCGGAGTTTCCTTCCTGGTTGCCTCCTCTTGGATGTTTTCTGGACTTTCTGTATATTTTGAATAGATATTCCGGAACATTCTGAAGTTATTTCGCATCTCAATATTTTTTTATTCCAGATGTTCGCTCGTTATTTAATGTACATCTCTTGAGAGATCTACTTCAGAGCTTCAGATCTACAGTAAATCCTACTGTCTATTCATACATCCCCTCATTCCGATTCATATTCCCCAGGCCAATTTGCCCTCATTGAATCTCACCCCTCGCCCTAATCATTCCTTTCTTCTCCCCTCAAATGGGACCAGGGGAAGGAGGCAGGGAGAGGAGGAATGGAGGAGGAATGGAGGAAGCCGTCTGGCCCTGGGGCTACAATTGAATCAGTGTGTGTGGCTCTTGAGGGGCAGGGGAGGATGAAGGAGGGGGGAGGGGAGACAAGGGAATCTCCGCTAATGCTGATTGCATCAAAACATACGTCTTGATTGGCTAGGATTGTGGGCAAATTTGTGAAAGCCTGTAAGTGGGATTCAGATTGAGATTTATTCGGGCTCAAAGGCAGTCATTCTGTATAGAGCTATCATAATTATGACGTGTGGAATGAAAAAAAAGAAAGATTCTTCACCATGCCGGAGCTTCTTTATTCTTAATTGTTGCTGTTCATTTAGTACTTGCTTTCCAGATTGTACTTAAATATGCGTGTATTCCTTTGTGATCAGACTAACGTTTAGTGTTATTTTCACTATACAAGAACCTAATCACTATCAGTCCGTATCATTCACTCTTTACCCCCTCGATTTCTTCCATTGTTTTCGTTTTGTTCCTTGCCAGCGAGAATTTGGGCGGCTCGCTAATGTAGTAACTGATTTGGTTAGAGCTGGTGGGCTGTTCTAAAGAAATTCACGCAAGAGTGTGGTTAGAAATAGAGCTGCCGAAATGATTTGTCTGTTTTTTTTACTGTCTTGCACTGTCCAATCCTAGATATGAATCGAATTCATTTGCACTATTTTTTACACCGCTAAGCGCTAGGGAAGTGATGAGCAAATGTGATTGTCGAAAATGGCATTCCTTCTGAGCCTATTAGAGTGCGTCTTTCTCAGCCGTTTTTCATCTTTTGATGTTACACTCCCCGAGTGTAATCGAATCAGCGCAAGAGTTTCCTCAGCGGCCTTCAGACAGCAAGAGACCATTTCTAACGGCACGTATTTGATGCTTGATCGCTACAAATACAATGATCTTTTTCTGGTTGGCGGGTTTTTGGTACCATCTGCATATTTCCATTGAACCTCTTCTTTTTCCGCGTTATTACGTAATCCCCGGTCCGCAAAAACGCCAAATGGAAAAGAATTCGCCATGGGGCTCATCCATTTTCCTCGCGCTGCCTGAAACCTAAGCCCCCTCTTAGAGGGTTAGAGGGAATCAGTGGCACCTCTCACTGTCTCTTTTCTTTGCCTGATCTCTAGTCGGTTAGAGAGAGCGAGAGAGCGTGGGAAAGGAGGAGAGGCAGACAATGGGCCATCACCCCATCGGGGAAGAAAGACCCGGCCCCCGGCCTAATGGCGGGCGTGGGAAAATGAGAGATGAGGTGCTTTTCGGAAGCATTCGTCCTAGCTTATTGCAGTTATTCTGTAGAATGCACCAAACAGTGATCGCCCAACCTTGCGCAAGTGTATCTTGTCAAATTTGATCAAAATTTGCGTCATAATATTAGCGCAAACTATTAGAAAAAAACAATAACAATATGGCGCACACTACTCTAACAGTGGAGCCACATTGCGAGCCTCTCTACTCAACTCCTTAGTCCCCCATCCTCCCCCCAATCCCATAAATTTCCGTTCGCGCCATTAAAGTTCCACTGCTGACGCGCGAGAGATGAAGAGACTGAGGAGAGGGCAGGGTACGGTAGAGAGTACGGTAGTCCAGGAGGGTGACTGAGCAGGGAAAATCAGAGATCATGGAGAGAGAAGAGAGTCAGACAGAGCCTCTCAAGGGCGAACAATTCAGCAGCGAAATAACTGACAGGGTCATCCCATCGGAGAGAGTCTTTAGAAAGCAATCCGTCTTTGTTCGCGCCAGATTGTTAGGCACTTACCTGGCTTCATTCGTGTTCTATTTTTCTCAATTTTTTTCTCAATGCGTAAATTAATCACCATCACGTATTCGATAAATTCTCGACTTCTTGAGCAATATTTCATTCCAATCGTAAGCAATCATTCGCAAGTGCTACGCTTGATTCCCCGGAAATAGGCCAATAATCTCCCTTCTCTGTTCCCTTTGCCTCCATTCTTTCCCGGAAAGGGCGGAAACAAAATTATCCGAAGGCATCTCGTGAGCGGAGAGAGAACAATGACTCTCCCATTTCGAAATGATCTTTCGACGGTCAGAGAAGCGAGAGATCGGGGTAAAGTGAGAGGGTCAGATCATTCCTCGGAAAACTCTGTCAGTTCGTAATGCACTCACGAAGGTTAGACAGTGAGAGAGACTTGGCGAGAGTTGGCTTGTTTTTGGGCGCTCGATGGCTAATTGGTCGATTTCGAAGCTAATATTTCCAAATTTGCTTGTTCGTTTATCTTCAACACGATTCTAGAACACTCCCTAATCCAAAATAAAAAAAATCGTCCAGAGTATTTGATTTCTGCGAAATCAATTGAATCTGGCCATGCATGTAGGCTATTTTTGAATTCTTGCATCTTTGCAGCTCTGGTTTTCCTCCCCAAACCCTCGTTAACAATGCTCCTCCTCCGGTTAGAAGACTCAAAGTCGGATATTTGATAGTTTAGAAACTCAATCCGAGTCTTGTTCACGTTCGCGATGCATCAATTTTCAAACTTTGTAGAGTGAAGAGTATTTTCGGCGTCATGCTCTCTATCCCTGCAAACCCGGCTCTGAATCTAATAATACACAGAAGATATTTGATATATCAAAGATGCAACCCAGAAATTTTTCAAGTGAATCGTTTCAAACGTCATTGAAAGGGAATTTTTAGTCGTACAACATCACCCAAATCACAAAATAACCCTTCTCTTCGCGGTAAAAAGAATAATAGGAAGATATCTGATATTCTGCAAAAACAACCCAAGTCTTGGCGATGTAATGCTGTTCCAACGTCACTATGATGGGCATTTTCGGCATTTTGCAGCCCTGCAAACGCCCAAATCCCCGCTAACCCGCGTCCCCTCACGGTCAAAAGAATCTCCCTCCTCCTCCTCCTTCGGACTGCTACAATCTAATCAGCGAGGTCTTTCAACCAGCCCGCCTCTCCTCCTTTCCCCCGCTCTCTCGCCCCCTTCCCCTGTCTGGACTCTCCCCTTCCTCCTTTATCTCTTGTCTCTCCCTCCCCTTTCAACCCCCTCGAATCTCGCGAATCCGCCCTCGAGAAAGAAACATGCCTGGTAGTTGAGGCTGACGCCATTGTAGACTATTTTTGTTTGTTCTGCATTTATCAGCACATCATCGCTTTTTGAACGCAGAAATTTCTTCTTGTGATAACCATCCAGAAATGCAATGGTGGCTTTTAAAATTTTGGTTGTATTTCCTGAACTGATTCCAGTTTATAGACGCTGTTGACCATAACTCGATGAAATATCGCACTTTATCGCTGCAGCGCCGTTAATTCACTGCAAATTCATTCATATTTTAAATCCCCTCTATCCATTTCCCCTGTTCTGTCGACTATTTATTCCTCGTTCAATTTTTGGCATTTCCCTTATTCTATCACCGCTCAGGCTATCGAAACAGCCTGCGAAATGCAGTCTCGGTAAGAACATCACTCACACCGCCCGTGGGTGACCCCTGGGATGGATTCCTGACACCCTTCCGGGGCACTAGATAGAGGGTGAAACGGAGAGTCACCCAACAAAGATAAATCTCTTGCGCGCCTTCCCAATTCTTGACGCGGTTGAGCTCGATTTCACTGCCTACTTCCGTCCTGGATTTCCGCCTTTTTGTCATCACGAATTCGTTTGGGTCTCGCGATTTCCCGTGCTCTCTCGTCACTCAGGCCATCTGGAGACTGCGCGAATTGAGGAGATGAAGTATTTCGCAATTCGTAGTGTTTGTTTTGCCCACTGGGCGAGATAGTAATGAACACATTTTATGGGCGTGCGTAGTAGTGGTAGTTCGTTGTTCGTTGGAACAGTCCGCGAAATGAAGCATGGCTACTCGATGCTTTTGTCATTGTATCTAGTATGACTCTTCTCTTGTTTTTTGACCTAACATTTGGACCACGATATTCACTCAAAGTGGTTTCTGTTTTAGCCGAACAAACCAGAAAAGTGGCTAGTTATCGAAAATCCATATCTCGTAGCGCTTTCTTTTTATATATTCGGATCAAATATGAGACAAAATGAGATACATTTGTGTGCACACTGACCAATCTCACAAATTACATTACCCTTGCCCAGACAATAGGACAAAAATGTCCAACACCGTTTATGATTTATCCATGACTCCACTCCAACATCCACACTTTTCCACTGTTCTCTCATTTTCTATAACTTCTCTGCCCTCTCCTCCTTTCCCATGATCCCTCACTGCCCTGTTTTTCGCAATAAATACGTGATTCGGCCAGGGCAGAAAACTGAGAGAGTGAAGTGTTTAGACAATCTAACGAGGAGCAGGAATTGTTTTGTATT
>LS487683.1:0-17663 GCA_900490705.1 Pristionchus arcanus
ATGTTATCCCTATTGCGTCACACTATTTTACACTGCTAGTGCCGAACTTTTGATGAGCAGTTCCAGTTTTACGTTGAGCGTCTTGAGTACTGATATAATAATAGAATAGAAATAGAGTAGTTTCGGAACGAATGTTATCCCCCCTATTGCGTCACACACTGTTAAACTGCTAGTGCTGAACTTTTGATGAGCAGTTCCAGTTTTACGTTGAGCGTCTTGAGTACTGATAGAGAAAGGGAAGAGCAAGCGAAAAAGTGCACAATGGTTCTATTGCGCGGTTACATTGCAGCTCACGTATTGCTACACTTCTTTCTATTTATCCTTTTATCGTGTTAAAATGATCCTTCGGAACATCGCTGTAGGACTTTTGTTATTACTGCAAGCGGTTTCGGCCGAGAAATGTGTTAATATTCTGGAGTGGTCCACGACAAACGGGCAAATATTAGTGAATGGTGAGAGACAAAGATTAAATAAAAAAATTACTGATGCATTTTTCAATTGTATGTTATGGTGTATGTTCCAGGCATTCCCTTGGTGCTCAAAGGAGTCATTTACCCAGGTTTTGAAACGGAATACTACGCTCCCCTTGGACTGAAGTATCAGAAGCTTAGTAAAATCTTGGATTCAGTCAAGGTTCGAATCCAAGCTCAGCTGAAATATGATTTATTCGTTTAGCAATGTAACTTTAATGCGATTCAATTACCTATTTCCCTGGAAATGGTGAGGTGAGCAGTCTTTGTCTAAAATCGATGATTGCCAGAACCATAACTATCAGATTCAACCCATACACCTCGAACATTGGATGCGAATTTAATCCCGATGTATGCGGAATCACATCTGCGAAAATGCTCGATTATTTCATTGATCGGTAAATGCACTAAAAATTAGAAACTATAATTATATATTTTTAGAGCAGCCGAGAGGGGTCTACTAGTGACCTTGTCTAACAATCAATTTGTCGGAAACAGTTCGCTACTTCCCCCGGAGCTGTGGTTCGTAATCATTGTTTGTTTTTAGTTTTCACATTCAGTTAAATTTTCAACCATGTAAGGTACGATGCTCAATACTCGGAGGAACTCGTAGTGAAGATCTGGAATGCTTTAGTCGCTCGGTACAGAAATCAGTGAGCTTAATTTTCAAATATTTGCAGTAAACGCCATTCAGATGGAATGTATTCGCTATTGATCTCAAGAACGAACCACATGG
Source organism: Pristionchus arcanus (assembly GCA_900490705.1). Classification (NCBI taxonomy): domain Eukaryota; kingdom Metazoa; phylum Nematoda; class Chromadorea; order Rhabditida; family Neodiplogasteridae; genus Pristionchus; species Pristionchus arcanus. The sequence goes on from LS487683.1 coordinate 1,207, forward strand.
GGAAACGGCCACATGGGGAAACGCGAACAAAAAGTCAGATTGGAATAAGGCTGCGGAAAGGATGATCAACGTACAATGCATTCAAATGAGATTGCGAGACTTTGTGATGACATACATTCAGAAACTATCATCATTCGCTGGTCTCTTCTTCGTTGATGGTATCACTTGGGGAAATAACTTGGAGGATGCGGACAAATATCCAATCAGAACAAGTTAGAAGGGATTTTTTTCATTTTGAACTATTGTTGGTTGTTATTCTGAATTTTTAAATTCATGTCAGCATATGAATCAACCAACAACCGAGTAATCTACACTGCTCACTGCTATGCACCCGAAGTCTACACCCAACAAATTCTTCAAGTGAATTATATAATTTAAAAATTGACAATGATGAATATATTATTTCAGGCTCCCGATTTTCCCAATAATCTGGGTGCACTTTACATGACGAGGTTCGGGATTCTTGTAAGAAAAAGTAAGTTCACTAACGAAGGATACATTCATACATTCATACATTCCCCCATCAATACATTCGTTTTTCCTAATAACGGAGTCAAACTATACATAGAATGTTTGCAGAATTACCGGTTCTTATTGGCGAATGGGCCAGTAGTAATGAACCGGACGGTCTGGACGAGAAATGGAACAATTATACCATAGATTGGTTGAGAAGAAACTGTCTGACGAATAATGTGAGCTTTCTCGATACTCTTACTCTATTTACAATTTGTATTATAGTTTTATTGGTCACTCGATCGGGACGCCAGTTTCACGCCAGGACTGTTCGATGTCGACTGGCTAACGCCAAATGCGCGCAAGCTCGAGTACATCAATCGCCTGCAACCCAATCCCACCAAGTTCGAGGCGCGTGATGGGTGAGCTGGCGCATTTGCGGTGCGTATGGAGAAAGGCTCCATTCAGAAAGATCTGCATCACCGAAGGCGCATTTCCTGAGCCTCACTGTCAACTTCCCTCTGTTGAACAACCACCGTCCACTGGTTAGATTAGTCGCTCGTAGAGTTCGAAATACGGGTAATCATCCTCTTCATTCCGCGTGCTCTCTCGTCACTCTGACCAGTGTGAGAGTGCGAGGAATGAAGAGGCGATTACCCGTATATCAAACTCTAGTCGCTCGTATTTTGATGAAAAAATTAACAGGATTCAATATGGCTGGAGAGCGCTCTATCAAGTCCGCACAGTACGGCACCTATCTATCAGTAGTCATTCGCAAAGACGGCTCGTATGGCGTTGTCATGGTTGAGGGAAGGAGTGTCCGGTGCGAGAAGTGGTTCATCGATGAATATCCGGGGAAGGTCGGTTGAAATTTAGCCTTGTTTTTAGATAGTGTTCGAAATACCAGTCAGAGAAGCGAGAGAGTGTGAGAAATGAAGAGACGATTACCCGTATTTCGAAATCTATTTTTAGGCTTCAGGTCTAATGAACAGCTGTCGTCTCTTGATTCGACTGACTATTCTGAATACTCGATGGATGTTCTGTCTCTTTCATTTCGCAATACTCTCTCGTTTCCCTAAGTGACGAAAAATAAGGCAAAATGAAGAGATAAGAACAGTGCTCGAATACTCTAACACAACCACTTCAGATCGACTTACGGCCGCACTGTTCCGGCAAAATCTGGAAATATCTCAACGCGGATTCGGATGGAAATATCGACGTCGTTGATTGGGGACTGAAGGGACAATTGTGGACGCCGTCCCGGAATGAGGATGGTTCATGGTGCATCCGAAGCTCCCTGGGCAAGTATTTGAAAGCCCAGCAGAGCAGACAAGTGTCCCTTGGTGATGATTGCAATGCGGATGCGCGTTTCGTTATAGAAGCCTTTTTCTGGTGATAGTGCATCATGAAGTGTTGTTGAATTTGTTGTATTTGCTATTTGTATCGTGATTCATGTGATTCATGAGATAGATGACTAGATAAAGCACATACATATGAGAAATGTGTTGTGATGTCAAATACAATACGTATAATCACAATTACATTCTAAGGCGTTTCCCTTATTTCTGTTTCAATTTCTAACAATCTGGATTTCGATGAATATTCCGCGTAACCGATCGGTTTTGCCGGGCGCGAAGGAAGGGGTATTTTGTCTAGTTTGCGAAGTGTCTGAATATTTAGCACTGAGAATGAACATAATGATCGTTGACTTACTCTTTCTCTCGACATCCGCTTACAGCAAATGATGAAGAGACATGAGTTGAAGATAGTGAATGTAATGGCGATTAGAATATATGGTGCGAGAGGTGAAAGAGATGCATACCACGCTGAACGTTTTGCATATCACACGATCATAATAGATCTAAAGTTGTACCAATCAAATCAGTTGCAGAATCGGAATCGACATTATTTCTGCTAGTCAGACTTCTAGCTGGCATGCCTGTAGTGGTGGATTGAAGCGGTGACCTTTCTGAGCTACTTGACGCTGAATTGAATTGATTATTCTTTGACAAATTGATCATATCACGATTTGCAATGTAATATACTGAACACAAACCTTTTGAGGGCGGCTCAGATATCACATCGCTCTTCACGGTAACTGCATCACCAAAGGAGGTGGCTGGTTTCTTTATTGATTAAATGTTAATATTAGGTATACCGTACCTTTCCATGCTTCGACCATGAACATCTCATCATCACCAACGACCGAGTTCAGTGACACGTATCCATACACGTCCGAGCTCAGCCAAGTTCCTTGGGCGCTCTTGAACGACCAGCTGTCGTCCTTGTTCTTTGTCGGTGTCCAGAGCAGCCCTACCGCGTCCCATGCCGAGGTGTCCACGGACTCATCCGATTTAGCTCGCAAAAATATTCCATTGTTGCCGTTCGGGGACGGCTGGGTACCAGTACAATAAGCGCGTAACGTGACCTGAACAAACGTGATTGAAAAATAATCGCAAAATTAAGCCAGTTCAACCTTTCCGTTATGCTCCTCAATGTAGCCCTGCTCGCAATTTCGTCGTTGCGGCGCGGAATCCAACATTATTGGTTGCCCGTCTTTAGTGCGGACAAAGGATCCATGTAATGACTTGATCTCCCTTGCACTAGTTGACGATAACCGTTTCGCTGGTGCAAGCTGCAACACGATATTACATAATTTTCCTGGAACTAAAACATTGAGTGACTTACTAAAATGAGTATGAAGAAGATAGGAAGAGATATGGCGCGAAAGTTCATTGTCACTGAGCGATTCACATTAGAGATAGAGCTGAAAGAACACGAGCGCTCGAGTAACCTTCTTGATTGCGTTACTAATCAAATGAATTGGTTCGAGCGAGAAAATTTGTCGCCATTACTCCATTTTTCGCGCTACACTCGTATTCAAAGTGATTCAGATTGTTGGATGTTAATTCGAGTTGTTCCTTTGGAGTGAAAATTCATAAAGAAAAGGTTAATTTATCGATGATAAACACGAGCTGATGAATCATTTGTCAGAATGACGAACCACTGAGAATACTGAGCAATAGAAAATGGAAAAAAGTATAATTTGGCATCTTCCCCAACATGAGAACATCCGAAATGCAATTCAATGCTAGTCACATGCTTCAGTGCCTGTGGCGCTCAATCGATTAGCGCTCGTGGGCGGAGCAAGAAACTCGAGAAATTCGGCGAAAGTCGGTCGATTGGAAGGATCGAGAGACCAGCATTTGAGCATCATTTGGTAGATCTTAAAAAAGTATGTGTTTTTATCAGAAATGTTAACTAATGATGACCGATACAACATTGCGAAATTATAAGTGCGTTTTATAAAACATTTCTTGAAAATGCTGTCGTAATCTTACTGTTTCCGGGGGGCAACTCGTTGGGCATTCGAGTGGAATGTTATTCTCCTTCAGATATCGATAAAGTTCGGTTGGTTTCAGAGCTCCGTAGGGATTCTGAAAAGGCAATGATGCTCATGTTCCTCAGTGACGCATAGAAACGAACTTCTCCCATGCTGTACAACTCCCATAGGACCACAGCGAAACTCCACACGTCCGATTTTGAGGTGGATCTGCCCAACTGTAATAATGGATTTTTCTAGTACATTTAGGGAACAACTTCTTACTTGGATGATGTTATCATCGATGTCAAATATCACGAATGCTTCTGGTGCGGTCCACCTGTAGGGAAACACTTCTTTGCGCGTTTTGTAATACAGGGCGGTATCCAAGCAACGTGCCAGACCAAAATCAGCGAGCTGCAGCAGAAATTGTAATATCGAAGCTATTTATTGAACTGTACCTTTATGATGTTGATCGAGTCTCCAACGAGAACATTTCTCGCAGCAAGATCGCGATGGACTATGTTATTCTTCTCCAAAAAAGCCATCGCGCTTGCGATCTCAAATTCTTAAACGTCCCAAGCGAAATTTCAATAGTAACACACTTTTATCGCTACTCCAACATTGTCCAAGTCGGAAAGTATCTCGTTGTTCAATTTCATGCTCTCGAGATACGCTTTTAAATCTCCTCCTGGCAGGAACCTAAAAAAACGGAATGTCAAGTGATTCGATGAGTACAAATATTACTCGGTGAGGAAATACGGTCCAGAAGAGCAAACGCCGATGATTCTCACTATATTCTCGTGGTCGAGGCTCCGCGCAGTTTTCGCTTCCCTTCAAGCCACAGCATATCAAGAAATAAGTGTCAACTGTGTAAAAACTAACGAGATAAATTGATCCTTGGTCATTCCTTGTCCTCTTTTGAGCGTTTTTAGAGCAACTTGGCGCCCGTCAAGCGTTGCCAGGCGGACCTAAATCTCTTTCGACTTAAAATGAACTAGATAACAGCTAACCTCTCCAAAATGCCCTTCTCCCAATGATTTCACCATCTCAATTTCTCCAGAACTAATTTCCCACGCGTCCACATCCTTCTTCACGGAATGGGTGAGTCGGTGTGGTATGCCTCCTCGATAGCCTTCAATTTATTTTTTGACACTCATATTCAGTTATTTCAGCCTACGAGCATAATACTGCACGAGTTTTGTGAGTGTTTGAAATTCCATGATATCGGAATTCTCATTCGGGTCGTATGCGATTCTGAATAGCCCATTTTCACGAACGATCGGGTAGTGAAGAATGGCGTTTGTTGAGTTTCTGTTTGATATTTTTAGTAGAATTATTATAATTTTTGATATGCTCACTTGACTGATAGTGTGAGGTCTTTCCAGTTGTTTACTTCCGAACAAGAGCTGATGATGTACGATCCAGATGAATATTTGGCTTTTCTTAGCTCAAATTCTGCGTTGACCTTCGATGTATCCAGATGGCACCATCTGTTGTTAAGATATACTAGTCTAAGTCAGTTATAGCTTTAAAAATTAGAAAGAAAAACTAGAAAAACTAACTGTAAATCCTCGCGATCATTAATATCTGCCATGTAATTGCTAGGGACGAAACCAATCTTTCCACTATCAATATTTTTCACGCGCCTGAAAATTACATATTTTAATGAATATTAAAAAAAGGGCCGGGGAAAATCCGCACCACCATTCCTTATTCATCGTATCTAGTAGCTCAAATGTTTCGTCTTTTTCGAAAGTCATGAACTTTTTACTCTTGGCTGATTTGTAACTGTCCAGGGCGTAGAGTCGCTGAAAATATGGGAATATTAATTGAAATAGAAAATAAATATTGAAATAAAGTAATGAACTCCTTGCTCCTGTGATCGATAACAACATAGTAGTCGCACGAAAGTCCATAGCCTCTGCAAGTATGGTAAATATATATTTTTGTATAAATCAAGTTCAAATGAAACAAATATGATGATTAATAAATGCACTAGCTGACTGACCTGTTGCAGACTTGTGCTCCTGTTTTGTAAAGATGTAGCACGAAGAGAACTCATTGAAGAATTCTCAATCGGTGAGTGAGAACTATACCCTGTTATTGCTTTCTTTACCTCTCTCACCCAGCTACCTAGTAAAAGTTTCGAACCCTATGTCGCCAACAATTTCCGCGGGAAGAACAATTGCTGATTAATCGGTAATACATTAGTAATCATGACAAGAAAAATGTATATTACTAATCCAATTAGTAAGCATTATGCAGGTACTTGATCTTTCGATGGACTCATGGATGGGGTCAGTAACTGATTCAAGGTCATGCTAGATCCCTTCTTCAAAGTGATCTTTCATGTTCACTCCCTGAGAGATGCTTCCCCGTGACTCATCGGAGTGTAACACCGCGAGAGACACGCCAACACGGCAGTGAACAAAGTAGAGACACGAACCTGAAAGATGTTTGAAGCGATTTTCGCACTCGTTTTGATATCCCTCGGAGTAGTTGAACCAAAAGCTGACTGCGGCCGCTACAAGACTTGTATCGAAGTGAGCTGTGAATTAAATTAATTATCAGGAAGTTTTAAAATCAGGTGATCAATAACTGCTCCTTTCCAATCTGGCCCGGAATCCAAGGAACGCCTCTGGTGGAAGGTGGCGGATTCTACTTAGCGGCGGGAACGGTGCTGTGTTCTCAAAAATTATGATATCCGCGCCTTTTTCCAGAAGAAAATTCTAGGCGTGCCCAATGGATGGTCTTCTGGTAAAATATGGGCGCGAACTGGATGTGATGAACAATTCGACTGCGACACAGGCTCGTGTGGGGTGAGTTTCTTCCGGGGTTCATAATCATAATCAGAACAATTAAATGGCGAGTCCAGAACTCGCGAAAAAATGCAAAGAGAAAAAAACCGTTCAGAATTCGCTCCAATGCGAGGGCCGCGATGGGAAACCGCCCTACTCTGTGGCCGAAATCACTCTGAACCAACACATGATGAAGGACTACTACCGCGTGTCGCTCGTTGATGGATTCAATGTCCCCATTTCCATCGATGTGGCTGAGGTGCACATCTTACTAAATTTTACCAACTCGATGAATGGACAGGAAGAGTTATTTCGTAGAGTTCGTTTCAGGGCACTTACAAGATCACGAAAGGTGGCGATTTCGAATGCAAGAGAGCAGGGGGCTGCTCGATCAACCTCGCCGATGAGGAGCACTGTCCGAAAGAGTTGAGATACAAGGTGGACGGTCGGGTACGTTCGTTCGTTCGTTTAAGACGGCTAAATGCACAAAGTTTGACTTTTTGTCATTTTTTTCTCTAGACTAGAGCTGCCAGAATTGAGCTTAATTTCTACATACTCTCTCGCGACTCTGACCGATGAGACAGCCGAGAGGAATGAAGAGACGGATTCTTCACACTTTTCTAATTGCAGACGGTCGCCTGCCACAGTGCCTGTTCCGCGTTCGACAACGACGCCTTCTGCTGTCGAGGAGTGCACGGTCGATGGGAGACGTGCCAGTCGGCCGATTGGCCGGTCGACTACCCGGCTAAAATATTCAAGGTATGTCCAATACAAGGATCTCAACTTTGAAAGATGTTCTGCTTAAAAGGAAATCGTGCAAATACGAAATATCCATCCATAATCCATAATTTCAGAAAGCCTGCTCGAACGTGCATGTTCACTTGTTCGGCAATCCCGCAGAATCATCCTTCTCGTGCCGAGGAAAATCAGGAAGCGCAGAATATCGTGTTCAGTTCTGCTGACTGTTTTCTTTTGGACCTGATAATAAAATGTGATCCTATCATATCTTTGAGCGTTGCATTGAATTGATTGTTTGGTTGACGTCAATGGTCTCTGCACTTTACACTGGAAGAGGGAACATGCGATCTTGGATGAAAGAATAGGAGAGATTTTAAACAAGCGAAACATGTGGTCCCGAGTGGGTTCAAGCTAACAACCTCGAGGAATTTCTGCACGTATCCATTTCTCATAGCCTTTTCAAAATTACCGCATTTCCATTTCACTCATCCATTTCTCTTTTCGAGTGTTGCTCGTGATTGCTGTAGCCTTTGAGTTAAAAAAAAGCGCCCTGGTTCAAGCGCATTCGTTTCAGGATGTTGTTACTAATCTGTGTCTATGTTCTTCTATCCCATCATCCCACAGAAACCGCTCCCTTGACTGCAAGTGAAGCAACGGTAAGAAATACAAAACTAGTATATTTTAATTTATTTTTGTGCTTCTCGGCAACGATTTTACTGGATTCCAGGTTTTACTGCAACGATACGGCTACATTCAAGCCACGAAAATAGTTTCGGACAGTGAAGAAGAGAAGGTGGAATCCGTTGAAGAAAGCATCGAGTATGGTCCATTTCTAATTTACGTAATTGGATTAGATGAGAACATAGAGCACATAACACATTTAGAAAGTACCAAAAGCGTCATGGAATCAGAGAAACGGGAGAATTTGACGAAGACACGGTTGCGGAATTGGAAAAGCCGAGATGTGGAATTCCTGATGCTTTCTCTCTGGTGAAAGAAAAAGGCAAGTCAAATAGTCAATATTCGTTTTGCAACTATAGCACCATGTCGTTTCAGAGGAATGGCCAATTTGGAAGAAAAAGGAGCTCACGTACTCGATTGATAATGATGACTCGGGCATGACTGATAATGAGACGCGGTAAGTTTCAGCTTTTATTGCTGATAGCATTTCGAATGACGAACAAATGTTTAGATACGCAATCAAAGCCGCGTTTGCCGTGTATTCGGCCATTATTCCGCTAACATTCGAAGAGGTATTCCACACTCAAAATACCTAAAAAGAAAAAAAATCGAGGTAACTCACGACAGTGCGGATATCAAGATTCTCTTTGCGAGTCGAGACCATGGCGACTATGCGCCTTTCTATGGCTACGGTAATTAACTTTGCACTGTTCACAAAAATTATCGCCATATTCTGGAACGATACTTATCTAAAGATGAAAGGAAAAGGTAGGTTTTTTTCAGAAAAGATTTAAACAGATACATGCAGTCCAAAATTCTCAGGAGGCGACCTAGCGCACGCACTCTACCCACCCAAAGGAAGCATTCATTTCGATGCCGAAGAGCCATGGACGGTGATGAATGCAGATAATCTCAAGTTAGTTAGCGGCACTATGTCGGAGGAAAACTATTTCGCAATATTTCCTCTGACATAACAGTTATTTATCGGGTTGTACAGTTATCATAAAACATAGATACCGTTTCGCAAATATGTGGTAAAAAATACAGCCCGTAGGCGCAAATTGACCTGGAATCATTGCTATTTCAGTGCTTGAACAAGGCTATCAATGATATTTTATAGAGTAGACGCTCACTTCGACTTTCTCACTATGGCGATACATGAAATTGGGCATGCTTTGGGTAATTTTTTAAAAATATTTTTTATCTGATATCCTCAAGACAGATAACTGCAGGCTACCGGAATCACCCTCTCAACAAACAGTCTATCATGTGGAGTCAATATCGTGAACCTAGAGATACGATGACTAAGACATATGATACCCCGGAGTTGGATACGGACACTGTAAGCTTCTTCCAGGGACTGTATGGTGCAGGTAAGGGAGGAAGGGATCCCTAGCTCTTCTTATAGATGCATAATGTGACCATTCCAGTCAAACATACTACTGAAGTAGGAGAGAGCTGCAATGTGGGCAAACTCTTTGGAGGATTCCTTCGTAAGTCGTTGATCCATTGAGAATCTCGTACTCCACTTTTTTAAGTTTCGTCAAATCGATTCATGACATTCGCGCACAGTGGTCAACAGGTAATGACGTTCAACCCCATCAGTAAGCAGCTTATCAATCAGGTAGTATATCATTTTTGCATGCAGTGAATAAACTAAAGTAACAAAAACTAATTCAGGGAGTTTCTAATTTTACCGATGTGTTCACGGAAACCGGAATTAATGGGATCAACGCCGCATATTTTGATGATGACAAATCGAGGATCGTGCTTTTCTATCGCGCATGGGTGAGCATAAAAAGATAACATTTCTATCGATTAGAAAAAGTTCAGGTATGGGGCTTCGATTTTGACGATGCGAAAAATTCGATCAAGCTAGCTAGTGGTTACCCTAAGAGGTGAGAAAGTTCAATTTAAAATGGTGAAATTGAAGAAAAAAAATCATATGAACCTCTTTCTCTCTTATCTCTTTCTATCTCTTTTCGTATCTCTTTGATGGTTAGAAAGATGCGAGATATAGATAAGGAGAGATATTTGCAATTATGTTTTGTCAGTATTCAAAATGAAGTTTAGGTTACCTGTGGAAGCCAATTGGAGAACGTGGGCAGCATTCATTGAGCCGAGTGGAAAAGCGGTGATTATGAACGTGCGTAATCAAATACTAATCAGGCCTATCTAGAACTTGTTTGTTTTTCAGGCTCAGAAAACCGTTGCATACTACAATGCGAGTGATAACTCGGTGGAACTGATCGGACCCATCGATGAGGTGTATCCGAATATGCCTGAGGATGTGTCAGGTATAGCTTACTAATCGTCAATGGTGGCAGAGCAACCTCTCACTTTCTTCCTAGGTTAAGGTCACCAATTTATTTGGTATTAAAAAAGTTTTTTTTATTTCAATCTGCAGTTCTACCTCTGGTGTGCGTCCCCAACTTGGGCCCAAGTAAAAAGGGGTACCCAACTTGGGCCCAAGTACAGTACCCCGCAATTGGGAACCCAACTTGGGCCCAAGCATGAACCCAACTTGGATCCAAGCTGATCCTACCCGTCGCGTCTAGCACACATCTAGCCTATAAGGTCCTTTTTCGAAGCTCTGTTTTGACTGCCTTCGGGCGCGAGTGCGATTGACTGTCTACGGTCCCCAGTAGGACCGTATTTTGGATGTGACCGGCCCGACATGGTCTAACCGTGCGGGCCTTTGGTTACTGTGTGAGATTACTGCATCTCAACTATCAATCAATAAAAAAGGCTGAAAGAGGGTTTCCAACTTGGAACCAAGCAGGAACCCAACTTGGGTCCAAGCAAATTCCCAACTTGGGCCCAGGCCTGGACGCAACTTGGGAATTTGCTTGGACCCAAGTTGGGGACGCACACCAGAGACTCTTCAAATTATATTTGAGCATTAAATAATATCAAGAGGAGAACTAGAGAAAAACGCGGAAGCATCAGCAACTTACTGACTATTATATTTGCTATTTCAAATGCATTTATATTTGCAAATTCAATAAAAAACTTCAGGTTTCGCCGAGTTCGATGACGGAAACTTGCTCGGCTTTACAAATGTAGATGATATTATGTTCAAGTATAATTTCATGAGGAATACTACAGAAAAACGTGGAAGCATCAGCAATTTTCTGAAATGTTGAATGGTTACGGAATCTTTTCATTTGATAAATATTACTAATTGTTTTGTGATTTTTGTGCAGCATTTTAAGTAACCTTCATAATTGCTTTTCCTTTGCTTAGTAAGAAGTTACTCAGCGTAGGCTATAAACGTTCATCTCTTTGACTCCCCTTCTTTCACTTTCGTTTCTTCCGCATCGTTCAATTTATGATCCACAATTCGACACTTCTTTCTTGCTTTGTTAATAATATGATTGCAGGACAGTAATTGAATATCTGAAGTAAAAACTAATCTCTCTATTTTCACCTGAAATTCATTTCTGTTTTTTTTATAGAATGCTCCAAAATACCGTTTTCATGGTCCTCCTCATTGCCCTTATGAACGCAGCGCCCGTGACGATAGGCGATGCAACTGTACGACTAATTTACTTGTTTTATATTTCCTTAATTTAAGATATTTTAATTTTTGAAGATATACCTGTATAAGTATGGTTATCTACAACCCGCCTCCTTCCTGTCAAATAATGTGGAGGAGGACACCATAGAAGAAGATGAGGAGGAGGATGAATGGAGCATCGGACTCAAGTATGCGAATTTTAGTTAATATTGTCTCTTTTTTTACTTCTTTTATCTTAACTTTTGAACCTCTTTCCTTAAACCTCCGTTGTGAAGAAACCTGTAAAGATAAATAACTCGATTTATTACAGAAAGTTCCAAGAGATGGCGGGCATAGATGCGACTGGAGACTTGGATGAAGCAACCCTGAGGGAAATGGCATCGCCTCGTTGTGGAGTGCCTGATATAGCAATGTCTCTCAGCAAATCGGACAAACCGTTTTGTACGTTTTACACATTGTCATTGAATTTGTGATTTTTATTACAGCTCTGGCATGGACCAAGCGAGCTCTCACTTTTTCAATCGACAATTTTTGGAAGGCTAAAAACGGGATGTCGGAGAACTCTATAAGGTGCATAAATTTGTTAATTATTTATATTTTTCTTTCAGATATTTTGATCAATCGTATTGCATCGTATAAAGGTAATAATATTCTTCAGAAAAGCGATCCGTCACGCATTCAACGTTTTCGAGGCGATAATTCCATTTAAATTCAGCGAAGTGAATTGCGTTATATTTTGCATACTTAAGTTAAATTACTCTTAGGTCGAGGCTGGCACGGGTGACATGAGATTGGGATTCTACGGAAAAGAACATGGCGATAACAACGACTTCAAAGGCAAGAGTGAGTCGAGACAAATGTTTTAGGTTAGATTCCTAAAAAAGCACAGTTCGTTATTTTATATTATTTTAAAAAAAAATTCTATCTCAGGAGATCTAGCGCATGCATTCCCTCCGCCTGTGGGGAAAATACACTTTAATGAAGACGAAAATTGGACGATAATGAATGAGAGAAATGTTCCGTGAGTTTGAACACACACAAAAATCTTGTAAATAAATGCACGAAAAAAATTTGCAGGGAGAACGCCGAAGATTTCCTAACAACGACAATTCACGAAATCGGACATGCTCTTGGTATATTGTAGTTTTTTATGGCAAAATTACTATTTATCCAGGTTTTCGTTATCACTCTAAGAATAAGCGGTCCATTATGTACTTCAAGCTCAATAATCCCATTGATAGCGATACCGCAGATTATGTGGCGCCGAAATTAGATAGAGAGGTCATCCATTTTCTTCAAGGCATGTATGGAAAAGGTGCGCGAAATGCGTTAATGATTTTTTTATTGTGAAAATTAAGCCTCGACAACTAATGAGGGAACTCCAAGAAAGGACGATCAAGGTCCCACGAAGAATGAAATTACTACTACAACGACAACTACTTCTACTACCACACCTTCTCCGTCGACTACGGCTTTGCCTATGACCACAACTGAACCTCATGAGGAACCTTCCCACTGTACCAGTCACGTCTATGCAGCGCTGAGTTGTAAGTGACATATTCATCTATCAGTCAATGGATAGTATTGATGCGGTCTGCGAGTAGTTAGTGTTATCCCAATGAACCATTTTAACAACCAAATTTCAGACCCTGGCCACAAAATCATGCTGTTTCCACACAAGGGGAAGCGAGTGATAGTGTTCAACGCTGGTCACAAGAAGGTCACACTTAATGTGAGAAAAATGATCTTATTTACTGTATAGATAAAGCGCAGTACCCTGTGCATGTGTCTTTCTCCACCTATGCGCCAGATAAACTCTGTCGGTAGATAGGCAGAGGCGACTCATCGCCGTACCGATTTTTGAAACATTGTTATATTATTAAATAAGGGGAATCTCAGAATAAGTTTGGGTCAAATGATTATCACTGGTTTAATTTATTAAACAATTTGAGGAGCCGGTCTCGAACATCTTTAGCGATGGACCCTCTTTTGTGGCTGCTGCGTATTACAGCTGGACATCCGACAAATTCTTCCTTTTCCATGGTAATATGGTAAGTTCTTTTTTACCGTGCACTTATCATGCACGTGACATAAGTTTCCATTTCACGCAAATCATATTTTTCCTAGGTTTGGGCCTACGGCTTCAATGAAAATGACGGAGTAACGCTTGCTGACGGCTATCCGAAAAGGTGCGATAAGGTTTCTCAGCTTCGAAATTATTCTGACATTCAGGCTACCAGTAAGCGAAGATTGGCATACCGGCGCCGCTGTGTATCATGGCGAGAGAAGCGTGCTAGTCAATGTAAGCCATTTTACACCATTTCGTGTTTTCGCCTTTCGCATTGTTTTTCACACTCCCGCCGCTCAACGCCCACAGAAATGAGAGAATCGAGGGAGGGGGAGAGACGAATGCGAATGCCGAATAAGTTTCATCCACACTTAAACTTTCGAACGACGACCCTGGGCGGTGGCGGGGCTTGTGGATAGGGCCGCAGCTCAACGCCCACAGAAATGAGGGAATCGAGGTAAATGGTAATCTTTGGCATTGCAGTACAAGGGGAAAGTCGTGAACTACTTCGAAACCACGAACACAATTGAGGATCGTGGTCATATCAGCCAAGTGTACCCGAACATGCCGGAGGCTGTTGCAGGTATTGCTATCAGAGGAGACATTGCGAATGAGACGATTTGCATCTAATTCTAAAAAATCGTCGCCATGCTACTTGAATCGGTCCTTGAATTGTCAATCCTAATTTGTTATAATTTGTGTTGTTGTTTCAGGAATGGCCATGCTCCGTCACGGTGTATTCGTCGGGTTTACTGAAACTCGATTGTTCCAGTATGATTACGATGAGGAAACAACGAAAGAAATGGGAAGAATCAGCGACTTCGTCGAGTGTTAAATGCCGATTATTATTATTACGGGCTATTCAAAAATCTTGTGCTGAAAGCATGTGAATAAAGAAAATACAGTGTCCAAAATCGCATAATTAAAGAAGGCGTTCCACGAACCGCGCGGGCGACTATGCAAAGTGAGGAATGAGAGGGCGCGCTCCATTTCCCACGCTCTTTAACTCGTTGCCTGAGTTTCAGGGTCACTTGGAACGTAGCCAACTGCTCGTATCTCAGTTCAAACGAAAATTGAAGACATGGGAGTTTCGAGAGTGTCATCGGGTAGCCACGACCCACAACCTCACATCGAGAACTCAGTTAGCCAGATATTCGTGGGACACCTTCTTTAACGATAGTGCGTGGCACACAGTCCGCACATGGAACACTCGCGAACGGCGGGAGGAAAGCAGGATGGACTTTGCGAGTCAGGTCAGGGGTATTCCTCATAATTTCGTTTTTTTTATTGCATTCTCTGTGTTGTACTGGGCAATTCCGTATTTTGAGAATTTGTTTGAGAAGTGAATAAATTCAATATTCCAGGTATTTGCCGTAGGCCGCTCGCCTGTCGATGAATGGATCGCTGTCGGACTCTATGGAAAACAGGTTGAGGTGAGCTAGATCTTCCATTTTTCTTACTTTTTTCCAACTTCATAATTGAATACAATTGAATCTTCATGCTTTCACAATAAAATAAGCATCAAAACTATCCCTTCACAGGTTGTAAACACCCTTCCCGGACCGAAGGATCGCTACTCGCTGATGGGCCACAGCAAGTGCGTGCTGTCCCTGCGCTACGCCCACTCGGGCCGGTGGTTCAGCAGCACGGGCAAGGTAGGCCGATGTTTACTGATGGCTATTTTACGGAAGGGGGAATTGCCGGCTATAGTAATATATTTGGTACTGAACTAGTGCAAAATATCCGATTTTCATCACTCTGGTTATGATCTGGGATGCTAACAATAAGATATTATTCATTTTTTGGATGATCAGATTGCCAGCTAGAAAATAGAGTACCAATCCAAGATATCCGAGTTAGAGCTATGCTAAAGAAATGTGATTGTGCAAGAAAGATATCATTACTATACGATGACAGGTGGACAGAAAGAATAACTAATTGGACCCCTTGGAAAAAAAGAGACCTGTCGGGAGACCTAAAACAAGATAGCGTGATGAAATGGCGCTATGACTCGGACCTAACTGGCTGACCGCGTGTAGAAGATACCCCAATGTTTGGAAGACAGCTATCAGTCAACAGGTCCATTCCCTGAAGCTTGAATAAATTTGATAAGATTTGATCATTCTCGTATGTTCATACTCGTTTTCAATAATATGTTTATCGCACATAGTGCCACTAGATAAGCGGATAGGAAATAAATTATCAATGAACAATATTTCGATCATCTCTGTCCGTTGTGCCGATTATGCTCGGTGTTCTCGAACTGCTCAAAGTCCTGAAATTTTTTAAATTTTTTAAAACTAATAACAATATTCAAACTCACAATCATAATACACGCTCCGATAATATTGGCCTTAGTGCGCACGTCCATGTCGGCGGGGACTGAAAATATATCTTTTCTAAGGAATTATGAGACACTATCTGAGACAATTGAGCTTTTCACCCTATCGGCCGTACAAGGAAAAAATAATATATGCTAAAAAAATTCACCAAAGAGTAACTTTTCACGTAGAACTCGAAAATCGACCTTAGAAAGTTGTACCTCTAACGCCCGATTTGATATAGACGTCGTCATCGTGGAAGGGGTCAAAATCTATCTTTCGAATACGCATCCAAACCCTATCATATGATAGCAATTCTTGTAGATCTCGACGAGATAAACATTTTGACGAAAAAAGTGAAATGCTATCTCACCTGAGAAAAAAGTTATTTCGGATCAAAAACTGGAAATATTTTTTTGCAACTTTCAAAATTGTCTGTCGTATCTATCGACCATTCCAATCGATTCCCCTTTGAATTTTACCCTTTGGGTAATTTTTTGAGGAAATTTGAGGGCTAAGTCCATCTTCATTTTGCGCCCGGAATGCTTCCGAG
>LS487683.1:23285-58347 GCA_900490705.1 Pristionchus arcanus
CGCAAAATTTTGACATGCGAGTTGCATAGATCGATAGAGCTCGAAAAATAACTAGGGGTCAATCAGGTGTTCATTTTCCTCCAGAGTAGGTTTGAGCATAGATATTGACTGTTGAAGTTGAGTACCCCAGGATACACACCGATCCCCGGAGCCCCAGAATGATTTCTATCATTTGACACTTCGGAGGTGGGTTAGGCATGGTTAGAGGTGCCCAAAGCCACAAAGAACTCAAGGCCAAGTATTCCGTCAATTCCCAAGAATGTTCATTTTAGCTCGATTCTTACGTGAAAGGCGTGATATTCATCGAAGGCAGTGAAGCGCTGAGGCTGGCAGTTCACCGATTATTGCTTCTTTTGGTGGACTCAAAGTCGTGAAAGTCCTGAAATAATGCGTTATTATTGTTATTGTATTGCTATTATTTTAAATACATAAATTCGTTAAAATACAAAACCAACAATCATGATGCATGCTCCGATTTCCTGTGAGGAGGCAGTGTAGCCGAAGTTTTGCTGCTGAAACTAATAATTAGTATTTTTAAAGAGTTCAAAATGAGCGTCACTAGCGTGTATTTTAAATGATTACTAGCGCTAGCTTACCTTAGTCTACTGGTCTGAGGCACGATCTCGTACGGCTTTAATTGAATTATGTCGCGATGTGAGAGTATGTAATATCTTGAAAAGAAATGCGTTCTTCATTTCACCTGCTCTTTCTCAGGCTAGAGAGACGAGAGAGCACGCGCAATACGGAGAGTCTTGTCCAGCAAGATTACAGGGTAAAAACAAGCCGGGTGAGTCATTTTGTACGTGCGACTGCGTTACTGCGAATTGTATGTGAGATACTTTATCACTGTCTTACAGTCTGGAAAGTCTGGAAACTGGTACAGACGAAACAATTCATCCACGGTATTTCGTCTCAATATTCCGATGAAAACACTCCAATTCTGTACTTTTATAGTAAAAAAAAAGAGATTCAGGTGTATTCCACAGGGGCGATTCGCAACGTCTGGACAATGTTCTTGATTGATCGAGCTCCTTCGAAGTAATCCTTGTCAGGCAACGATCCGTCCTCATTATGCTTTTCTATCCACACATCGCCGCCCGGGTTCCGTAGGTGCTGCAACGAGATATCCGAATAATATTTTTATAGTACTCCTAAATGCCTGTCCCACTTTAGCCACCTATGCCAGTAAACTACTGCAAAATCGTGTGCGGGTTGAAAGATACCATTTTCACGGTGACCAGCATATTCTGTCCGAATACCATGTAGTATGTGCCAACAAGTCCATCGAATAGTATTTCGTAGTCGGTTTGATCGGCGAATATCTGAAATATTTACGCCTAAAAATACTCAGAATCTTTATGATATTATTATCTTTTTTTTTCAGACATTCACAGATCCTCGAATTGGTATTATCGTGGGATTATTTTCCATTCCACTCGTAGCTGACCTTTGACGAACGTTCGAGGGGCGGAGAAAGGAAGAGGCCGGGAGGAGGCGGTAGATCAACTGTCCTCCTCCTCCCTTCCTTCCCCCTGCCTTTCTCCCAGACAATCGATAGCTCGCTAACCAGCACATCTCATTTGCTGAGCATTTCAAACGCACGATAATCCTACTCAGTCAACGTCGCGAGCGAATGGAATATTTTTTTGGTGGAATTACAACTAGCGTTCAAAATAAGACGGTTTTAACTGAATTAATAGATTTTGCGCATTAAATTCACCCGAACATCTCTCCTCGAAGATATGAATGAGCTATTGCGATGGGAGAGAATGATGCCCATATTCTTCAGAAATGTTTTCTTGCTCCGTTGGTAGGAATAATAATGCAAACGGCGCAACTGCACACGTGATGCGGCCATGTCCTGGAATGGGGAAAATATTTGTTTATCATTAATTTCAAATGATGGTATTTAATCGTCAGTCAGAGAAGCGAGAGAGCAGTGCGAAATTAGCGCAAAATAATCTGAATGAAGACATATCTCACATTGAACAAACGACAGAGTCGAACGCCACTGATACAGGTGCTCATCTTAGTGAAATCAATAAATTCTCTTGCTCCAATCCACGGATCCAACCTATGCAAGTCGTAGTGCTGCAGGAAAAGATAAATTATATTCAAAACTGCTAAAATGCTCAAACCAATAGTAAATTGAGGGTCAGTGATCGCGATAGAATCTTTTTGATGTAAGGAAGGATTGAAAGGAAATCATAGTTGAATGTCCGATTTGGTATTTGAGACTGGCAATCCTAAAGTTCGCTTGCACATCATATAGGTAGGTGAGGTCGCCAACCTTAGAGCACACAACTGTATCTGCAGTTACGTTTCTCGCCAGCTTTTGAAAGAGCGCTTCGTTGCAGCTTCTGGTAACCTCAGATCGCAGTCCGATAGTGAACCTGGAGGATTGAAAAATTAACAAAGAATGATGGTGGTGTTTCGAGCAATCGTCTGACTCTCTCATTTCGCAATGCTCTCTCGCTTCTCTGATTGAAAAGAGATACAGCGAAATGATGAGACGTGATCATTGCTCTGTGTGTCCCACTTTCCGGGATCTGAAGGATCGACGGGTGGCGCCTCTCCATTAACAATATGCAGCTCCCGTAAGTGATATCGGTCGAGATATTCCAGCTGCAAAGATAAGAGGGTACATCAATTATGCGGCATACCGATAAAGATGTCACTCCGCCAGTGAGGCGATTAAGAGTATTGTTGTATAGTAATACCAGCCGAGGTTGCCCCCACCTTCGGCGGGGTCTCATCGTCTGGAGGTCTGCCCAACGCGTATTTCCCTCTTCTATCATTTCACAATACAGAACGCGCGCGCGACATGATTCCTCTGCGTCTCTGCCCGAGAGAGTTTCTCTGGCGCTTTCGCTTGGGTGGACAAACATACACGCATACACAGGGAGACATCTCTCCTTTATTAAGGAGTATGATTATTATAAGTAAAGTAGTAATCACACAAGTAAATAATGTGACCCGCAAGTACTACCGTACTAATATTTCTATTCGCGTATCAGCGACTCCCATACGGAAAATTCCTGAAACCTACCGTAACCCAATTACTCATTATTTCTGCTGGGCCAATCAACTGAGTTGATTCTCTCTCTCTCACGTTGCGGCTAGTTGCTGCTGTAATTTATTCTACTATTCTACTGCATCAACTATTCAACGATAAATAAGCTTCTACTGGAACTGCTATCTCTCTACAAGCAACGTGCAGACATAACACGTATCTCACCAAATATAGCCTCCTGTTAACCCTGGCTCGCAGTCTGTCGACAGTATTCATCTGCTGCAGAACAGTGGAAATGATCTCGTTAGGCAGACTCAAGAGGGGAAAATGCTGCAATCGATATTTGATAGGAATTTTGAATGAAGTGGCTTGCCTCATTTGATAGTTCATCACAGGGTGAAGAGTCGTATGGCATGATAGAATCTGAGAAATGGAAGCGGTTAAAAACTTAATAAAATACAAATTGTGCTCACTAAGCCATTCTGTCTCCTGTTCGATCACCCTCTCTGCCTTTTCAGTCAAATCGTTGACAATATTGAAAGTTCTGCGAATGTCCATTGGAGATTTGTTCTGAATTAATATTAATTAGTTATCGTGCGTTGGAAATGCTCAGCAAATAATGTGGTTAGCGAGCTATCGATTCCCCGGGAGAGGAAGAGGGTACGATAAAATATATAAATAAAATTGAATTAGGAAATGAGATACATTGAACATGTCAGCAACAACTTTGCAAGATGCAATCAATAGATCTCTAATTTCCAGATAATTTGCGGCCACAATAAGATCGAATAGAGCCTCGTTTCCCATCTTGAAAGGAAATTTTTGCTGTGGGTTTCATGAAATTCATGAGGACTTATTATACCTCGAAAAAGTGCTCATCGAATTCTGAATTCTCTTCGTCTTCCGGCTTCAAATCCTCCTTTTCAGTCTTTGCTAGATGATGTTTGCACCATTCAATGATTTGTTCAAGTGTATTGGATGTGACGTTGGGAAGTGGGATCGGAATGTGCTCTGCTGATGCGTTTTGTTCAACTGCGAAGAGCTGCAGGAAAACGTATTATTTTTTATTATTTCACCCACTTATTTCATCTTTCTTTCTCTAGTCGAGCTAGTTGCGTGTTTTGCGCAAAATGTGGCCCTCCCTCTGTCTAAACTCTACGTTACGACCCAAAGGACCGAAACATCCAGCCGCGCTATTCCAGGAAGTCGTTATCTTTCCGTTGTTAGGAGTTTTTCTTATTCATCTCAATCATAATCCAAGATTCTTACTAAGTTGACATTGTCAGCGAGTCTTTTACCTGGTTTACCTCTTACTTGTAACTTATTCCTTACCTCAACAAGTCGACTTATCGTTCCTGATAGCTTGGCGATATCAAAGTCCACGCAAAATTGCTCGCCTTCTGAGGAGATGAGAGCAACCCCGGCCATGTGACCTGAACTGGGTAAAAAAATGAAAAGTAGAGCGCCCGCGTTGCAGTTTGATAAAAAAGGTAAGAAATAACGGTTGCGCAATTCACAAGAAATGGAGAAAGATATTTAAGAACGCAAGAAATAGTGCCTATGAACGAACGCGAATCATTGTTGTGCAATTCCATCGAGAACTGACGGAGTAGAGAGAGAGAGCGCGTGCGGAGCGAGGGGGATGGTCATGGAGCAACAACAATCTCTCAGCCTCCCCTCTCCCACTGTTTCTGTGGCGGTTAGAGAGAATGCTAGAGCAATGCACGGGAGTCACGCAGAGAGAAAAAAACGCGCGCTCGGAAGTGTGTTCTTTCCACTCTCTGTTCCTGTTCGATTACTAACCACGCGAGAGCATGGTTAGTAATCGAAGCTCCTGACCGCAACATTCATTGTCAATTTGTGTTATTAAGCATATTCGGAAAATGAAGTTTTTTATTGGCACTTCTTAGATTCCCGGAGGAGTTGTGTGCTTGATTAAATTGTGAGCTATTGTAGATTGTGAATAGAGTGAACATTGAAGGGACATTATTCACATTTGGGTGCCGAAACTGCTAATTTCGCTTTCAATCTATCACATTTCCAGGATACATGTCCGGGGTGACTCTCATCTCTTCAGAGGGCCAGCACTTTCACGCGGACTTTGATATCGTCAGGTTGTCAGGAACTATCAGCCGACTCGTAGAGGTTCGTTTACTTAAATTTAATTCGAATGTCGTCGCGAGATTGTAAATTTTAGTTGTTCACCACAGAAGAACACGCAGAGACATCAAAAAGAATTCCAATCCCGTTGCCCAATGTGACTTCCGCTATTCTTCAACGATTAGTCGAATGGTGTGATCACCATAAGGACGATATAGACGATACTCAAGCAGTGACACCGAGGCATGAAGACATTTCGGAATGGGACAATCAGTTCCTCGAGGTACGAATCAGGAGTGTGCAAAAAACTTCGAACTTTCAAGATGGGAAATGGTGATCTATTCAATCTCATAATCGCCGCTAACTACATGGACATACGAGGCCTACTGCGAGCAGCCAGCAAAGTTGTTGCGGGGATGTTCGAAGTAACCCTACCAAATAGCTCATTTAATTCTGATTTTTCTTAAACTAGGGCAAATCACCGGCAGACATTCGTCGCACATTCGATATCGTAAATGATCTGACTGACAGAGCAGAACGAGTGATCGAATTGGAGACAGAATGGCTAGGTTTGGTCATTTTTCTTCGATTTTTTGAGTTTATACCATTTGTTCTTTATGCGCTTTTAGGGACAGTTCAGTAACCTGTACTTCTCTTCAGATTATGCAATGCCGCGCAGCTCGCATCGTGACGAAGATTTTTCGAGCGAGGTAAGCTGTAGCATCATTAAAATATAATATATTAATCAAACTACGATTACAGCCGTTCCCGATCACGAGTCTCCCGAACGAGATTATTTCTATAATTCTGCAGCAGTTGCACATGGTCGAGAGACTGCGAGCGAGGGTTAACAGGAGGCTGTACATGGTGAGATGTTCTTCATAAAGATTCTTGTATGTACCTTGAAGTATGTATGAGAAGTAGAGATGGTACAAGATCTAGGATGGCGCTCTGATACAATTATTGTATTCCGAATATATTCCAGCTCGAATTCCTTGACCGATATCATCTCGACGAGTTGCAAATTGTCAATGGAGAGGCGCCTCCTGTCGATCCTTCGAACCCGGGAAAGTGAGCCTGGCTTATCTTTTATTTTATCAAACTTTTAAGTACCGAAAAGATGTATGTGTGTTTGTGTCAGCGCTCTGAAAATACTCCACCTATCGCGTTTTTTCTTGTTTAACCTCAAAACTATTCAGGTTGACAATTGGACTGCGGCATGAGTTCTCAAGGGACAGTAACAAAGCGCTCTTTCAAAAGCTTGCCAGAAACGTCACTGCGGAAACAATTGTGTGCAATAAAGTTGGCAGGATTCGCCCATTTATAATTTGACAAGATAAATTCAGGATTTTCGGTCAACAGGATCCAACCCATCATTCAGCAGCGATCTCAGTGCCATTCTTCCTTACGTAAAAAAGATTGCTTCGCTGGCACTGACCATAGAGGATTTTCACTTAGATGTAGGCCTCAGCTTTTGGTTGTAGCCTTCTTCGTTTGAAACATACATCAATTTCTTCAGCTTCGCAGTGTTCGCAAGTTCGATTCATGGATAGGAGAGAGGGAATTTGTCGACTTCACGAGAACAAGGACCTCAATTAGCGGCGCGCATCTCTGCCGGTTGATTGATGTGAGATGTTTCTCGAACTGTGTAGTGCAATGTTATGGGAGATCACTACCACTATCAGCAATAAGATCACGAAAAATGCAGGACATGACCGAATCGCGAGTGCAGCTTCGTCGTTTCCATTACCATTTTTTGACGAAGCAAGAGAACGCTACTGCGGCATCTAGGCATCTCTGTCGCTCCTTACGATCACGCATTCATATCGTCCAGAAGAGACATCAGAGTAGGATATTTGAGATTAGAACTAAAGTTTCTGACCCAACGGTGTTAGGCAATTGCGATTACACAGGTATTTTCTTTTTTTAATGTCATAAACGCATGTTCCAGATTTTTGTCGAGCAAACCGACTACGAAAGATCCTCTTTTCGGGGACTTATCGGGACATATTTCATCGTCATCGGAGAGTATATGCTGGTCACAGTGACGTTTGTTGGTTCCAACTCGCTTATAATAAAAACAAATTAGTCTGTGTGGATAAATGTTCACTTACCGGTAACACGATAACGACAGCCACTTTTCTTGTTCTTTTTTTCGGTTCCATAGAGCAACTTACTAAAGGAAGCTGAGGGAACTTATAAGACATGCTCCTCTGTGAAAGGAACATTTGAGATACTCAGCACAGAATCCATGAACATTTTTTTCTCTCATTAAAAAATGAAATTGGGTAATCAAAAAAAATATTCTCCTGTTTTTTTTGTACTCCTGTTCCATTCTAATACCATTTTTACTTTGTTTCACCGTTATTTCATCGAAATAGCATAAATATTATTATATTATTCGGTTCATTGCAGCATCGATGGTATCGCGGGGGCGATGTGTCGATTGAGAGACATGATGAGGACGGATCGTTGCCGGACAAGGATTACTTCACGGGAGCCCGCTCGATCAACAGTGTCGTCGAGAATCTCCCAAGCGTCCATTTTTATCAGGAGGGCTGATACTCCTGTTGTATCACTTTTTTTATTTGAAATATTGTTGTTTTTATAAGTTTTAAAATATCGAAACATATTATGTATGGATTGAAAGACATGATGAGGACGGATCGTTGCCGGACAAGGATTATTTCAAAGGAGCCCGCTCGATAAAGAGTGTCGTCGTGAATCTCCGAAGCATCCATTTTTATCAGGACGCCTAACTATTCACCATTCATCACAATTGTAGCGATCGAAATTCTATACTGTTCATTGAAAATAAAGAAATTGGATGAAATAATGCTACAAAAACACCGAAGTGAATTTGGAAAATTCCCAAGCCATTCAATCTGTAGATATCTTTCCCTTCATATATTTATTTCCTCTGAGTAATAATCCGCCACAATGATTGATACTGGGGTGCACAGTTCTCCAAAGTCGACCTTGCGATCACTTGTTTTCGTCCTATAAATGTACCGTGATGGGACACCTATATCCTCTACCGGAAGAATACTATGCATTGAGTGAACGTTATTCACATTTTTTTCGCTCAAATTAAAATCATCATTCTTTTGGATTCTTACTCTGTGTTCATCAGATGTCAAGCGTGCATCAGAATTCGGACGAGTTTCATACGATGCAGGTTGCCGGCCTCAGGTTTACCGTCCCTAAACGCTACTCCAACTTGACATTCATCAATTGTGGAGCACAAGGAGCTGTTGTGTGCGATTTTCATTTATTTTTTTCATTCAAATTACAAGACAAACCATATTTATTGTTCAGATCAGCATACGACTATGTCACAGGAGCGCAAGTGGCAATCAAGAAATTGGACAATCCTATGGACCACACTGACTCTGCCTTGAGGACACTCCGAGAGTTTGTTCTTCTCGCTTCCGTGGAACACCGAAACGTGAGCTAGTTTCACCGACTGTTTTTGTAATTATTTACAGGTTGTTCGAATTCTCTCCGTATTCACCCCTCAAATTACCCAAGAAAGCTTCCGAGATGTATATATTGTAATGGAGTTGATGGCGGACAATTTGGAAAAAGTATAGTTTTTTGTGTACATATTGGAACGGTTCGAAATAAATGCGCATTCTTATTTTCGCAATGCTCACTCCTCAGTCAGAAAAAGCGAGAGAGCATGCATAATGAGGAGAGCGGGGAAATTTGCAAAACTTTAAAATAATTTCAGCAACTTCAGAGCACACGAAAATGGAAACTGGGTCATGGTACGCTTTCGTATTTCTTCTATCAGCTTCTGTGCGGTGTCAACCACATTCATTGCCAAGATATTATTCACAGGGTACATTTACATATTGATGCTCTGCTCGACAAAATATATATTTAAACATTGAAGGACCTCAAGCCGAGCAATATTGCCTTAAGTGCATCGCACATAGTAAAAGTGCTCGATTTCGGTTTGGCTCGCCTCTTCACACCCACTCTTGCTGACCAAATGACTAAATATGTGGTTACGAGGTACTACAGAGCGCCGGAACTTGTCCTGAAACAACAAAAGTACGACAGCAAAAGTGAACGAGTATTATTTTTTTACGAGAAGCGCCTATTTTTTCGCAGTTGACGTCTGGTCAATCGGTTGCATTTTCGCAGAGATGGTCACAGGAAAAGTGCTTTTCAAGGTGAGAGTTTTTTTCTGATTTGGATAACACTTCTCAATATGTTAAGGGTTCAGCATCGATTGAAAAAAAAATCATTCAGATCAAGCAAGTATTTGGCATATATTTATAGGGTACGAGCAGTGAAGATATGTGGAATAAGATTGTGAACGTATTGGGAACTCCGAACGTGAACTTTATCTCCAAAGTTCCAGAAAAAGTAGCCAGGTCAATTTTACCTTTGGTTATTCCCTTTTTAACGAATGTTAACTTTCAGCATGTTCAATTTAAATGCGTCTCACAAAACTCCGAAGCCCATGACTGCGATTCTTCAGGATCGACATTTTCTACAACACACCGAAGAGCCGATGCGCAATTTGACCGGTTAGTTATACGGGGATGCGAGAATGATACGTTTTCAAATCTTAAGCAAGGGCGGCTCGAAGATTGGTCTCAAAAATGCTCGCAATTGATCCGGATGAGCGGTACTCAGCAGAAGAAGCTCTCCGTGACCCCTATTTCTCGAAATGGTTCAACAAGGAAGATGTAAGCAAAGACTGCGATATGTTCAATAATCATAAATAAGCAGGTTAACACACCTCCGCTAAATCGAGGGTACAATCGGGAATTTGATGCACGAAATCTACCTCTGAGTTGAAATGTGAGTAATCCAAATGTGAAAACATCAAGCCACTGTTTAGCTCGCATCTTCGACGAAGTGAAGCGGTTTGAATCTAGTCACAAAGTATTTGGATGAATCTCGGCAATGACATGACTTCATTTGTGAATATTTCGCATACTTTCTTGAATAACATACAATGAAATGACTTTTTTTGCTATACATGTCGATAGACTTGCTGATGACATAAATATCTTCCGATTATTGTTTTAATCTAGTAAATATAATATAATCTAGTAATAATAATAATGAATATCTCGCATGCACATCCTTCGTTCTGTTCTTGGCACTTGGTTAGTAATTTCTTTAGTCACATCCGTTGTTTCTCCATTTCTATCGCTGTAGATGGTGAACATGCAATATCCGGATGATAAGTGAGTGCGAAGGATAAGGTGATCAGTGGGACGACAACAGAACAGTAGTTTTTGAATTTTAGGTAGTTTTCCAGTAGTTGGTGTATTTTACGGTCAGTGCTCAGAAATTTGTGGTGCAAATCACAGATTTATACCTAGTGAAAGTGAGAGAAAACGCCTTCTATGCTCACGGCTGATAACGACCTTGACTTTATGATTATGTTGAAGTTGTATTTTCCTCCTGCCTAATCACGGAGAACTTACCCCCATCGCACCCTCTTATCAACTTGCTCTTGATGTTTTTCATCATCTGCATGTAAAGAGATAGGAGACCACAGAGATAGAAAGAACCGAATTACTAATCTCTGCAACTATATAATACTGTAGAAGTATCCATTAACTATCGTGTCCGCGTGAGAAAGTTTTCTTCGAGAACTCGGTCGGCATGCCTAAAGGAAGAAGGATTGTGTCTCCGACAGACCCGGAGGAAAAACGTAAACTGGATGAGAAGAGGAAGGCGAACAAAAAGGCCGCTGCGAAACATCGGTTAGTTTTTGAGTAAAGCGTGAAGCTTCTCGAAAATAAATTAGTAAAAATTAATTTGCAGGAATGGAAAACGTGAAGAACTATTGACCAAGGATGCAAAGATCGAGGATCTCAGCAAAAAAATTATGGAATAAAGAACGAGAATGTTCAAATCTGAAGGAAATCATCATCGAGCTCCAGAGAAAGGTTTGTGCAGCGCTCATGAAATTTGCACTAGAATTGCGGTAACATCATGACCATTAAGTTTACAACTTCTTATTTAGTGTTGCTCCAGTCGAAATCACGCTATCGCGAGTGAGTGCAGCAGCGCTACTGTGAGCTTTTCAAACCATGTTTTCGAATTACTCAATGATAATGCAGATACGTCAAATTCGAAGCATCTTTAATACGAACGATTACGCTTGTTGTGCGGTAAATGCAAGCGAGGTAAAGATAAATATTATTAAAACATACATTTTGATAAATATTCAAGGAGATTGAAAATAGTCATTATTATCGCGGTTGCTCAGTAGATGTTGACGAGTATGAGGTGGTGCCGGCCCAGCGTCATGACAGGTATGAGTAGATCGATCGACTAAGTTTAAAAAAATTCTTCATTCAGCATTAATCCTGGAAAAAGCTTCCGCTGTGCATACGGCCCACGCCGTTCATCGACAGTGAACCATCAGCAAGTTAGAATATTCATTTCATGTACTTTTTCACTAGTCCTTTTGTGCAAACTTGTTCAGAATAATGCTGAGTACTGTGAGAAAAAACATTAGAAACTAAAAACAGTCATAGGTAGACGAAAAGCGTATTTCACGGAAACTTGGCACACCAATACAGCCCATTTTGCGTTCCGATGTTTTCTCGCAACTTTCTACGCCTGCTTTTTTACTACGGTTCCGATTTTTACAGGATTCTGTCTGGATTAACCCCGACATACTCTTCTCTGCTCAACCGGAGACTTCAACCTCATTCTCGCACAAGCAATCTTCGTTTCCGCCGCAATCAATTCATTCTACCGCCCATCCCTATGGTCATCAGTAGAGAAGCTGAAGGAAGAGGGAAGAGGTGCGACGAGGAATGAGAGGGAGAGGAAGAGGAGGGATAAAAGGCCGACCTCTTGCGCAAGAGGTTGACGAATGGCAAAACTCTTGCGCAAGAGGTGAGGCAGGAATGAGCAGTTTTAGAGCGTTTGAGCTCGTTTTTTCAATAGTTATGTGTTGTGATTGCATAGTACGTGGTTAGGATGGTATTAGAGCGCATTTGCATAGATTTCCATAGGTATGTAAGGGAAGCGCGGCTCCCTACCTCCTCTTTTCGATTTTACCACGTCTCCCACAGTATATTGCGCGAGTACTTCTCGAGCTCTATTACTTTTCAAAGATGAGATACCGATAAACGACAAAATGTATGATACTAATTGGTCCACTAGGCATTGTTATTAGAAACTTCTGGTTGCATTCTGAGACACATTGGTATTCAACGATGTGGATCCTTGAATATGCAAGACTCCTATCAAACGTCAATAATCTCATGCAAAATCTTTACGGTATCTTGGAAGATGTGTTCTGATATCAATATTCAGCTATTACAATACAAAACGATAGAAAGAACCATCAAAAACGGTCTAAAATTTCTGCCTCACCTCTTGCGCAAGAGGTTTGTCATTCTCCAACCTCTTGCGCAAGAGGTCGGCCTTTTATCCCTCCTCTTCCCTCATTCTCATTCCTCGCTGCGCGAGGGCGGCAGAGTCTTCCCTCACCTCTTCCTTCAGTCACTCTAGTCATCAGGCCCCCAATGTGACACAACTCATTCTAAAAATCAATTAATTTTTTTTTCAGAGTAACATCCATTACGTCCAATCAACTCAAATGGACGCTCAACACGCTACGAACAATTACTCCTCGATGCCATCTGGAAGAACGGAAGGAACTTTATCGTCCAGTACTTCTCTTGTTCAAGAGGTATCTTTTCAGGCTGAAATTTATAAGAGTATTTGCAAAAATTTTGTTCCATTTTTTTTATTTTGAATTGCATCTGTCACCAATATTCCCAAATAGAAGTTCTTCTTGATCGCGCAAACTATGCTCCTCTCCAAGACCAGTCATTCATGAATTCGCAGAATCAACCCGGTGCCAAATTGACGGAGCTATCCCCGGACGACGTGTCGCCAGTCCTCAAATTCTTAACAATAACACAACATCAACATCAACAATAACAATTTAGTTTATTGTTCATTATCTTATTCATTGTCAATTGTTTCACCCAAATATTTTACTTTGTTTCCTTTAATTATTTCACAGTCACGTAATGTGTGTTGGTTGTGGTTCGCGAATTTTCATAAAGCATTGTACTTGCTGTAAAAGTTTCACAGTACATATAACTTTAATAAAACAAAAACTATAGAAAAACGCATTTGTATTTTCTATTTAATATCCTATATGGAAATCTGCACCTCCTCTTTAAAATCATCATACGAAGTAGAGGATTTTATTTCCTTAAATTTCTGATTGAGGAAAAAGCGAATATCGGAGAATGTTGGTCGTTTCGTCCAATCGAGATTCCAATACTGGAGCATCTTCGCGTAAATCTGTTCATATTATATATTGATTAGTTGTCAAATAAAAAAAGGTAATATATGAGGACGGTTGCCTAAGAAACAGTAATGGTCTGGCACAGCAATATTTTATGAAATAATGAAAATTTGGGAACAGAGGTTCTCGAGGGTGGTGATCATCGCTGTCAACTTCATTTTGCACCAACTCGATCGGTGCAGCCATGCTGCATCCTTGCTGCATGGTGCCATTTTTCGGTATCTTGGTTTTCCGTCCATGAAATGCTGAGTCGAACCACAATACTGCAGTTTCATGAAAATGCTTCGTTCGAATATAAAAAAAATTTTCTCGAATGTCAGATCGAAGTGGTCTCCGAAATATTTATTTTCATATGCGCTATCACCAGGGGATCAATATTTATGTGCATAGTATACCGAAATCTCTAAATCGCTATAGAGAATAACGGTTGTGTGGTGTTCGCGGTGTGATATTCAACCAAGAGAATTTAATAATAAACGTTCATTTACTATACAAGGAACAATAAAGGGTGTGAACTAAGTAACGAAAGGAAGGTTGGAGAATAGATTTGTGTGTGTGTGGAATAATAACTAGAGTAGAATGGATAGATGGGATGAAGTGTGGAAAGACGTGGAGTTACTAGGAATACCTGGACGGTTTGACCGAGTGGAGATCTTCCCCGTTAACGACGGTGAAGTTGAAAGGCGGCGTGGTGGGGCGTGTGCTGAGTGGCGATCTTCCACGAAGCAATGGTGATGGTACGCTTTGTAATTCTGATATTGAAACCGAGAATATCGGAATTTTGTTCTAGGGAAATTTGATTTCGGAACAACAGCGTCAAAACCCAGATCAAAGAACCAATCATTCAGAACTATGGTAATGAAATTGACGGAAGGGAACAATGGATGCAAAATCAACGAGTCGGATAATTGGTTTGAGATCTATTAGCATAGAACAATTCTGTGAAAACCTACGTTTCGGAACCGACGTTTCGGAACCGACGTTTCGGAACCGTCGTTTCGGAACCAGTTTTTTTGGGAACTAACTTCCTTGTGGTATGTTTGTGCGAAAACGGCATTTGGGAGATAGTGGGGGGCAAGAAAATGCATTTGCATGTGTATTGAAAATATGGTCCTTCTTGCCCCCACTATCTCCCAAATGCCGTTTCCGCACAAACATACCACAAGGAAGTTAGTTCCCAAACATTTCGGTTACGAAACGGCGGTTCCGAAACGTCGGTTCCGAAACGTAGGTTTTCACAGAAATGTTCTATGCTAATGGATCTCAAACCAATTATCCGACTCGTTGATTTTGCATTCATTGTTCCCTCTCATTTGTTCCGATCTATGATTTCCCTGAGATCCAGTTCCATTACCATAATTACGAACGACTGATTCTCATAATAGGATTCTCATCGAATGAGTTCTAATGTTCGAATTACAAACCGTACCATCACCGAAGCAATCGTTCCTCAAACTTGGGTAATTAAACCATGGTGATGGTATAAATGAGCAACGCGATATAGTGGAAGAGAACAGGGAAAGGGGGAAGCGAATAATAGTAGTGACGTAAATAAATAACGACGTAAATCGTCGTGGACGGTGTAAAAGGAAAATGATAGAGAATTGGTAGGGAAAATAAGTAAAATTGGAATAATGGAATACGGTAGTTATTCCGTGCGAGAGTATCTCAGGGATTTAAATGGGAATGGAGCGATAATTTCGACTGGTGTGATTACGGTAGTTTGGCGAATCAACAACTGACTTTTATATTTAATTTATATTTTAAATATTATTATTATTGCTTGTTTGGGTTGCGATTACGCAATAATCGGTGCACATAGTACGAGGTTTAAAATTAAAGTTTTTTTTGCTAAATTTATTTTGTGCCATATTTTTGACACTAACACCGATAATTCGAGTGAAAAGTGAGGAATGAGGGCGCGATATTAAACGAAACCTATTTAATTCTTCTCTTTTTTCACCAAGTAAAGCGGCGAATATCGTCAAAATATTGAAAATTGCAAAAAAAAAACGTTAATTTTAAACCTCGTACTATGCATATAAATATTGATCCCCTGGTGATAGCGCATCAGAAAATAAATATTTCAGAGACCACTTCGACCTGACATTCGAGAAAATGATTTTTATATGCGAACTAAACATTTTCATGAAACTGCAGTATCGTGATTCGACTCGCCGTAGTCGATTACATACGCTTTCAAATTTTCAGAGCATTTCATGGACGGAAAACCGAGATACCGAAAAATGGCACAATGCAGCAAGGATG
The DNA here is from genome assembly GCA_900490705.1 of Pristionchus arcanus. Classification (NCBI taxonomy): domain Eukaryota; kingdom Metazoa; phylum Nematoda; class Chromadorea; order Rhabditida; family Neodiplogasteridae; genus Pristionchus; species Pristionchus arcanus. The sequence continues at coordinate 38,981 of LS487683.1, forward strand.
CAGCATGGCTGCACCGATAAAATGAAGTTGACAGCGATGATCACCACCCTCGAGAACCTCTTTTCCTAACTTTTCTTAAATTGTTGAATTTTTGCTGTGCCCGCCATTACAGGCGATTGATTGATTCTTACGCGAACGCCCTCATATAAACACTAACTTCTTCGGGGCACTTCTCTGGCTTCGTTAGCCGGTAGGTACCATCGGCGAGCTTGTGAAGACTCTCGATAATAGAGCTCACCATATTCTGTAAAATAGTTCAAATAACCAAAAAAACATTAGTACATGACCTCATTTTGTTCCGAACTCGAATATCCAACAGTTTTCCCTGTTAATAGTTTGAACACGCTTTCCATATTTAATCCATGAAACGGCATCTACAATAGAACTCAATTATCGTATTTACAGCAGTTGCACATTGTGGGGCAAGAATTTAGTGAGAATTCCCACCATCTCTCGGATTCCTCTACAGGATTATTTCCTCTCCACCCCACTTTACATCCTTCCTATTTTTAAAATAATCGGGAGGTCAGTAATCTTATAAAAGAATTCCCACCGTCCCTCCGTTCGAGTACAACTCCACCAGGACCACGCCAAAGCTCCACACATCTGCAGCAGTGGTGACAAGGCCGGGACGAAGGGATGGGAACGCTTCGGGCGCCGTCCTTTCTATCGGAAAGTCGTCAGATGTGCGAAACGATACTTCAACTCTGCGGGAAAGCCCGAAATCACCGACCTGGTATTGTTCATTAATTTATTTAGAGGTTGATTTAAAAAAAGTTGTTGCTTAGCTTTAATATCTTTACCTTGATGGTATCAGTTGTCTCCCCAACAAGAATATTTCTCGCGGCTAAATCGCAGTGGACAACATTCCTGCTCGCCAGATATTCCATCGCCTTCGCAACCTTGAGCACTATGGTCAAGTATTCCGTTCATTTATTCACTTCATTCTTTGAGCGCTTAAGGCTCTGTTCTTGAGCTTAATTCTTAGTGAGTACCTGTAGAGCAACTGACAAACATTCTGTATTCGACAAAACATGCTTTGTCATGTAGCTCGTGAGGCTTCCATTTGTTTGATATCTGAAAGAATGAATTTAATTCTAATTTTTTTTAAATATATTTACGAACTCGGTAATAATCAGCTTTTTACTGGAACAAACTCCAATTGTTCCCAGCAAGTTTGGATGACTAAAGAGACGTCCCATTTCAGCTTCACTGAAAAAGCAATTTTTTCTCATTTTACATACATATTTATCATTTGAATTAAATATTCTGTTCACTCACGTTATGAGGTCATCATAATTTTTGATCGCTTTCAGAGCGACTGTTTCTTTTCCAAGTAACATTCCCTTGAATACCTGTATAGTTGTTCATTAGGCGTATTTGAAATGTCAAATGGAAAATTTCGGTTTTAAGTTAAAATTATCTGACCTTTCCATATGCGCCTTTTCCAATATGATCCCCTTGCTTCATTACTTCATGTTGATCAAATTCCCATTTGATGAACACGTTATTCTTCACGGAAAATACCAAGTGAATCTTTTTTGACTCATCGCTGTACCGATCTGTACATTTGAATAAAATAATGTTTTATAATACACAAGCCGATTTCGCGCCCGCCTTTGGCGGGGTCTGATCGGATAGTAGGATTTACCGCTGCGTAGTTCGTTCCTTATTTCACAATTTCGAAATCGCCCGCGACATGTTTCGACGTGTTTTCATTTTCGTGACCTCTTGACTTGTTTACAGACATCTTTACTTTCGCAATAGTGAGCAAACACACAGTCACAGGGATTACATTATCCTTTATTTAGGAGTAATGATTGACAAATAAAGGAGGTGTGGCGTCAATAAGATGTGTTCTCGATGTCAGATAATGGGTCAAGGGCACCCGTTCGAAATTTCAATATTCTGTGCTAATTGAACCAGCATTGATGCCTCTCCTCCTTTAAAACGAATTCTCACCTGCATGTTTTCTTATCAGTTCCTCGAGTGTCTCAAATTGTTTATTCCCAATTCGAAATGCCCGCCCTTCTCTTACTATTTTAAAATGGTTAACACAGAAATTCTCAGAGTTTTTCGATTTGCGCTCTCTGAAAATAATAGAGTTTTTATAATAAAAATGCAATCGCTCACTTAACAGATAGTACCAGGCAGATATTGATGATGTTATTAGCACCCGGTCTGACGACAAATGCACCAGGTAAGAATTCGGGATTCATTAGTTGCTCCTCGGCTGCCTTTGCGGAAACTCCGAATGAAATCCATCTGAAGCTCATTTAGCGAAATACAATTTGAAACCGAAAAGAATATGCTCACTCGAGGTTCAACACATCAACAGCTCTAGTGAAGCAGTGAGGTGGTGCGATTCCAGCTTCTCCCGAGTCAATTCGCTTTAAGTACCTGAGGAAAAAATCTAGAGAAAAATGCTCAAAGAATCATACCACGGATAATCGTCTAATTTGGACTTGAGAAAAAATTGATCTCCCTTCTTAATCGGCATTGAGTTGACGTCAGATGGAAGGTAGCTGTCCTTTGCGACTACGACTTCCTGGAAAAGAGCTTTATATTAATTATATTTTTTAATGCTAGAGTGCGCGAAACAGGTTTTCGTCATGCACACTAACAATACGCTCTAACAACTCGACCGGTAGAAAGCGTGCAATAAATGAAAAGAGACCCGAATTGCGCACAGCTTTTCACACCTTTGGTGGTCGGTTATTCTTTGTTTTACTATTCCAAGTCTTCTCGAAGAACGCGTTCATCTCTTTGACGTTATCGCTAAAATTAAAATAATCTCGTTAAAATAAAAAGATGAACACTATGGCACCTAACTCAATCATTAATTTTACCATCGCATTGTTTTCAATTTGACGGCCACTTAGTACGTGATACGCACTCACCATTACATCTTTGACGGCCTTGACGACTCCATAACAGACACAACCGAGCGAGCGATTGAAATACTAATGGTTCATTATTTGTAATGAATCGAGAGAAAAAGATTATTATTATTTGGCAGTTGAAAGAGAGACGGTAACGAATGCTTCAGGAAATGATGGATCCAGCAATATCCGAGTATAATACATTATTATTTTTATTCGATTTATTTATCAGAGCTTAAGGATTGGAAAGATGCACAAATCAGATTACATTGCACAAAAAAGTAAACGATTGTATGTACAAAAATAAGGCTTTCATGTTGTGGATTGAGCTTTCATGTTGTGGATTGAGTATGTTGTGGATCGGGGTTGAGCATCTAAGAAACGGATGTCTTCATTCTCATCTACTTCCTCTTGTCGAGCCTCAATATAACCATACTGCTGAAAAACTTCTTCCTCTTCGAACGGATGTGAGATTGAATTTCTTGGCGCAGGTGTTCGAACTGTGAGCTGAAAAAAAAAGAAGATAAGATCTCCGACAAATCGACAAATCATACTCGTTTCCTCCTGTAGGTGGTGTAGGTAATGAAAGCCAGCATTGTCACGCAAACAATCGAAAGAGTGACAACAGGAATGGTCACCTAGAAAATTCACTTTGTTTCTTTTATCAGTAATAAACTAACGTTTTTGAATGGGATGTCAGTGCGCACTCGTCGCTTGACCACAGCCTTTTCATCGGAGTACCTCACTGTCGATACACGCACCTCACTGTCGATATTTTTTCCACGTTCGCAAATTGCAATCTTCTTATTCGTAATAGTGTCAAATGTGCAATTCCCGGTCTTTAATCCTTCATAACCGTGAGCTCTGCAATGGAATTGTTAAATATTGCAATGATTCGTTGTTCTAAATTGAGATAAATGTAGCGAACCTGCAGCACTGATTTCTCTCCCTGATAATTTTTTCGCAGTCTTCGTCGCATTCGAATACATGTTTTACTTCATCTGAAGCGTTCGTATATTTTACGTGAAAACTGTCTAAGTGATGTACAAATGGAGTCGGCAGGAGTCGTCAGCTCATCGGATGTCGTATTGCTCATTTCTTTATCAGCTACGCGGTAACAAGTTGCCATCCCATCCCGTGTGCATTTTCCATCCTTCATTCCATCGTAACCGTGCGCACTGAAATAGTCTATTGTGCTGATATGTACCCATTTTCGACATTGATTCGATCATCTTCCCTCTCCTTCTCACATCAGAGAAGGTATTTACCGCATTAAATCGGGAAACTATTGATGCACTGTCCAAGCTAGAAAATTTTACGAACCGGCAGCATTCATTTTGCTGTTCTGGTATTCTCCCGCAGACCTCGTTGCAGGGGTGCGGTGTTGTGGTCACAAGATCTGAGACGATTTATATATTCGGCAAATTGATTTGCAAGCAAATGTACCCGCCAGCAGTCCTTTCATTACCAACGAGAAGGAAATAAGCAGATAAATCATCTGTAAATTAGAAGAAAGGTAGTACAACAATTTTTGATATTACGAAACAAGGGAGCAAAATAGAAGGTAGTGTTTTGCCGAATAGTTAGGACGACATATCAACGTGACTAACAGAATTTCCGGTTATCACATTCTCGAATTTCTTTCTTTCTTGCGTTTGGTTTAAATAACATTAACTGCATTCCTAAACTACACGAAAACCAAGGCACACAAAAATCAATCACTGCGAAATTCCAGACAAATTCAGGGTCATCTGAACAACAAGCATATAAAGTAATAGAGAAAATAAGAAACATCATGCGATATTTCCGAAAATTATATTCATTCCATCACAATGAGAGAATATTCTTTTATCTTAACTTTATTGAAAATAAGAGTTGTAAGCGATATTTTGATTTACAAAAAAAATTTCGTTTTTCAACTCATCCAGTGTAAACTATATCTCGTCGAAATTCAAATCATACTTTCCAAAGTGGGATCGGGTAACAGTGACGTGTGTGTCCCACATTGAGACCACAATTTTTCACATTTTTTTCCCATCAATTCAAATGTACCTTTTACATTCATTCCTTTCTAGTTCGAGACTATTGCATTCGCATTACCAACGTGTTTTGCAGTAATGATGAGAAATGAAATGATGACAAGTTTACAATGAGGTGAGATGTTGAGTTTCCGGAAATTGCATTAGTAATTTTGGATTTAATGTGATTAATCCATAATAGTAATTTGTACGAATTTGCGAAAGCTATTCGTTTTTTCGCACCGCTGTAAACGAAACCGGAATGAGACGAAAGATTTATAAAAAAAACTCTTAGAGCAAAGCAGGTTCGAATAGGGTTGGCTTGTCAAGCAAGATTGCAAGATCTTGTCAAGAAATAACTCAATTATCCCGTCTTGTCAAGAACAACGAATTGTTTTTCAAGATCTTGGTTCTTGAAATGATCTTGAAATTCCACACTTTTCGTCGTTTTTTGTGGGTGGACCGGTCGAAGGGGGTCGGCGAGGGCGGAAAATGATCAACCGATCTTGACAATCTCTTCAATCTTGAAATAATCTTGAATCTTGAAATGATCTTGAAAAGAATTGGCAATTTGCCAAGTCTTGCCAAGATCATTCTGCGTCATTCCAATCTTGAAATGCGGTTTCAATCTTGACAAGCCAACCCTAGGTTCGAAGAAATGGTTCACGAAAAGACTGTAATAGAGTAAGAAGATGCCACTTACTTTACCATTACTAAGAGTCCACGATTTATTCATTCTATGAACTTTCTGGTATTCCCAACTCCCTCGTATAAAATGGCCCTCCCTTTATGATCAATTCAGTTCGATGATGAATTTATGGATAAGTATTGGGTTGATGCGAAAGTTTCCGCGGGTTTTTGTTTTTCAATTTTCTGCTCGATGGCTTTGCCTATCATAACATCTTCCATATCGTAAGTTAGATAGATGCATGGGCCACATATCAGTACTATTGGGTTAGTACATGATCGAGTTGCCGTGGAGAAATTATTTTTTGTGTGAGCGAAATCGCGAGAAATGTTACGATTCTCGAAACTTAGTGCTTGAATTAACCTGTCACTCCGCCAAGGCAACCAATCTAAAAATTCTGCCCAATAAGTCAGTATTAGGGGAAGGGTTGTTGCTTCGAATATTCATGACAAATAGAGGTTTCAAGTGTGCTCCAGAGCAGCAGGTTGCTAAATGTCTGGTTTTCGACGTTTCGATTTTGAAAGAAACATTTGAAAAATTGCTGCCCATACATGAAGTAACGTATCCTTATGAAAATAATAGTGCGAGCTATCCTATATAGGAGCCTCATTTTCCATAATGAATGAGAGCTGTGTGTCAATCGACCCGAACACAAGTAGAAGAAAACTGATTTCAATGAAATTGAAATCCTTCGTTTTCGAGATTGATTGCCTATTTCTAGCCAGGCTTTTGAGGCAAACCTAATATCTCATTTCGAAAGTATTGCTTTTTGATTGCACATTTTATTCGTGAACGAATTATATGCAAATCATTTCCCTCGGCTGAATACAGACGTCTAAGGATAAGTGTAAATTTGCCTGCTCCTTCTGATTTGGATCACCACTGTGCCTAATCTTTAGGTTTTTAAATCTTGATTTGATGAGCGCTATAAAGTGCATACATGCAGTCATATAAGACGGTTCAAACTATTATTGTGAAGCGACTTGAACAAAATAGTTAAACAGCTGTTTTCCAAAAGTTCAGAGCACACAATTTCCAAAAATTGTAAAAACATTAAAAGTCTTGATTTTTTTGTAAATTATGTGATGAGATCTACCTCTTCACAGAATAATTTCAAATTCTTTCAGATTATGCAAAGCCTCTTTGATCACTTTAATAGCTCAAACAATTCGTTTGTTTTTAGGCTCCTATTTCCCTGTAACCTTGTATCAATGCTTATCAGTTTTCAACGAAATTCAAAACAATTAATATTTATCAATATTTTTGGAAAAGAGGATCTTCTTATTCTTTCTTGTTCTATTCCGATCGTCTTGTTTGTTGAATCTGAGAAGAAAGCATTAGAATTCATTTAACGATGAGCCACTTTCAATAGAAAATAATGCACGTTTTTCTGCCAGAAAATCGTGCAATTCTGTCTTCTCATTCTCCCCCTCCTCCCTCAGAGAGGAGCGGTACCATTGCACGTTTTTCTGCCAGAAAATCGTGCAATTCTGTCTTCTCATTCTCCCCCTCCTCCCTCAGAGAGGAGCGGTACCATTGCACGTTTTTCTGCCAGAAAATCGTGCAATTCTGTCTTCTCATTCTCCCCCTCCTCCCTCAGAGAGGAGCGGTACCATTGCACGTTTTTCTGCCAGAAAATCGTGCAATTCTGTCTTCTCATTCTCCCCCTCCTCCCTCAGAGAGGAGCGGTACCATTGCACGTTTTTCTGCCAGAAAATCGTGCAATTCTGTCTTCTCATTCTCCCCCTCCTCCCTCAGAGAGGAGCGGTACCATTGCACGTTTTTCTGCCAGAAAATCGTGCAATTCTGTCTTCTCATTCTCCCCCTCCTCCCTCAGAGAGGAGCGGTACCATTGCACGTTTTTCTGCCAGAAAATCGTGCAATTCTGTCTTCTCATTCTCCCCCTCCTCCCTCAGAGAGGAGCGGTACCATTGCACGTTTTTCTGCCAGAAAATCGTGCAATTCTGTCTTCTCATTCTCCCCCTCCTCCCTCAGAGAGGAGCGGTACCATTGCACGTTTTTCTGCCAGAAAATCGTGCAATTCTGTCTTCTCATTCTCCCCCTCCTCCCTCAGAGAGGAGCGGTACCATTGCACGTTTTTCTGCCAGAAAATCGTGCAATTCTGTCTTCTCATTCTCCCCCTCCTCCCTCAGAGAGGAGCGGTACCATTGCACGTTTTTCTGCCAGAAAATCGTGCAATTCTGTCTTCTCATTCTCCCCCTCCTCCCTCAGAGAGGAGCGGTACCATTGCACGTTTTTCTGCCAGAAAATCGTGCAATTCTGTCTTCTCATTCTCCCCCTCCTCCCTCAGAGAGGAGCGGTACCATTGCACGTTTTTCTGCCAGAAAATCGTGCAATTCTGTCTTCTCATTCTCCCCCTCCTCCCTCAGAGAGGAGCGGTACCATTGCACGTTTTTCTGCCAGAAAATCGTGCAATTCTGTCTTCTCATTCTCCCCCTCCTCCCTCAGAGAGGAGCGGTACCATTGCACGTTTTTCTGCCAGAAAATCGTGCAATTCTGTCTTCTCATTCTCCCCCTCCTCCCTCAGAGAGGAGCGGTACCATTGCACGTTTTTCTGCCAGAAAATCGTGCAATTCTGTCTTCTCATTCTCCCCCTCCTCCCTCAGAGAGGAGCGGTACCATTGCACGTTTTTCTGCCAGAAAATCGTGCAATTCTGTCTTCTCATTCTCCCCCTCCTCCCTCAGAGAGGAGCGGTACCATTGCACGTTTTTCTGCCAGAAAATCGTGCAATTCTGTCTTCTCATTCTCCCCCTCCTCCCTCAGAGAGGAGCGGTACCATTGCACGTTTTTCTGCCAGAAAATCGTGCAATTCTGTCTTCTCATTCTCCCCCTCCTCCCTCAGAGAGGAGCGGTACCATTGCACGTTTTTCTGCCAGAAAATCGTGCAATTCTGTCTTCTCATTCTCCCCCTCCTCCCTCAGAGAGGAGCGGTACCATTGCACGTTTTTCTGCCAGAAAATCGTGCAATTCTGTCTTCTCATTCTCCCCCTCCTCCCTCAGAGAGGAGCGGTACCATTGCACGTTTTTCTGCCAGAAAATCGTGCAATTCTGTCTTCTCATTCTCCCCCTCCTCCCTCAGAGAGGAGCGGTACCATTGCACGTTTTTCTGCCAGAAAATCGTGCAATTCTGTCTTCTCATTCTCCCCCTCCTCCCTCAGAGAGGAGCGGTACCATTGCACGTTTTTCTGCCAGAAAATCGTGCAATTCTGTCTTCTCATTCTCCCCCTCCTCCCTCAGAGAGGAGCGGTACCATTGCACGTTTTTCTGCCAGAAAATCGTGCAATTCTGTCTTCTCATTCTCCCCCTCCTCCCTCAGAGAGGAGCGGTACCATTGCACGTTTTTCTGCCAGAAAATCGTGCAATTCTGTCTTCTCATTCTCCCCCTCCTCCCTCAGAGAGGAGCGGTACCATTGCACGTTTTTCTGCCAGAAAATCGTGCAATTCTGTCTTCTCATTCTCCCCCTCCTCCCTCAGAGAGGAGCGGTACCATTGCACGTTTTTCTGCCAGAAAATCGTGCAATTCTGTCTTCTCATTCTCCCCCTCCTCCCTCAGAGAATGGCCGAATCGGCGAGACTGTTTTAACTATTTTGTCCAAGTCGCTCCACAATAATAGTTTGAACCGTCTTATATTATGTTTAAAAGCTCTAGTCATTTGGGCTAAAATTAGGGCGGATATAATTCATTACGTCAGAATGTAAAAACCCGCGGGAACTTTCGCATCAACCTGATAGTATTCTCTTTGGCATTCTCAATGTTCAAGCAGATCTCTCGAGCCAGATTACTGGACAGCAATCGCTCAAATCGGTTCATGGCACTTATCTTCGCTCCTGGAATCCGGGCCAGTGGAAAGTAGACCTCGCGGGTCTATGTTTGATGTGCGAGCACTGGTTTATTCAGGATCATGACGGAAAGGTATTTCATTTTTAATTATCGAATATATTTTCATTCCGCGAAATTCTCAGATCACCCTCAAGCCAAGGTGCTCTCCGGAAGGAAATACTTGCTTGCGCATAAACCAGCAAGGGCTTGTCGAAGTTTCCGAATGCCAACTCGAAAGCGATTTGTGGACGCCATTCAAAAATGAGGATGGTTCTTGGTCGTTTCAAAGCGCCAAAGGGTCATGGCTGAGTGCGGATTCAAACGGATCTGTCTACACTGTAACCAGCGGTATAGACTCGTGGGAAGACTTCTTGCTCGAATGGGGAAGTTCTGTATTCAAAAAAGAAGGAGCATTAATATCTTCTTTCAGACGTCGTTCAGACAACAACTCCTACATCGTCCAACAACGAGGTGGGTCTTATCGTGGATTTAATGATGTTTTCAATTTAACAGGTCATTTTTATAAAGGAAGCAACATCTAGCGAAATTCCACATTCCACACTTGGATTCTCCAGTGCTCACGTATTTGCTATACTTATCATCTGTGGTTTGCTCCTTTGTGCTGGATCCTGCGTTATCCCTCGCTTCCGCAAAATAGTAAGTGTAATAGTTATTTCAAGACATAAAATTTTTTTTTGCAGAAGATCGTGAATATAAGCGCGCGACGACAACCGATTGATCAAGTATTTTATCACTGATATCACTGATAGTTTAATTCAAATGCATTTCAGGTTGTGTACCAAAATCTTGCCGCACTATAATTACTCCAAATATTCATATTCAAGTCTGATTATTTTGTATCAGCCTGCTCATTTTGTATCATTACTATTGCATATTTATATTGTTGCATAGGTATATTAAGATAATATACAATCAAGTAAATCAATTTCCTAATGATCCAAAACAAACATTTTAAGAAAAAATAATAATGTTGTTCTCGTTTGATTAATCTTGTGCCAGTAATGGAGTCAACAATATCGCCTGAGATGTGATGGAAGTGGGTGTAATGTTATGCATATAAACGATTGAAAATGATTAGTTCGATGGAAATGACATGAATCGGATAGTATACAGACATTACAGGTTCAAGAAGAACCAGGAGTAATCTCATAGCTTTGCATTTTCCTCGAGAAGATTGTTTTCCACTTCCTGCAAAACTTAATTTTTGAATATAGTTTTTTTTCGATGATCTGGTTTCCATCGCGCAATGTGTTCGGAATGGACGACTCGTTAAGAATGGGATAGTCTCTTCATTCCTCGTACACTCTCACTTGCCAGAGAGGTGAGAGAGTGTGCGGTATGAAGAGACGATGGCCCGTGTTCCGAGCTCCACTCACCTGCAGTGCGCTTCCGCTCGTCTTGTTCTTGTTCTTTCTCTTGAGCATCTGAAATGGAAAGTAAATGTTCGCTATATGGCAAGAAGTTCTCACCGTTCGTCGGTAGATGATGTAGATGACAGCAATGATCAGCAATACGACTAGCAGAGATGAGATAATCAGTACAGTCTTGGGACCGAGAGGCCATCTCCTTTCGTTCTCATTCATTTTCGACTCGCTTTCGTGTAGGTTCTTAATTCTGACTTATCAACGATTATGACTTATCAAAAGTTAACCTCAGAGTGAGATGATGTTGCAGTTGTTGTTGGAGTTGGGGAAGTTGCTTTGTGAAACGTTGGAAATGTTCTTTTAGATGTTGTAGGAGTTGGAGTTGTTGTTGTGGTAGTAAGCGTTGTTGGAGATATTGAGGAATTATCAGTACAGCTCGCCTCGTCAGCTCCATTCCAACAATCATCTTCTCCATCGCAAATCCAATCGAGCGGAATGCATCCTATCCGATTTCCGCAACTGCAAGGTCTTCAAGTCATTGAGAACCAGGCTTGGCTTGTCGAGAAATGACTCTCTCTATAATCTGCACTATACTATAGTATTTATAGACAACAATGAAGGATAAGAACAAACTCGAATTGATCAGTCCTACAGGATCGCCACTCCACGCAATTCAGCTCATCTTCCCGTTCATCGCAATCGAGTATCCGATCGCACCTCGACGCCTCGGGAATGCATTTCCCATCCTGGCACATGAACTGATCGTCCGTGCATACTGAAACGAAATAGTAACATTGTTTTCACCTATTAAAAATATAACCTTTCGGGTTCTGTGTTGTTGTTGTTGCTATTGTTGTGGTCGTTGTTGTTGTTCTATACGTGCAATTCCTCTCATCCGCTCCGTTCCCGCAATCGTCTTCTCTATCGCACACCCACACAGCATTTATGCACAATTTGTTGCCGCAACTGAAAGGAACGAAGTAAAGTGCGCAATTCGTTCCGCTCTACGAGTTCAATTTGTCTCGCAAATGGACGTACGCGAATTCACTTTCTGCACAGGTCCTGTTGTACACGCAATCCAGCTCATCTTCCCCTTTCTTACAATCGAGATCCCCGTCACACTTCCACCCCTCGGGAATCCATATTCCATCCAGACACACGAAAAAGTCGTTCCGGCTTGCTGAAACGAAATAAAGATATATCAATGTTTGAAAAAAAACACTTTTTCACGTTTAAAGAAATAACCTTTCGGTTTTGGTGTTGTTGGTGTTCTTGTCGTTGTTGTCGTTGTTGTCGTTGTTGTTGAATAAGTGCAATTTATCTCGTCCTCGCCAAACCCACAATCATCGTCTCCATCGCACACCAGCCCATGGAATATGCACAAACCTTGGCCGCAACTGAAACATGAGAATAGGGAGATCAAATAAAATGCTTTCAAAGTTATTCAGAACAATGGAGAAACAAACTCGAACTGATCCGCACTGCATGTTCTGTTGTACACGCAACCGAACTCATCTTCCCCATTTTGACAATCGCGTTGCCTATCACACTTCCACCTCGCAGGAATGCATTCACCATCCGGACATGCAAACTGGTCGTCAGTACAAGCTGAAACTATATCGTGTTTTATCGACTATATCATCCTGTTGCTTGAATAAACTTTTTTCACGTATTACTTTAATTTTTTCTTTTACGTTTTCACGTATTTCTTAAAAGTACAACCTTTTCGTGTTGCCGCACATTTTTTCTCGTCCGCTCCATCCCAGCAATTCGTATTTCCATCGCACACCCAATCGAGAGGTATGCATCTATCGCCGCAACTGCAAGGCATGAGATCAAATGTATGGTCTTATCTAAAGCCTCTAGAAGTGTTAGGACAGACTCGAATCGATCCACTCCACATCTACTCTCTTGCATGCAATCCTGCTCATCTTCCCCTTTCTGACAATCGAGATCCCCGTCACACTTGAACCACTTGAGAATGCATTCCCCATCTAGACACATGAACTCGTGGTCTGCGCATTCTGAAAAGGTAAAGTGCAATCCCGTCAATCAAGGCTCTTGCGTCCTGCGCGAGATCACTGCTAGTGATTATGAGGCCAATTTAGTCTTTTTCTGATGAACCATCAGCGTACATTGCGTTCGAAAGAAACAGCAGGGAATGGAGAGTTCACGCTAAAACTTTTAATGCCTACTTTTTGCGTGTATGGACTCATCAGAAGTCGAAGAAGATTCAGTTATGCTAGTAGATGTTCTAGCAAGTGTTGAAGTAGTAGTAGGTGGAGTTGTAGCGCCTTCAAGTGTTGCGTTCATGAAAAGTGAAAAAATACGCCCATCTCACCTTCATCCATCGTTTTCCCGGCACACGCGGTTACGAATTCTCTAAAGTCACATGCTTGCTTCTCCTCGTTGAAGAATGTTCCTTCGGGACAATCGAGCACTGCAGTTAGTTCGCCCTCCTTACAGATAGCGTAAGAAGTCGTGCAGTCAGAAGTCAGTCGTGCATCACTCGCCAGGCCGTCAGATCGCCCGGGGCATGGATCTGATAAGGTCAAAGACGTAGTAAACTAAAAGCAGAAATACATTGTGAATTTTATTTTCGATGTAAACTAATGTGATTCTGCTTTCCAAACTGATAATGAAAGGGACAAAAAGTGACTTACCTTTAAGGTGACTTATTCCTAATATTAGAATTTCTGATGATCCATCAGCGTAAAGAAGTACCAGCGATAAGAGAGCACACAATATGCCGAAATGCATGATGAGATAAGTAGAGACAAGATTCAAATGGCGATAACTGAACATCCTTTATAGCAAAACGATGTTTAAAAAGTGATTACAGAGTATTGCTAGAACCTTATTAATTATTTCTACTAATCCCTCTTGCTTTTTGTTCCAAGGAAAAAAGCAAACTCGAAATAGGATGGTGCGATAATAAATCATGGGATGAAATCTTATGTACGATTTTATACCGTGTTATTCACCCCGGAGAGAGTAACTGACAGGGCCCTTAATCCGTTAGTCTAGTAATATCCGAAAGGTCAAAGTTCCGATGTTATACGATGTTTCCATTGAAAACATTGATGACTTCTTCTTCATCATCTTCGTATTTATCCCGACCTTTTCTTCCCGGCTCCTCATTTCCTTGTGTAACTTTTTGCCTTGTTCGTGATCTCTTTTCATCGTGTTCTATCGAGCAACAATGCACCTTTTCCGTGTCTGATCACATGCCTATCACTAGAGTGCGCAAGATGGGTTGCCTTCTCGTCATTTCACATACTCTCTCACCAAGGTGACCCGTATTGCGCACTCTACCTGTCAAGCACTTCTTAGCGGTATGCATCTGTCCCCGCTGCTCACATGGGAACGTATTACAATAATGTGAGTAGCGGATTTAGGGGAATCATTATGATACTGATTTGTCCTGACTAGAGTGCGGAGAGGAAGAGTGAAAGGAAGGGTCTTCCTCTCGGCGCAACGAGGAAGGGGAGAGGAAGAGTGAGAGGGAAAGGGATTAACTCTTCCGGAAGAGTGACGACTCTTCTGGAAGAGTAGATTCGATTTCGGGCTTTTTTCGATGTTTTGTCCTCGAATTTTCGAGGATTTAGTCTTGAAAGTGCATTAATAGCTCGCCTAAGCCCTCTTGAACACATTTACATCGCAATCTAGATCGAATTCCCTTCACTCCATTGCGTGATGCGTGTGCATTGGCTCCACTGTTTTATGAGGCAAGAGTGTCTAAGATGCAACAAATTAGGTATTAGCAATGCTTCCAATCAATCTGAGCTCAAATTGGTTAAAAATATTCCAAAGAGGACTCTTTCTTGAAAAATTTGTGAGAGTGACGTGGCCTAATAGTCGAGATTTCCACTCAAAATGGTTCCCAGTGAAGTCTCGGTGCTTCGGACAGTGTGCCATGCCTTAATTATCCATGAAAAGGATTTTCCTAATGACCCCAGACACCCAAGCAAAATTCTCAATTCAACTCTTTCGAAAGAGTTCTCACTCTTCCGGAAGAGTAGACCGCGCTCTCTCACTCTTCCTCAAGGAATGAACCCTTTCCCCTCACTCTTCCCTCTTCCTCTCCGCTCTCGTAATTACAGTTTCTGTACAGGCATCGGTCAGTTTGATTTGAATGTTCGCTATTATTCGGGTTCGCTCAAACTTGATCGAGTGATAAACTTTCATGATATTTCAGGAAAAACTCAGCAGATACTTGGAGGAATCGACCGGCTTGGATGAAGCTCAAATCAGAAGGTCGGTCCGAATCCCTTGAATGCGAGTTTGCGAGTATAAAGAGAATGGACATTCATAGATCTCGCCGAGATCACAATTGTATGTACGATATTGCAGAAATCTCAGCAACTCCGTATTCGCAATTGACATGCTGGAGAAAAATGCAGAACGACAAAAGGAACTCGCATTAAAAATGGAGGTAAGAGTGGCGTTCTGATCTGATGTTTTTATTTGGTCAAAAATTAATTTCTTTCAGGAAATATTGGCTCAAATGAGAAATCCGAAAGACGACAGCTCTATTTGTAATTCTATTGCTTCAACCAAGGAACAACAATTTTGTACAATATTACCCAGGGAAGCAGTAAAAGACACGCAACCGGAGTGTCCCTAGTCCCCTAACGCTAGTTTTTGAACGTAACATGCTGTCTAGATATTTCGGACGAAAAATTGGTTTTTTTGACATTTTTGTTGTAATGAGAATCGTAATCGTTGTGGTTGCACTTGAATATGGAAATTATTACGTTCCCCGCAAATAAAGTGCACGAAATTTGTAAATGAAATTGATTTGCATTTTACATTTTTTTAAATTTTATTTTTAGTATATCCTGAAGCAGCAGAAAAAAAGAAATACAATCTGTAATAGAGAAACTTAGAGACTATTTCCTGTGCGTGATCTGGTGAGAATTATTATTCTGTGCTCTCCAAGAAACCTGCTTATGAATACTCTTTTTACTCGGTGTATGTGCACAAATCGATATCAGCCTATATCAGTGCGTTCGCCTAAAAATCGCACCCCCTCCGGTACAGCAAAAAATGGCCGACTGAGATTAACATATATTTTGATAGCCCTAAGCACCCTGCATCGATTCCCGATATCTCCATGTTCCAATCAATCTCATTTGCATAATTGCATGCATCCAAAGTTGGACTACTTTTCAACATTTCATTGAATAATTTCGCGGAAACGCGTCCGATCGAGCTGAAATTTTGGCTACAGACTAATCTTGACATGCTGAATCCACCTGTGTTTTCAGATTATGCAAATTCTTAATTTGAATTTTTTCACTAAATTTCAAACCCTGATTTCTCAGAGATAAAGAAAAACACATCGCCAATTTTTTGATATGTCATGTCTATTGATATGATCTACCCAGAAAAAAAATTTCAGCCAATTTCGTTGTCAGCCTGAGGAGTTACAGCCTAAAACCCAACCCTTTATTTTAGAGAAAAGCCCCTCATTTCGACCCATTCACTTATTTATCATGTCACGCCGCGCGGGTGGGGGAATGGGTCGAAATGAGGGGCTTTTCTATAAAATATAGGGTTGGGTTTTAGGCTGTAACTCCTCAGGCTGACAACGAAATTGGCTGAAATTTTTTTTCTGGGTAGATCATATCAATAGACATGACATATCAAAAAATTGGCGATGTGTTTTTCTTTATCTCTGAGAAATCAGGGTTTGAAATTTAGTAAAAAAATTCAAATTACGAATTTGCATAATCTGAAAACACAGGTGGATTCAGCATGTCAAGATTAGTCTGTAGCCAAAATTTCAGCTCGATCGGACGCGTTTCCGCGAAATTATTCAATGAAATGTTGAAAAGTAGTCAAACTTTGGATGCATGTAACTATGCAAATGAGAGTGATAGGGTAATGTCGATAACAGAAATCGATGTAGGGTACCTAGGGCTATCATAACCTATGTTGATCCCGAAGAGTCATTTTTCGCTGTACCGAAATTCCTAGCAATTGTGCGATTCTTAGGCGAACGCACTGATATATGTTACTTTATTTAGACAATATGAATCTTCAAGTCGAGAAAAACAGTATTACACCCAAGTATCCAGTACGAAATGCTCATCGGCAAGGCAAAGATGTTGTTGCGAAACGCGTCCACAGTGCTGCGCCCGCAAGTACTTTCCGTACGCGCTCTTGAAACTCCACTTTCCATCCTCGACCTGTGCTGGCGTCCACCAGATTCCCTTGTCTTCCCACATTTCGAAGCCGACGCCTCCGTCAGGGTAAGCACACAAGTACTTCCCCGGGCATTGCAACGGCATAATCGTGATCTAAATTCGAGTATTGAAGTACTACTCCAATTTTGCATCGTGACCTTTTCAAGCGACACTTCGATGAACCATAGCTCGCGTTTATTGAGCTGCTCTTCTTGCGGTATTGCAGTGTCCACGCGCATTGGCGACCCATCGATGAACGGGCCACACGCGCGCAGGTACTGCCCGTAGCGTGACCTGCAAATTATGCCAAATTGAGCGTTTCTTCGATCTGCGTATCGAAAATGTTTGATATCGAATCTGCAGCTGCCCCGTTTCATTTTTGATATCGATTTTTACTTCTTCTCATATACTAATCACGTCCAAGATAAAAAAAACAACTGACCTGATGCGTCGTTTCCCCGCAATTGGTACCGGATAACTTGGTGTTGGTAGAGAAATCATCGTGGTCACTGTTGGTACACCTCAACGTAGTCTTTGGATTTTGAAACATTAAAGTTAAGAAATTAAAGTTAAGAAATTTCTATACCTGCTTCTGTTCCTTCGAACATTTCGACATATGACGAATCTTCGCGGCAAAATGGACACACAAGAATTTGAGACGCACTTTCGCGGTTCTTAAAAGGAGCAGGTTAGTTGAGCCGATGGTTTCTCAAGAGAAATACGAAGTATTTGCATAAGACTGTTCAGAACTAATGAGATCTTACCTTGACGAGTTTCTCCGCACAGACCAAACACATGACATGTCCACAGGCGATGAGAGTAACTCGTTGAGGAGGATTCACTATGGTACAGATTGCACAGTAGCTTTGAATAACATGTACAGTACACATGACTGGAAAGAAGTGATATTTTTTTATCAACGGTACCTTAAAATTGCAATTAATTCGTATAAAAAAGCAACGAAATAAACCAAACGACATAGCACTTGCTCGAACACCAAAGTGGAGCGCCGATGAACTGTTTTATCCCACTCCCTGTGAGAGAGAGGCGTGGAAATGACTAATGGAAGAGGCTGAGCGAAGCTCTCTCGTGTATTACTAATCGTCTCATGGTTTGGATAACGACCGACTCTATCTGGCGAAACTCACGGGCGTTAAGTTTAGTTGAAAAATCATTCATAGCGAGATATCAGCAGACAAACTGCTTCTTTCTGGGTAAACACAACAACAGGTAAACATTAAAATCCCGTGATCATTGTTCATCATAAGCACTATTTGAACTACAAAGCAGTACATATTTACATCCAACGCGCAATGTTCAAATAACATCAAGTGTTTTAATGTGATTGACCTTCACTCCGCACGATTACCAACAATGTATCTCGCAATGATTTCCGAATTTCAATTTCCCAAATGATTTGTCATACATTACTAATACATGCCCGTCATATATGTAATTATTTGTGAGCATTGTTTGTCGCGGAAAATAAGGGCGATAAACTGGCGAAGGGAGGGGGGGAATATATCACATTGAACTTGAATGACTTCAATCAAATAAACAGTTAATTTTGCTTGGGAGTATCATCATTGCGAGCACGGGAGCAATATCGAGGATCAGATTCAGTACAAATGCTGATATCTGTTGAGTCAAATTGGGAGGTTCGAGAGATTCGCATAATTCATCTGAATCTGGAGAACATTTCAATGAGAATAGGAAAAGAGCTGTCAGATTATGCATTGTTTCTCATACCTCAGGTTGTGCTGCTTTGAACATACACTCTCTTCCATCGTTCGCTTACTCGCTTTTCTATTTCATTGTGAATATTTATTTTTTTATGTTACATTTTGTTCTCCAAAATAATAAATCGCACGTGAAATCGACAAGAACGCCAACTCATTCATTCTCACCGAGGAAACACTCCGGACTATGTTGTTCAGCAATTAAAACACATTCCTTTTATCGATTTATTTTATCGGTGGCTTCGTTTAAATTATAGATAACATGAATAAGTATTTAAACTGTTTTACGTGACAGCGGATAACACGGGACTGAAGGCTTCAACCCATAAGCTGAATGTGAAAGCGGATTTGATAGCGAGTGACAAAGAGGGGAAAAGTTCGCGCCAATGTTCGAAAACGAGTCAGCAATATTGTTCACATAATTGAGCAAGGGGCACGGAAAAGTTCTTCCCTATATATATGAGGCCGTTCGCCTAAGGTTCAACAAGCCTCCGCAGAGGTCGGGAACAGGTAAAAAAATCGAAAGGTCTAAAAAGTTGCCCCTAGGGGTTATTTTTGATCCTCTACACGATGGGACACTCGATTTCGCAATATGTCCCCTCCCCGCTCCAGAGGGGGCACC
>LS487683.1:59587-70425 GCA_900490705.1 Pristionchus arcanus
AGGGATTAGGGGAGGAGTGAAGGTACGGTGGATTTGACTAATAAGTAAGCATCCTAAGCCTTCCTAAGCATTCCTAAGCCTTCCTAAGCATCCTAAGCCTAAGCCTAAGCCTCAGCAAACTAAGAAGCATATTAATTGATAGATTTTGAATGTGAGAATAGAATTAAAAGTTGGACGACGTGACGATTTAATGACGACTGCTCAAAGTGTCTGAGAAGGGGGAGAATGAGGGGAGGGGGGGGGAGAGGAGGTGAGAGTGATGGGATTAAGAATATTGCAATTGCAAAAAAGGGTTGTCCGGAGAGGTGCAGAAGCGCCGGTTAATCGACTCTTCATTTCGTACACTCTCTCGCCTCTCTGGCCGGTGAGATAGTGTGAACAACGAAGAGACGATCAACTGTATTTCGAACTCTAATCGTGAGGTTGGGAGAAAAGGAGGAAGTTCTTAATTCAACAGCGATGGGGTGAGAATTTATAGTCAAACCGAAAAGGGCGGAGATAAATACATTAGTAATAATTACTAATGAGTAAATAAAAGAGCGGCGTTCGCATAAGAATTACAATTTTGCGTGTAATTGTAAAGGTAAAGATTCAGCTAAAATGATGTCCATAGAGTATATCCTATCAAGGCCTAGTTTCAATCCTGAGACTCTTCGATGGATTCTTGAATTGGCCATATGCGATTTTTGTGCAGTTCGCTTATGACAATTGAGCCAGTAATTATATATAACATTTAGAAAAATAAATTTGAATGATTCTTGTTGCAATGGTTTTAAAACAATTTATCTACAATGACTTCTTCACTACAATTACATTTACATTGATATTACAATTACATTGAAAGCAAATATCCAAGACTACAATAGTCTCTCTCCGTCGGAGTTCATTCGTCTTCGTTTCATTGGTGGTTCGTCATGGTCACATCACGAAAAATATAGAAATTTTCATCTTACACAAAACCGCACAAAAATGTGAAGAATAGAAAAATAAAATGTGAAAAGTACGATGAACTTCAAAGGTTCTGCTTTCCGTCGAGAAGATTGCATTTTATTTCCTGCATAAAATTGATTGTTTTTTGTAATTATAACAAATTGTCGCACCTTCAGCGTTCTCTCATATTGACTGTCCCTACTCTTGCGCATCTGAAAAACAGATAGAAATTAGGCCTGCTTCAAACTGAACTGATTCTTTTCACACGCTCTATCACGCAACAGTGAGGCGAGATAGCGTTGCGAACAGGGCCGGGCAAAATTTTTACGGTCTCTCATTTCACCATGCTCTCTCGCCGGTTAGAGACAGCGAGAGAGTATTCCGAAATGCGAGATCCGTAAAATGTTTGCCCAGCCCTGGTTGCGCAATAAGGACCCGGGCAGTTCTTACCGCGTGTCGATACATCAAGATGCAGCAGACGATAATGGCCATGGGAGCGAGAATCGACGCGAGAAAGATTGCAATAGGGATATAGTGACGCCAACTATGCGTTTGCTCTTCCTGATGGAGGCCCTGAATACATCTATTGCATGTATCATCGAATTGCATTGATTAAAAATAACTACCTCTGGAGGAAGTGTCACTGTAGTCATTGGAGTGGTTGTTTCTACGATTGCGTGCAAGCACGAGTAGGGCTTTCTGGTATCATTTTCTTCTATTTTCTGAGCTCCACGGGGCAGACAGATCTCATCCTTTCCGCAATCGTGATTTGCACACTGGAATGTCACTTCGTCATGAATATTCCTGAATATAAGTAATAACCTTATTGGGGTAAGTGGGCTGGGTAGCATGGTGATAGATCTTTACGGCGAACGGAGGCTTCGCACTGGACTTCAACAGGATTGGATCGGATCCGGTGAACTGGAAAGACGGAAAGATCGGTTGCACTTCACTACAGAAGACATTGATCACACAAGATAAGTAATCGGAGTTAGAAAGTGGATCTTACATTTAGGGAAAGAAATAGTCGTACCTTGTTGACCGAGATAACTCCACCATGTTTAGTATCGGGGTAGAACAAGCGCTCTTCAAATATAGCGAGAGAATAGGGCTCAGGAAGAAGGTAGGTTGAGTTGAGGACGACTTTCAAGTCCTTGCCATCGTAATCGGATGAGAATATCACCTTGATCTGCAATTAGTTCTCAGTTAGAAATGATTTTAACACGAACATGATCACTATTCTAACAATACGATTCAAAGGTGCAACAACTTCCTTGCATTAGCATCCACATAGTAGAGTCGTTCTTCCTGCATATCGAGGGCAAGACCATTCGGCCATTTGATGTTGTCCCCTTGAAGAATAACTCGTCTGTCCTCGCCATTCATCCCGGCTCTCTTGATACGCCCCGAATTGTATGACCACTCACTCCAGAAGATGAGACCCTTTGGTTATTTGGTTACGGTATTCTTTGTCCTCCAGTCAGATTCTTAGAAACCAGGGCGGACTCTCTCATCCTCTCGAGTAGCATTGAACTACTCTGGTATTGCTCACCTAACATGCCACGAATTAGCACACAGGTGAGATATTAGGTGGCCTATTAGGTGGGACAGCGCTAATAGGTGGCCTATTAGGTGAGAGAGCTACTGTAAGAAAAATTGTCTCTCGCTAAAACGGTGAGATCCGGAATTATTGATGCCAATTGGGACCAGGATGTCGAGTTCTCCTTGCCGCTCACCTTCTTGGGGTCGACAACAATAGCCCGTGGATTCATGAATTCCATGTCATCATCAAAGAGAATGCGACTCTCGCGAGTCTTCAGATCCATTACTGAGACCTGTGACGGATGTAAGATGATGAAGGATATATCGAATCATCTCAATAAACCTATCAAGTCTATCCCGTTCATGCAAGAGTCAATGTCTACTGTGAGGGACGATTACAAGTCCAGAAGTATCATTTATTGCCTTGAATCATTTTTACCATTTTGTATGTTCCACTCGTCCAGAAGAGCAGATCGTGAATCCAATCAACAGCTAATCCATCGGGAGATTGTTGATAGGTAAGCTTCTCATTCTTCAGTAGCACCGCATCATGTTCTGTGCACCTGAAGAACATTTTTTTCAGAACAATTATCCTAAAAGATAGAAAAAAGTGATCAGTTATTGAAACGTACTCATTGACAGTGAGTTGCTTGGTGTCATTTCCCATCTTGCACACATTGATCTTGTTATTCTGCATATCGGTCCAGACGAGCAACTGCATTCACTCATCTTCATTACCGGGCACTTCTTCGATTTTTGGAACAGCCTTTTAGTCCCCTTCCTATTCATATTTCCTACCCCTCCACATTCAGTTGTCTGAGGGAAAAATCGAAGAAGTTGCCATTATTATCCTTCACTAACCTGCTTCTTCTTATGAACATCGACAGCGTTTGCGTGCTCTTGATTCTCGATAAGTGGAGCGTCCGTCTTGCTCATCAAGTTATACACCTTCTTGGGGTCGACAACAATGGCCCGTGGATTCATGAATTCCATGTCATCATCAAAGAGAACGCGGCTCTCGCGAGTCTTCAGATCCATTACTGTGACCTGTGACGGATGTATGATGATGAAGGTTAGATCGAATCATCTCAATAAACCTATCAAGTCTATCCCGTTCACGCAAGAATCAATGTCTACTGTGAGGGACGATTACAAGTCCAGAAGTATCATTTATTGCCTTGAATCATTTTTACCATTTTGTATGTTCCGCTCGTCCAGAATAGAAGATCGTGAATCCAATCAACAGCTAATCCATCGGGAGATTGTTGATAGGTAAGCTTCTCATTCTTCAGTAGCACCGCATCATGTTCTATGCACCTAAAAACCATTTCTTTAGAAAAATGATCCTAAAAGATAGAAAAAAAGTGATCAGTTATTGAAACGTACTCATTGACAGTGAGCTGCTCTGTGTTATTTCCAATTTTGCATACATTGATCTTGTCGTTGCTCATATCGGTCCAAACGAGCAACTGCAATCAATCACCTTCTTTATCGGGCACTACTTCAATTTTTGGTGCATCATTTCAGCCCAAAATTCATATTTCCCACCCCCTCCACATTCAGTTGCCTGAGGAAAAATCGAAGAAGTTCCCATTATTTTCCTTCACTTTCCTGATTCTTCATATGAACATCAACAGCATTTGTGTGATCTTGATTCTCGATGAGTGAAGAGTCCGCCTTAGTCATCAAGTTATACTGCCTGATCCCAGTGAAAGTTGTGATGAGAACGATCGGATCTGCGCCTTGGCAACCTTCCTTGCCGCACCAACCTGAACAATTCATCTTCTTAATTAGGGTCTGGTACAAATACAGTTAGTAATTATTTCACCACATGAAAAAAAACCTTGTCTCAAAAATAGGCAATAATGCGGCAATCATCATGGAATCATTGTCATCATTGCCAACGATTTTCACGTTTCATACATTCACATATACGAGGTGGTTCTCACTGGTGGAATTCCGAGGCGCACACGCCTCCTCATCCGATCCATCATCACAATCCCTCTCTCCATCACATCTCCACAACTTGTTGATGCACACCTTCGGGCCGCGTTTGCACAGGAACTCCTGGATATCTATTGCATCTGCTGACTTTCTCCCCGCTCCATGATCTCTTCTTCTCACACGAATATGCATAAATGAGTGAATAGACTGACCATTTCCTTATTGCACAGAATCTCCCTCTCCACACACCAATCCTCATCGGATCCATCACTGCAGTCGTTCACTCCGTCACACTTGCGCTTCAAGTCAATGCAGTTTTTCGTTTCTTCGCACTGCAATAAATAAAATGACAATTAGGGTTCACGAGTTGCGCCATTCCGCCTACCTGGAATTTCATGATTAGTCTAAGTGTATCCATAGCATGAACAGGATAGATGGTGATGTTTTCCCCTATTAAACCATTCAACATCTATCAATCATGACAGGAATCAGTTCCCAACATACCTGGAATTCAAACTTATCACAGCTCCCTTGGGGATGATCTCGACAATCCATCTCGTCCTCTGCACCGTCATTGCAGTCATCCTTCCCGTCACACACCAGCCAGGAGGAGATACACTTGCCGGCGCCGCAACTGCAATGGTGAAACTAGAGTTCCACTAGACAGAAAAGGGGGCTCTGAACGGATTTGGAGGTTTTCCCCTTTTGATTTTGGTACCCCTCCAGATTTTGGCGGCCCCTGCCATTGCCGCAACTATACAATGAATAGCCAGATTAGTTTCATTGGGCATCAGAATTATTTTGGTGATGAGAGTTTAAACACGATTACGAAATTCGGGAAGGAAAAGGGGGAACTTACTCGAATTTATCCCTTGCGTAGCAAGATTTTTCATAGTTGTCATTGGGCTGAACCGCTTTCTGCAAAGTAATCAATAATCAACCTTATTTGAATCTGCTTTAATTCCTCAGTTAACTGATGAGAACTATCGAGGAGGTTACTTTGAATTTTTTTACTCTCTTCATTTCGCTCATTCACTCGTCGTACTCATATTTCAAGTTATAATAATAATAATAATTTATTCATGTCAGGCAGTAATGCTCAGATGAGGATGGGTTGATATTCTTCATATAGCTATAATACTCACTATAATACTAATTTCAAGCTATAATACTCACCATTTCGCAGTTGGCTTCATCCGATCCATTGCTGCAATCGACCTCACCATCACATTTCCACGTTGGAGGAACGCATTTGTTGTCGCCGCAACTGGAAAAAAGGGAAAGTACACATTTATCGAAAAAATGGCACTGAAAAAATAACTATTGGGTTGAGCGAAAGACAACTAATAATTGCGGCTGATATTACTCCAAAAATACGATTCCATTACTGTTGAGTAAGTTGGATATTACTAGACACCGGAGAATAGAAAAAAGTAAAAGTAAAGAGCATACTCAAAATCATAGATTGAGCAGTATTCAATCTCCGGGCAATTCTTCTCATCCACTCCATCCGCGCAGTCCTTCTGTAATTTGTGTTCTCGGTGGTTCTTCCGGTGACTTCCGAGTGCTATGCAATGGGAAAATTGTTTGTCCATGATCCACAACTGGGATATAATGACTGGGATATATATCGCTCGATAGCCATTAGGGATGCCGATTCGATGGCGATGGCTATTACATCACATCGAGGGGAGGAGGCCTGCGCTCTCTCCATTTCACAAACTCGCTCTCGTTGATCTACACTTCTTGCGATGTGACGCAAGAAGCCATATCATCCTTACCGTCAGATCGCACTTCGAAATAGGGTGCAGGCAGACGGTGTAGTTATCGCCTCTTATTGTGCAACCGAACTCTCTGTCCCCACAAGTGACATCTGTAATATCTTCAATATCAATCTCTGCTTCATTCCATTCAGTTGCATATTTTTAATCTCATCTCACAATGACTCATTGTAACTTCCTTCATTTATAATAAGGAGGCATAACGATAAATATAACTCACTTGTACAATTCATCTCATCCGATTTGTCCGCGCAATGGACGAATCCGTCACAGGCCTGAAAATTTTGATAAATTAGCTGCAGCCTCTTCATTTCGCACACTCTCTCTCCACTCGAACGGGCGAGACAGTGTGTGCAATGAAGAGACGGCGGCATATTTTTCTACTTGCCTGCTCCTTGGGAATGCACAGGGATATTCTCCTCTTGATGTCCCAACGCTTGCCGCACTTGAACTCATCCTCATCGCACACGTCTGAATAAGAGAAATAATTCTTTGTCGTTATGAATCATTATCGCATTTGATACTAACAAACACAATACCAAAACAATCAGCCCAACAAAATCATCTACATACTAAGGTGGCAAATCACTAATACGTATGTGACCCATCAAAGCTCTTTAAAATTACGACCCGCTAATCCGGATTTACTACATACATACCATCACAACCCTCCTCATCCTCTCCATTCCGACAATCCACTTCTTCATCACACTTCCACGACTCGGGCATGCAGATGGTGTAATTTCCTCCCTTATCTGGGCAGGAGAACTTTCCAGAACTGCACGAAACATCTGCAAATATATTTATTAGTTTTCCTTAAAATCTTGCCTGCGTCTAAAGGATCTACCGAAGATTCGTTACAATCTTCAAAACCAACAATATATAATGGATCTGTAGAAGATTAACTCACTTTCGCAGCCCTTCTCATCCGATTTGTCCTCACACTCGAATTCACCGTCACAGACATCTTGTTGTTGGATGCAGGGAGTGTCGAAATACTTTGCCATGCCAGTTGCGCACTTGAACTGCCTGTCATTGCACTCGGCTGAAATCGGGAATTTTCAGCACTGGATTTTTAGGAAATGTAGATGTGCTCAAATAATGGCAGTTTACATGCAGTTGTCGCAGCCGGTGCTGTTGAAGAAGTTTCATCATGTGTGATTTGAAAATCTGTGCGTAGAATCTAAAGAAGTCAATAGTCAATACGGTAGTCGGAAAATCCATCTAATTGTAAGCTCACATCGGCTTGTCCACTCGCAGTGCTTTCTTCGATTATATTGGACGGTGAATCATCAGCGAACGTTTCTTGCGCAAGAAAGAACATCGAGAGGAGACACACTAGGCCGAGTCGCATGGTGAGCTGCGTTACAATTCGTTACAATGTTAGACTGAAAGAAAGAGTAAACTGCGAACTGCGAAGGGGTGAAGCTCTAGTGTCGAACAAAAAAACGTAAAATCTGAGTAAAGTGATTATCTTGTGAAATTTGATGGAAAAATGAATACTACAATCTCACTACTGAGCTTAACATTCACACGACTAGGGACATGATAGGATTAGTATGGATTCACGGAATAGTTATCTATGGCGAATGGCCAAAGGAAGAGTAATTTTTTTCTGAGAAATAGAGAAGAGAACGGAAACGAGTGATCAGAACGATTGTATTAGAGAAAAATGAGGGGAAGAGGGGCGAGATGGGGTCAGAGATAGAATAGCTCGTTGTGAGTCATCGAAATTTTGAAAAACTCAAACTCTTATTCTCTTGTTTTTTATTATATGACGGTAATCTGTTGCAGGCAAGTAGGGAATACTTTATCAGTCGGGATTGAATTACAAGTAACCAAGGTTGTGCATAAATATGTACTTATTTGAACGGAATCTTCAGGCCAACATTCGCGCCATGGCTCGTGCGGCCGTTATTGCCGATGTTGACGTTGGCGCCTCCAAATATCGATGCGCCTCTCTCGCCAATCCTGTAAGACAGAAGTTTTTTGTAGCCTTTTAGATTCAGCCACTAGGAACTTCTCAAACGGCACATTAGGCCTCAGCTGGGTTCCGACGTTCCGAACGCGCTCACTTTTTCTCGAATCCGCCTCGTACTTGCGTCATTCCGTTGCGGAAATCAGTCGTGTGCGTCACTGCGCCGTTCCAGGTTGTGCTTCCAACCCTGTATGGAACATTAGGAGGATGGGTGTCAACGACCGAATAACCGAAACACCATTCCGCGCGATCTAGGAAGATTTTCACACTTGTCTTTTCTTGCATTGACTATTCGTAGTCGAGTTTATTTTGTAATTTAGGTTGTATCTGAATAATATCACATCAAATAGCCGCTGTACAGTAGCACCAGTGACGGAAGACAAATCGAAAAAGTCGGAAATATGGTAAGAAGAAGGGATATAATATCCGAACTAACGTTTTCCTCGCCTCGGCTCCGCCGGTCCAGACTGGTCGCGACCCGGAGTTCAAGTCCACACCATAGAGAGGTTTCCAATCCAGACACTAAAAAATATTCGATTAACTTCATTTTTTTCATCAACGCTACCACTAAGAAGGTGCATGAATGCCCACATTCTCACCGAAATCAACGCAGCTGAGCAGAGTACGATGAAGAGTGCAGTTTTCATTGTGAGAAGCAGCTTTCGAATGTTCTTCAGGGATTCTCATCTCCTTATATATCCGATCCAAAATGGTAGGAATGCTAAAGATCGTGTGTGCTCGTATGAATCATTGGCTCGAAAACAATGAAGCAGGTGTACTGGGATCATTAAAGACGAATTGGGGCTGTCACGATGAAGAATCGGTCTCTTCATTTCTCTTATTCTCTCAGCAATTAGAGTGACGAGGGAATGAAATGACGCCATTTTCATTCCTTGCTCACAAAAACAAACAAAACAAAGAGAGTATGTTAACATAGAATCACAGAACCAAAAACAAACAGAGTGCGGCTGTGATCAGCACACATAGCTAGAGCATGCAATTTGTCGGGTGTGATTGAACGGAGTCCAAGCGATACTTATTCCCGAAACTACTAAACGGCAACTTTAAATGACACTCGTGGCTGAAAGTAGAGGCAGACCCGTGCTGGCTGAACTTGCAAGATTTACTGCAAAAGTCATTCGTCGGAGATTCTTCGTCATGTCGATGATAACCAGGGGAACAATTTGTAATAAAAAAAAATTAAAACATGATTCAGGAAAGCAGGAAGAAGGGAATTTGCAGTTGACATAGGGAGATGAAAAAAATGGTGAAATTGTTTCGAATTATTATTTGACTGCAGATGGGCTATCATCAATTTTCTCTTCAATTGCTTATTTAAAACCCATTCAAGTCTCGTCCGAGAACAGAAGACGCCGTGTGCCCTAACCAATATAGACTTGGCTGCATGGATTATTGTCCCTTCGAAATATTGTGATTTCTGGTCAGCTCCCTTGTCTCTGTTATGCATGCGAGAATCGGGAATTATATCACGCTAAGTGGCTGGAAATCGTGAGTTTGCACTCCCCACTTTGCTTTATCTCTCACAGATCCGCGCATGGAAAGAGTGAGTGGCATGTTGAGAGTTTGTCTGGACTCGCGAGCGTTGATCAATGAGTCGCACCTAAGATGGAAACAAGATACGACTTTCCGGTGCATTTCAATTTCCTCCTTACTCAACTCCAAATGTCTTCCAACGGGACGTCCACTTCAGTTTCGACTCCCTTGGCGGATAAGCTCCGAATCCTCATCGCTCCTAGTAACATTGTTTTTTCCATGTCTTGAGTTTCGTCATCAATTAACTGAATAATTCAGGCGGTATCGACGCCAATGGCTCATGTCCAGGTTATCCCCAGTTCGGTCCGTCCATCGTTTGTCCGTATCCTGGATGGTGTCTCGAAGTGAGTAGAGAAGGATCCTAAAGAAGCTGTTAATCATCTTTGATTCATCAGATAATTGCAACTCTTCTCCGCTCTGGCAACATCTCACACGAGTTCATCGTTGACAAACCCGAAGGATCCATTGGGGGGGTGTCAACTCGGCAACTTCATTTTCGGCAAACGACATCTCGGCAAATGCATTTCGGCAAACGACATTTCGGCAACTGGGCATAACTCGGTTGAAAATTGTCCTAGGACCATGGGGTGACATCATTGTGGTCACTATCAGTTACCCTATCATATCACTAATTTGATCTTTGATCTTTCGCCAGTCGACGACATTTCGGCAACTGTTCATAACTTTGCCCAAATTCATACTGGAGTGTCGTGGTCGGTACCGTTCGACTCCTACTGTCCTCCCCTATTCATTGGTGAACTGATCTTTGGTCTTTGAGCGCTCGACGACATTTCGGCAACTTGTTGTATTGTGTCTCTCACTCAACTTATTCTTACAATTGGGATATTATTCGATTCCTCCTGGCCCCCTTCACCCATATATCTGAGTTGATCTTTGATCTCTGAGCTTCCGACGACATTTCGGCAACTTTCTATATCGTGAATCTCGAACAACTTTTGCATGCAATTAGAATACTGTTCAATTGCTACTGACCTCCACAACCCATTTCCAGGTTGACCTTTGGTCTTTGAGCCTCAGACGACATTTCGGCAACTTGCTGTATTGCGACTCTCAGGCAACTTTTGCATGCAATTGAGTTATTCTTTTTT
>LS487683.1:70964-100305 GCA_900490705.1 Pristionchus arcanus
ACCACGACACTCCAGTATGAATTTGGGCAAAGTTATGAACAGTTGCCGAAATGTCGTCGACTGGCGAAAGATCAAAGATCAAATTAGTGATATGATAGGGTAACTGATAGTGACCACAATGATGTCACCCCATGGTCCTAGGACAGTTTCCAACCGAGTTGTGCCAAGTTGCCGAAATGTCGTTTGCCGAAATGTCAGTTGCCGAAATGTCGTTTGCCGTAATGCAGTTGCCGAATTGTCACACCCCCGATCCATTGACTGGGGCACATTCCTAGTAGGACAGGGGTCGACGATTTTCAATCAACTTTTGCACAGGATGACGGTACCTTCTCTGGCATTCTTGGTCGTGTGGAATCGGGCGAAGTAGACATGGCGTGTCTCATGTTCCAGAAGTCTATAGTGAGAATGACTCGATTCGATTTCACAGTTACGGTCTCGGAGGTGAGATAGGACGCGATGCTTAGAAGGTGTAATGTTTTTAAGATTCGTCCAACATTCATTGTCCGAGAAATACCAGTGACGTTTTGGAGCCTGATTCTGAAGTGTTTGATTCCGTACGATACAACCGTGTGGATAAGCATACTTGTGGCATTGATTGTGCAGGTTAGGCAATACCATTGAAGGGAACTTCTTGCATAAAGTGACTTTGTTGTTTTCAGATGATCATATGGACAGTAATTGGTCGAACTGAGATGGGAGTGGGAATCCGACCACCCAGAATTCCTGGTCAATACGTGAGCATTATTTCGTTTGAACCTGTTGCTATCCTTACTTCTGAAAAACTATATCGCATATCAGTTCGCATGGGATGTCTTCGATGAGTTGTTCAACAGCGGAGACTACCCATTCCACTTTCTCTCTGGTAACCCTCACGATCATTGAATATCACGGATAAAATCCATGAATACAGGGAAGCTGACCCGAATAATCTTCTCTATCTTCCAAAAGGGATTGCTTCCTGCCATGTATACATCCTTCCTTCTGACTGCGCTTCTAACGCCATCGGACAGTGCTCCCATCAAGGTTTCTTTTCGAAGCTGTTGTTAGCAAATGCACAAGTTGAGAGTCAAACCGACGCTGTCCATCTAATTCAGTCAGGAAGGTACAAGTTGATATCGGACAAGAGCACTTGGTAATCATCATCGATGTTCGAGAAGACTAAAATCCAAAATTTTAGGTTCGCTGAAGAAATTCCGCGATCTAATGAGAATATCTTCGCCGATTTGCGTGAAGCGACGACGAACAATCCAATCATAAGCTGAGCCAGTTTCGAAATTATAATTATTTTTCATTTCGAAAAAAGTTTCGAAACGAAAAAAAATATAGAAAAATTCAGATTGACACCGTTTCTGAAGAACGAACGTTGTCACTCGTGAGTGAGGGCAACTACATCTATCAGACGCAGGTACTTTTTTTATAATTTATAATTTTGTCGCATAAACTCATTTATTGAGAGGCATTTTATTTCAGGATGATGATTCATCAATGATCGCAGCTGCTGGAAAGTGCTACACATTTGTTTTCACTCGAGGTTAAAATTTGTGAATTCAATTTTGGGCTGATAACCGAATGAAGTTTACAGACATGCCATTCCGCTCAGCGCACTTCATCTTTAAACGGGGCTCTCCTTGGGTGAACATTCTCAATGCGCAAATCATGCGAAACTATGCATTCATTGATAATGTACGGAGGAGGTACTTCGAGGTGTGTGCATTAATGTTGGCGTCCTATAAATTTTAAAGTTTCCTATTATCGTATCGTTTGCACACTCAGAATCGTCATTATGATCAACCAACGTGTACGCCCGGCCAGTTCGCCGCTCCCGGAGCGACAGATCCACTCAGTAAGTTTCATCGCATTAGAGAGCTCGATGAACGATGAGACTGATAAAATATGATTATTTGCAGATTTCTGGTCCGTTTCCGGCATTTTTGTGCTGGCCTCGTGCGGATTGATTTTTGGAATGATTTCGGTTCTAGTGGAAATGATTGTTTCGTACTTTTAAGTGAATCGTCATTGTCAAGTACATGTGGATAACAAATAGCAGAATGTGAATATCGCATTTAAACTGAATTGAATGCTTGAGAAGAAAATCTTGATTCACAATTAATTGAGGAATCAATTTCAAATACTGGGGTATGCCATGGATAACATATCGGAGCATAACATTGTAGACACTCGTTGCAGAGATCGGGAAAATCTAATTTATCGGAGATAAGCATTTCAGTGTAAGATACTGGGAATCGTCTGTCGCATGAGCCTTGTGATCGCAAAAACATACTCCGTCAAATCTTATTAGCTCCAAAATCTTGCAACAACGCTGTTTGTGTAGCGTCTGTGGATTCGATATCGAAAAATTTGAAAACAACTTCTATCTATTCAAAATAGCTGTCGAACTACAAGGAAGAAAATTTAAAGTGGACAATGTGAGTAAATGACAGTGGCATGAATAATATCGTGTGTTGCTGCTCTTGTTCACAATTTGAAGAATCATCAGACCTCACTGTGCAAATTCGCTGCATCTTCTCCCGTCGCTGGTGATTTTTTTTTTATCACGTTGTGATTTTTGATCACGTCTCGTCTCTGTGATGCATGAAGTCGGCGTTTAAGAAAAAGAGCGAGTGTTGCGAGTTTCTCTGAACTCGCGTCATCTTTGATCAAAGTATCGCAACAACGATGGAAACAACCTATTTGCGGGTTTGCCTTTGCAATTTCCACACGTAGTCACCTTCAAATGTCTGCCACCGAGTCGGCCTACACTGAATTCTCGGGGGGCATGACAAAACGGCAACGGCAAAACGGCAACGGCCAAAACGGCAACGGAGTATAACTCTTTGTTACCTCGATCTAGGACCTTGGGTGAGGGTCACCGTTATCAGTATCAATTGCAGGTCTTATCACCAAATTTGATCTTTGATCTTTTTACCCATTAGCGACAAAACGGCAACGAGTCATAACACCTGGCAAATGCATCCCTCCTTATTATAATGGGTATTGATCGACTCCTTGTGACCCCCTCTATGCAATACCACTTTGATCTTTGGTGTCGGATTTAATTGAACGACGAGAAAGGAAGTGGAGTAGTATTTCCCTGAAATCATTCCAGAGATTGTAGCGCAATTATTGATAATTTTCGATCTGCAGCACTTGATTAACGTTAGCATTCCTAGTATTCTGCTAAGCGTTCAAAACAATTTGACGGGCAAAAAAACTAGAGTAAACGACTCCATATTGAATGCGAAAAGCGCAGCATCTGGCACAATTTGGGCACCCCCCCCTCGAGTTGTCAATCAGTACTAGTGTTAACAAATCGTTATTATCTCGGCTGTATATCGAGCGAGAAGGCATTCGAGATAACTGACATTGAGAACGCGATTTGTTAACACTTTATCGCGCATGATGCGATTTTCTGATAAGCGTTACTAATCATTGCTACCGTGATCAATTCATCACTAATTGCCTTGATTACTAATGCAACCATGTTCATTAGTAATTCTGACACACCCTTGGTGATTCGTGACCATAAAATTATCTTGTTCGCCAAACAACGAAACTGCACAGCGCATGACTAATCATCGAGAGCGATTAGTAATCAACTCGACACGAGCTCTTTCTCTTTTTACGTGTTTGCTCGCCTGTCAAAACGACGAGAGAGCATTTAAATCGAGGAGACTCAAGCCGATTTGTCAACGATTGTTAGCAATCGAGAAACTGCACAGTGAAGGTCACTTTTGACTTGCGAAAGCAAAATAGATGATAGTATTGGCGAATCGATTAGTAAGCTGATATCGTTTGTGTATCTTTCACCTTCTTTTTCTTATGACAAGAAGATCTTGCGAAGTAGTGTGTTTGTACACACATCATTTGATATTTTTATCCATAAAAGCTTCAAAAAGATGACACGGCACGAAAACAAGGAGAAATATCGTCAACTGGCGGAGATACAATGGATTCTGATATATTCAAGTGCCTATGATTAGAGTTAAATTGGGAAGAGGTGGTTTGCGAAGCCATCAATGCTTGCAGAGCACTTATTAACTGCTCATTGGACATGTTATTGTTCAGATTACCGCTACGATAGTTTTGGAAATTTTCAAGAGGTCGCTCTAGTGAATATGGAGAATGTTTTGTTGGTTCTGTCGTTTTAACTTCTGAGATGGAAGGGTTAAAGTAATGTTCAAATGCATTTCCTTTTGCTGGTTGATTACAATTCAACGTTGCAAAAATGGGAACATAGTCATCCTGTGAGAGCCGATGGACCTGCAAATTTTTTTTTGAAAATATGGATGAGTGGCATGTCTTTACCGCCTGTTGGGGATATGTCGATTGCTGCTGAGCATCAGTAACGTAATAGGTTGTTGGACCTTTTGCGGATTCCCTTCCAGAAAAGTTTGACACGGGAAATTGAACAGAGGTCACATTCTGAAGGGATTTATTGTTTTCGATATTGGACTATTCACTTGCCTTCAAGTTATGTGCTACTGAAGAGCTTTCAAATCCGTTTATAAGTTGTCCTGATGCATGATTCGGTTCAGGTGGGGTGTATGGAGTATTTTCGATTCTAAAATTTTAAAATATTTTACTAGAGTCTTTCAGCGGATACCTGCTCGTGGCAAATTGGTGATAGTTGGCGGCCGATTGTTGGTTGGAATGGGGGTCGGCACGAGTATTTCTACACGAGCTACAATGGGAGCGCTGTAGCTGAAGATATATCAATGTTTTGCTAAATTATGGGCTTATTCTTACCGATGATTGGATGTTCTCTGGCGTAAGAAATAAGTTGCGAAACATCTGGTTCTGAATTAAATTTTTGTGTTAAATTCAGTAAAGAACAAATATGAAAATAAATTGCATTTGCTAACCTCCTTCTGCAATTCTTCTACACGTCTTGTCATCTGATCCAACTCGGCTTTCAATTTCTCATAGAGTTCCTTGTATTTATCGAAACCCTCGGCCTTTTCGCGTGTGCGGTCGCTATAAAACCAAAATTCTAATTAATAATAAATATGATTAATAAAACCAACCGATGCTTTCTGGCCGACTCGTTGTTTTTCGCCCTTCGAGCATAGTATTTCTTCCTTTCCTCATCGTCGGTCGGGGACTTGTCCCTAATGCCTCTAACCATTTTGGTATGTACAGATTATTTAGCGATTCCTGGAAAAAAAGGTTGATCGATTCAACAAGTTGACCTTTATATACTGTCAAAAGTGATTGTCAGTTGCTTACTAACATAGATCGTAAGACAACTGGGAGGGCCGATTAATAATAGCGCATGACGTAAATTGGGAAAGAGTTCCGGGTAAGCAGTTACTAATTTCTCTTAGGAAGCTAGTTACTAAGCGCAAGGGGCGCATGAGAAGAGAATGAGCGATTGTGATTGAAAGAGCGGTTAGTAAGACGGTGAAATAGAGCGACGTGTTAGAGTTTGTGTGTGCCTATTATACCCACACGCAGTTTTTAACGGTGATTCACTGAAAAATCAACCATGTTTTGAAATAGTGTACTATTTTCTGCTGTGATTGGAACCACAGTTGTTTGTGTGGTTGCACTTTACCTTTTTATTTTCAGCTGCCTTCTCGAAACTCCGACCTTTATAAAACGAAGGTTTAGAAGGTTTCGATCGACTCTTGCTCATCCGTTCCGGAGGGGATAAACGAGCTGTATGTTCAAAGACCACTCACAATTAGAGTTGTCTATTCGGAAAACGGAATTCCATCAATTTCATTCTTCTATTCATTTTTTCCGAATAGCAGCGACCTCACTTCATTACGTAAGCGGAATTCCGAATAGATTTCGGAATTCCGTCATTTTTCATTCGCCGCTCTGCTCGGTGCGGTCTTCGAATGAGAATTGAGTGAGAAGAGTGATTGATTTGATTGAGTTTCACTAGAACTCAAAATAGTTTCACTCTAATTCTCTTTGAATTATATTCGGAATTTCGAGATCTATTCGGAATTCCGAATAGAAATTGATCAGCCACTCTGTTCCGCGGAACTGCGAATGATTATGGAAATTGGCTCGGCTATTCGGATAGAATTCCGAATAGACAACCCTACTCACAATAACCCGTTGCTGAAGAGCAACCAGTATACATGCTCCATAACGAAAGATTTTTTAAAATATTTTATTTATTTTCTACTTTGTATTTGCGAATATCAAGATGAAGTCAAACAGCAGTTATTTTATTCAACGTTAGAGTTAAAATTCAGAAAATGTAAACAAGACGTCGATGAAACCCGTTTCTATGATAAATTATTTAACAATTATTCACTTAAATGCTTATTCAACAAAGGAAGGATTAGAGACAGTATTCACTTTTGCAACACAGGGCGAGTACACTGCCCCATCGCATTCGGGGATTGTTGGAACGTCATCGTAATAGTATTTCTGGATCTCGTTGTTCCTTGAACGTCGGATAGCGATGACGATGACAAATACAAAGATCGCCATAGCATTGATGAACATCACAGTGTGGACGGAGAGATAGGAGAGACCGAGCTGTAAAAATAATGTTATTTTAGGAATGATCTTGTTCTTGTTGATGAAGTATCGGGTTGGTGCGTAAGTTTCTGACTTTTTTCAAGTTTGTCTATTCTGAGCGATGCTAACCTTCATTTTCAACCTTTCAACTAATACTTTTAGCGCACACTAGAACAGGCCGATCGCTTTTAAAATGCCGTTACACTGCAAAACCAAGTAACTCGCGATGACGATTCGAACTGACTTTTTCTCTATCGGGTTGGTGCGTAAGTTTCTGACTTTTTTCAAGTTTGTCTATTCTGAGCGATGCTAACCTTCATTTTCAACCTTTCAACTAATACTTTTTTGTATTCGATGGGGACGTGGATGGACTTTTTAGCGCACACTAGAACAGGCCGATCGCTTTTAAAATGCCGTTACACTGCAAAACCAAGTAACTCGCGATGACGATTCGAACTGACTTTTTCTCAGGTCTGTGCTCCTCTGAGAATAGAGGTAGATATAAAACCACTTCACAGACCTCAAGCACAGTCACTTAGCATTACTATAAAAATTGAGTCATGAGTGACCGACGATCGCCCTTCTCAAAGCATGCGACTTTTCGAAAATCAAGATCATCCGAAATGGATGTTAGGCAGTTTTCATCGGCGCTTATTCGTTACGATGAACTTGGAAATTTCTCAAATATGAAAAACTATAGTTTGTTGGCTTATTAGTTCGCGATAATTTTTTGATAAGGATACCGCATCGATTTCAAAAGCAGTGAAAATCTAAACTTGTACCACTAAATACTGACGACGAAATCGGGACTTCAGCCGCTCTCCCGCATTCGGGTTATATTAGAAGTCGGATTTTTCACGCTTACTAGGAAGAGGGGTCCATGCCACACTACTTATTTATTGGGCTACAAAATTGGTTGCCTAGTTGTCAAAAAATTTGATATAATCGGAATCACCTGAAGTCACATATCTTGTGTCAATTCGGAACAGATTCTGATCTAAAAATTATTGCTCATGTACTATGCAGACCTGCCCCAATTTCTTAATAGGGTTTTTGTGGACCGACAGTCCTCTAAATAATACTTTAAAGAAAATCAGTAAAAGCAAAGCCAATCGGCAGAAATTTTAAGAAACATAAAAGTCAGAAACTTACGCACCAACCTAATAATTGCTGAGTGCCTCAGCATGCAATTTCGTTGAGGATTGCAGGGGATCTATGTATAAACTGGGAGTGGGTTTTTGCTATCTCTTATGAGATTTTGTTTCAGTTTAAAGTGACAACAACTAGAGCAGAAACGAACGACACCTGTTGCTCAAGGTCCGATTGCGAGCTCGGTTCCGTGGTAGTCAAGTTTGCAAAAACGGGTGCTTTCGTAGTGGATTGTGCGACGAAATGGATTCTCTTGGGACGTGATTTGGCCTTCTTCTGATCGCGTGCCGCCATTTTTTGCTCACATATGCTGATCATTTCCGAAATGTCCACCTGAAGAATGGTTATGAGCGTAATTTTGGCAATGTATAAGAGAACATGAGAGAGATTCAGGCCCAATTCAAGAATTTTTCTTACATGCTCTTTATACGGCAGGATCACGCGTATTTCCCGATCACCAATGACGATGCAACTTGGTTCTTCAATGCGATGATGCGTTGAGAACACAGCCTTGTGTACATTCCATTTGCCTGAAGTTGTTACGTTAACGATCATACTGAGAGCAAATATTCTACTATCAGCACCTGTGTTGTCATCGAAGACTCCGGTCTTGGCACAATAAACGAATTCGTAGCCAGCCTCGCAATCTTTTCTGGACATCTTTTGTCTAACTCCGTTGCAAACAACGGCAGGACGATCGTGGCACGCTTCTGAATTAGAATATGAGGTAACGGTAAAATAATATGTCAATGAGTGTGCTAAGAATGTGCTGAATAAGTTGAGATACTCTAAAGTGGTGTAAACATGAAAAAAATTAGTACTCACCTCTCAAACCGAGTTTTGCAGTAGCGATGAGTGCCTGGAGGATAAGTAGCAGAGTGCAAGGAGTGAACATGATTGTGGAATCCACTCAGTGAAGTGTTTGGAAGGGGTCAGTGCCGGCTCCCTATATCCCCTCTTACTACACGCTTGCTAACCAATTATGCCACCGTTAGTAAGAACCTATGACTAATTCGGCGCTCCGCTGCGCTAATATATATGAGACGGCTTTATCAATGAGGTGTCATGTGTGACTTGTAGCTTAGTCCATCTTGCTAGAGTTGATGAGTGTGTTATGTATGATCAGAAGCTTAGCCCTCCCACCTCTTCGCTTTTTCTTTGCGGTCACTGTGTGGGAAAGTAACATTCCAGAATGCAATTACTAATAGGAGGCAACCTTGTTGCATCTCTCTTGCAAATTTCTTCATTTACAAGCATGCAAAGAGTTAATGAATGAAATAACAATTCACTTCCAATGTGCGTGGGAAACGGGGGAGTTTTTGTGCGGGCACCAGAGGAGTTCTGTTTGTTGAACCGAACAGCAGCTTTTCGTTGCTTCCTGTGGAAAAGAAGTTCATACGCTACAATCGCATGCAATGGAGGAGTTTTCTCTCTCACTGACCGGCCATTGCTAGAGTTGAAAGAGAGCGATTAGTAAGCAGTGGTGATTTCTCGAGGTAAACAACCTTGAAACATCGCACAGAGAGGGAATGAGGAGAATGAGGAACATGGAACGAAAGGGGAGATGCGAACTATTTTCACCCCCTACAAACTGCTACAAGTGCAGAACAGCTCGCGCGAAGTGTATCAAACAATAATGCACTCTCTCGGACTATCGGTAATACTGAATACGATCTGGTAAGTTTTGGATTGGCTAGTTCAATCTTTGAGAAATTACTTTCAGATATAGTTTGTCGAGTGGATTCCATTCCAGTTCGAACAAAGTCAATTCAATAAAGTGGAAATTTTTAGTTGTATCGTTATTGTAGCGATTTTATTGACCTAACCTATAGAACTATTAATGGACGCCTAAAAGTCGATCATGAAGAAAATGTATTAGAATTAGTCATCGATGAGCAACCCTTATAAATCCATCCATTCATCACAGCATGTGATAGTAGTGTTGTCAACTGCAGTTTGGTCTCTTTGGAATAATAATTGTGACAGCCCTAGATCGATTCCGAGCATACAAGCTTACAATTAGTCTCAGATTGATTCTTCTCAATCATCAAACTATACACTGCTTGCACGCATGTAAAACCTTGAAATTAGTAATCGCTTCCCTCTCGATCACTCATTCTACTTAAGAGTGATTCCTTCCTCGATCTCTTCATTCGATAAGCAATGAGATATTCCTCCTTTACTCTACTCACCTACCTCCTTCTACAAGTGGTGAGTATTAAATTTTATATCAAATTTTTTTAGGTCTGCCTCTATAATGAATCAGTATCTTCATTGAATCAGTATTCCGAGAGAGCCGAGAGGAAGGAAGAGATGAATTCTTGAGTTTCTTCATTTTACACATTCAGTTCACGCCAATCCACGCGAGAAAAGGCAGTCGAGGCGATTCAGCTGCGCGCCAGCAAGTCAATGTCACTGCCCCGCCGCCAAGCCAAATCACCAACGGCACTTACCTTCTTCATAGGAATCCCATTCGAGCGAACCTGACGAATGGAGTGTCATGTGATCGATGGAGAGTCATCGTGGATAATAGTGGAAAGGTCAGTCAAAATGCGCTTCTTGTAGTTCAAAAAGTGATTCAGGTCGCGCTGATATCCAACTGCTCCTCCTACCCGATGTATCTACGCGCCAACTCCGCGTTCTCAGTGAACGCCACTGCACAACCAGGAGCGGACGGCTCGTTGTGGTCCCCTATGAATAGTGGAAACGGCGCCTCGTGGTCGTTCAAAAGCCCTAGCTATGGAACGTTCCTGAGCGTCGGCATGGATGGACGACTCTCACTTATCGGAACCATAGGAGCGAATGAGCAGTTTTCGACCGGACCGTGGCGAGGTATGATGAGGGGTAGTGCTGATTCAGCCTGTGGATTTAAAATTGCAGTGGGAACTATCCACTTTTGTCGTTTCTTTCAGATCTTCCTCGATCTTATCAAGAATTTGCATTACAGCCCCAGCGCCTCGCCCCGTCCCAGCAACAACAACTAGACGACCTCAGCCTCCGCCACCACAGCCAGCGACAGCAAGACCGCATCCGCCAATGCCAGCGACCACCAGGAGACCGCCTCCTCCCCAGTCCACAACCACAAAGCCGTCACCGCCGAAGCCTCCTGTGCTCCGACAGAGAATCAAGACGGCCAGCGGCAAATACCTTCGTAGGAAGCCGGACTCACCCTCGATGGATTTGGGAAAGCTGAATGAAACGTGCACCCGCTGGTACGCCACGAAGGATAATGGAACTGTGAGACACTCAACTTTGATCAGTTTGCCTTTCTAACTTTAATCTCCAAAATTTGATCTAAGTCATGACAATCACTAGCCTAGCAGTGATCTCCCGCAGGACGCAAGTGCCTTGATTAACGGGATGACCTTTACCTTTTATTAAACCTTTTCATGACAAATCTAATTCAGATCACCCTCAAAGCCTACTGCACCGGGAAACTCAACAAATCGCCAATGTATCTGCGCGCCAACCCTGATGAAAAGGTTGACGTGTCGGAGTGGAAGGAAGCCGATCCGGGACTCGTCTGGATTCCGGTGGGCCACGGGTATGTTGAGTTCACTCGCTCTAGTCACCCTGACCGGTAATAAAAAGACAAATTCAAACTCTTCAGGGATGGTTCGTATTCCTTCAAGAGTACGCACGGAACTTATCTGAGTGCTGCACCCGATGGGGAAGTTTCCCTGATGAAGAAAATGATTGATGACGAGAAGTTCTGGCTGGAATCATGGGAAGGTTCGTTTCATCGTCAGCCTCCAATTGTAGCAATAAAATTGCAGATACACCTCGCCAACCGGAGAAAGCACATGACAGTTCAGACGATTTTAAAGCCGGCATATTTATAGTTGGGTTAATCGGAGTATTCATTGCCGCCGGATGCATCTTCGTATGCTGTTGCAACAACAAATCAGAGCAGAATGTATGATGAGAGTGATTTAATATTTCTAAATTTCGTTACATTGAGGACGAAAAGGAATTGGAGCCGCTCACGGCCACTGCTTTAACAACTCCAGCCACAACACCTCTCGATGATAACTACTATGGAAAGATACAGGAACCAGAGATCAACCGGCCGCAACTTCACTATGCTGGTGAGTTTCATCTTGGAAGTGATTGGATGATCATAGAAGTTAAAGATTTTGCTTAGAATTCGCTGCCCCAACTGCTCCCTCGAGCGCTTTCGCATCCCTTTCAGCCCAAGCCGCAGGACAGCGAGCTCTCAGGTAAGAGAAAACCTTCACACTATTTTACCTTATATTAAATTTACACCCAGGCTAGTGAAGCAGAACCTAGTCTTTGATATTATTATGAAACAACATCGATAGCTGAGGCCATGACCTAACTAATAACCCTTGAAGGTCCGTTCACAACTCCTATCTCCGTGCGTGGCAGGGTGAGGAGGAGCAGTACGACTGGTACGTCGATCTGGCACCGCACTGCGATGAGTGCGAGCGATGGCAGGTCGAGGACAGGAATGGAAAGGTGAGCATAGTCTATGCTCTAGTCCTCCGCCTTAGTCCTCGCCAAGTATGCGTAAAACATTTGTTCTCCTCATTTTACATGATCTCTCGTTTTTTACGAACGTGATAGCATTGTGGAATAATTACAGATCGTGATCAAAGCCCACTGCTTCCCGGCCAGATACTTGCGCGCTAATCAGGATGGCACTGTCGACCTCGCCGAGCACGCCCAGGACTGGGAACAATGGACCCCGATGCGGAACCACGACGGAACCTGGTCCTTCCAGAGTCATCATGGCACCTGGTTGAGGGCTTCAAGTGATGGGGAAGTGTCCCTGCAGACGCATTGTATGGACGATGAACAGTTTACGCTTGAGGAGTGGTGAATTATATGCTGACTATATTTTACTAATGAATAAATGTTGTTTTTGATTATTACATTACACATTTTCGAGAAGATGAACAGTTCACGCTTGAGGATTGGTGAACTTGTTATCTAATTGAAATTAATTATGAATAAATGCATTATTTTATTACTGCTAGACTGTTTGTGAAGCTTACTTTGCAGAGGACAAATGTACCACATATAATTGGCAATTCAGTTGGATTATTCAGCGAGTTTAGCGATTATTCAGTGTGAGAAATCGATATATTGTCAATCAGTGAAATTATTTAACCACTTTTTTGTAAACTTTCGAAGACACTTCTACTTTTGTATCGAAACTTGCTAGACCTTTTTTCGTTTCGATCTTATCGACATTGCGATCGGTTACTAATCGACTCTACGTAAGATCCAATGCTGCAATGTTCATGTAATCACTACATTCGAACTGCAATGAAACCTTCCTCCTTCTCCTTTTACATCTTTGTGCTACTATGCCTGGTATGTTTTACATTTTAAATACTTATTAACAGTGATGAACTTTATTGAAAAGTCTAATATTAAAGTGAAGCACATGACTGTACGGAGATATTTGTGGTGTCGATCTTCGACTATACTTGTTGAGTAGTCTTTTCATCTCACTAGCTGTTGCGAATCTGACAAGGAATAGTGCAAAAGTCGATTGCCGGTATTTCTAAATCTTATGTTTAGTATGCGATTGTGGACGCAAGAAGAGCCCATTCACCCATATTTCCGACCATTCACCCATACGCCAATCGGACGACGCTGCGACATCCACATTGGAAATCGGGCAAGATCTTATCACAACTAACCGAGAATTGTGTCCAATGGAAGGTCGTCTTGGACACGAGTGAAAGGGTTTGAGTTTTTATATTGCTTCTTTCAAGTCTAAACTCAGGCATTCCTGCGATCCAATTGCATCGGGAATCGCACTCACTCGCCAATGTATCTGCGGGCCACATCGAATTCAACCGTAGACTTTTCCACCTCGCTTGAAGGTAGAGTTTAAAAAGAAGAGAGATCCGAGAGAAAGGTGAATGGTAAACGCGTGCCGCACCGAACATTGATTGAATCACAAACGGTAACTAAAAAAATGAAGTCAAGCAATCGAGTCCGGGAGGAGGAGGCGGGAATATCCGTGATATGACTTGAATTTCGTACTCTTTGAAGGCAACGGCGTTTGGTGGGTCCCGGTCAAGTTTATGCTTGAACACTTCTCGATCAAGAGCTCCTATGGCACGTGGCTGAGTGTGAGCAGCAACGGTCAATTGTCGCTAAAGAACGAAATCGGACCAGATGAGAAGTTCCAATTGGATGGATTTCTAGGTAACAAACCCTTTCTATACTTCCTTTGGTGTTGCAATTGCTTGTGGTTTCGATATTGCGCACTTTTCTTTCCTTACTTTGCGATCTAAATCGTACAATATCACGAAATGAGATGAGAGTAGATTGGTGCGAGAATAACCCAACCTTTTTTTACGCGAGCATCTTTTCCAGGACCAGCCCTTCCCCCAGTGCACAATATTGCTGAGAAAATGGCTTTATCGGCGGAAGTGTCGGGACAGCGAAGGCTCAAGTCACTAAGTGGCACCTATCTTCGGTATAACTCGACTTCAAACACGGTGGAAATGACTGAGAAAAAGGATGATTGTGCGCATTGGGTTGTGGAGGATTTCAATGGAGCGGTAAGAACTTCTTTGGTCTTCCTCTTTTTGGATCCGCTGGGGCAGAAACTCGATTCGCATGGTCTCTCGCTGGTCAGTCATACGAG
Source organism: Pristionchus arcanus (assembly GCA_900490705.1). Taxonomy (NCBI): domain Eukaryota; kingdom Metazoa; phylum Nematoda; class Chromadorea; order Rhabditida; family Neodiplogasteridae; genus Pristionchus; species Pristionchus arcanus. Next base: position 85,225 of record LS487683.1, read on the forward strand.
AAAGCAATCAAATCGAGGAGCCGCATCCGTCATAGCTAGTTAAAACTAAGATTTCAGGTGGCCCTTCGAGCAAATTGTCCTGGAAGCCACGCCGAAACGCCCCTGTACCTGCGGTCTAGGTCGCATTTCAGAATCAATATTTCCCATTTCGATGGTGAACACTCGCTGTGGATTCCGATCAAAAGGGGAAACGATTCGTGGACGTTTGAAAATGCATTCGGCTCTCGCTTGAATTCCGAATTGTCACTGGGATATGGCCCTGAACGCGATCGGTATTTCCTACTGGAAACGTGGACAGGTACTTTGCTTAGTCCTTTGACTTGTACATCGCAAAAATGCAAAGTATATTATTTCAGAATCAAATAGCTCTTCAGAGCTCCCACTCATATTGTCGTTGGCATGCGCGGTAATAGCGCTCATTGCCATAACATGCATGCTATTCTGCAGTCTGTGTAGATCCAAAGAGAAGGTATGGAGTAGTGATGCAAGGATGAAGATTTCATCTCTTCATACCACTTGATCTCTCGTCACTCATACTAGAGATGGATCAATGAGAAAGCAAGAGAGGAATTCTTCATCTTCACATCCCTTGACAGGGTGATTTAACAAGTTGCGAAAGTTTGATTTTAAGTATGCGCCAGTTGCTGAAAGTGCTAATGGTGAACCTATCCCTCTTGCGGATGGTCTCACGACACAGCAAACCCCGTTCACGACAGAATAATTACACCGGTACGCATCACTACCAAATTTGCCAATAACGGAATAAAATGGAATATTATCAGTTAATGCGCTCGCGATGAATAGAGATTCGCTATTTTCAGATGCATCTAAGAATGCACCTTCCAATTCTTCATTTTTCGGTTCTTATTTGTAATATTAATATGTAATAAAATAACTTGTAATATAATACTAAGATGTGAGACAAATAATCATACTGGGATAAATCAAGAACTGATGAAGCAAACATCGTTTGAAACAAAATGATGTTTGCTTGCATTCAATTCAATCGATCAATAAAGATACTCTTTAGCTCTATCAATTCCATTAGTAATACGTGAAATTACTCGTCAGTAGTATTGATCATTCGGCATGTCTCTGCCTTCTTTGTGCATACGCTCTCGCCTCTCTGACCGGGCAAATTAGAGAGGCGCTCGCCGATTTTTCATTCTTACTCGCGAGGGTACCCTGATTAGTAATCAAGGCTTTGAAAGGGGCGATTTGAAAGTTACACGGAATATAACGCGAAAAATTAAATATTTCATTCATCCGAGCATGAATTCTCTTGAAGTAACCCTTTAATCGAACTTACTCCAATAGAGAGTTTCGAAAATTTATCAAGAGTTCTCGCGACAGTTCATTGAATACTTAGTAAGTTATTACTCGTCATTACTAATCTACTGTTTTGATTTTTGTCAAGGGGCGTTTCAAACCATTTACACGTCCATGCAATATCTCCAATGACCAACGAAGTTTCCAATCGATCCTGGATTCAGGTGACAATTTCATTGTTTTTATTCAGAATAATAATATTAATCTCAGATAATCTTGGCGTTTTTGCTTGGACGTAAATCGCCTTGTGAGGTTATTATTTTTAGTAAAATTAATTCAGAACTGTTTTCATCAGAAACTCTTTGCCCTGCACGACTACGAATCGACCAATGTTAAGAAGTATTTATCATTTGCGAAGAATGACGATTTCGAGTTGCTAGATTCGATGGACCAAAGATGGTGGTGAGTGTTATAAGTGTAATGAATCAGCCACATGCACTCTCGTTTTTTTTCTGACCTGCGTTAGAGTAGTGGAATGAAGAGACAGTTTCTTCGGATTTCCTTCACAAAATAGATTTCCAGGCGAGTAAAGCACTTGCAATCGGGAAGGAGGGGACTCGTTCCGAGCAACTATGTTGCGAAAGCGGCTGACAAGGAGATTGTCGAGTTCGTTTTTTTCTTTCTTTTCTACCTCCAAATTCATCATTCTCTTAATTAAAAAAAAGATACCTTCAGATGGGTCAATCTAGATTGCACATCACTAGATGCGGAAAAGAGACTGAGACAGGAAAAATATCATCCTGGAGCATTCCTTGTTCGGTGTTCCTCTGAAATCAATAATTGGCAGAATCTCAGACTATCGGTCAAGTACGTTATTAATTTGAGTGAAAACATATTTATTATATTCTGTTTTAGGTATACACCAAACATCGTTCGTCACTACCCAATTGTGCGAGAAGGCTCACAGTTTAGCATCATTGGCGATCGAAACAGGAAGATGTCATTTCCAACGCTTGCGAAGCTTGTGCAGTATAATGCTCGTAATCATTACAATTGTTGGCGAAAAAGTATATATTAACAATTTCAGGCTATCCTGGAGGCGTGACACAGCGACTTATCTTTTCCGTGAAGAGGAAAATTGACGCATGGGAGATTGATTCAAACGAGATTACCATTGACTGGGAGAAGCAGCCACTGGGAAGCGGGTATTTTGGAGAGGTTGGAATTTTTATGCAGATATATTAACGTAATATATTTAGGTTCGCTCGGCAAAGCTTGACGGGCGTCATGTTGCGTTGAAAACACTGAAATTCGTGCAGGGAATGGTCAAAGATCAATTTATCAAGTATGATTTCGAGTTAATTTCCAGTGCATTTAAACTCAAAATAGAGGCAGGGAAGAATTTTGCAAAAAAAGTTGAAGAATAAAAGTTAACCCAAATTACTTTGCAGGGAAGCAGTAACTGCGCGACGACTAGACCACGATAATATCGTTAGAACAATAGGAGTTTGCACCGCCGGACCGTATATAATTACCGAGTAGGCGTTCTTCATTTGTCAGAGTACACCTTTTTCTTTAGATTCCTCCATGGAGGCGATTTGAAAAAGTACCTCCAAGAAATGAAAGCGAGCAGGAGAACACTCACTGAAAACGAGTATGTTACAGCGGCGAGTAAGGTTAGCTCCTGCATAGTTTTCTTTGATCTAACGATGGGTTTATTTGTTGCAAATTAATGCAATCGCGCTTAAATTTTTTACTATAGATTGCGAGTGCAATGGCTCATCTGGAAAATAATAATGTAGTTCATCGCGACCTCGCTGCAAGAAACATCCTTGTTGGACAATCGCTGGACACCATCAAGGTATTCTTCAATCGTTTTGAATAAAACTGTATTTATTTATGGTATTTATTGCTTGAAGTTAGCCGATTTTGGCTTGGCTCGATACCTTGACGACGCTATCTACTACAAGACGCACAAAGAGTTATTCCCCATCAAATGGACGGCTCCGGAAGCGTTCGTTATCAAAGATAATGACGTACTCGTGCAAGTTTGTGTTTTGTATTATTGGATTATATACCTTTGATGTCTCATATTTACCAAATTAACTCAGCCGGGAAGGTCCACGTCGAAATCAGATGTCTGGAGCTATGCAGTGGTGCTATGGGAGCTGTATAGCATGGGGGCTGTGAGTTCTCATTATGATTTTTTTCTTCAAATTATCACTTGTTCAGAATCCTTACGATGGCAAAAACGTGCGCGAAATCTACGGTTACCTAACGGCCGAAAATGTTCGGCTCGAGTGCCCGACCAGCTGTCCTCCTAATTCGGTATTATTTTTTTATATTTTCTCGGCTTTAAATTACGTACTTATAATCTTTTTATGCGTTCCTCTACTTCCCAAGTAAAAATAATACTGAATGAATGAATAAATTGCAGATCTACCAGCTGATGCTCAAGTGTTGGTCGCTCGTGCCTGCCGATCGTCCAACTTTCGCCGAAATCGTCACCTACTTAGATGAATATTCGGCCGGAAGCGGCCTGAGCGTGGCGAATACAGAAAACTCAGTTTAATTTGTTACGGAAACATGCAGAATTGTTGATATAAACGGCAAGCAATAAACTGTTACAATCGATATACTGCTGAAGGGCATTCCAATATTTATTTGATCACAAAGTATTCTCCATCTCGCATTCGAGCCTTCGAAAGAGTCCATTTCTCGCAAGCCATCCCTAATTTAATGCTCCATGCTATTAGCTCACTCATCATTACTAATTGTAGTTAGTAAATGCGCTTAGTGATTACGACCTTATAGCTTCCCTCCTCAAATAAAATTCATTCAATGCAAACGAATACTTTAAGCGTTTTCCTCACGTTGAACACTATTTTCTTTGTACAGATTTTCGTTGATTTTTTTAAGTTGCTTCAAATATTCCAGAAAACCATGGACCTACCGAAGCCAATACTATTCATGTTAATATGTTGCTCATTTTCGAAAGTCGATGCAGAATCGTATTCCTGCGATCGGTTCAAATACGAGGTGGATTCATTCTTTATCGTGTAACCCGAATCCATAGAAAATTCAGCTGCTGAAGAACCATTCTTCTACTATCCATAGCACAAAGAAGTATTTATGCGTGGTGCCTCAAGAAAACGTGAGTAATTTTATAAATTCAATTACTTATATTGCGTGTTTCAGTTCACCAATTGGTCCGTGCTGGACAGACTATCAGCAGTGGATGGTGATAAATCACGCCAAATAATCACCGATTTCGCGTCAATTACTCGTAGTGGTCATTGCATCGAGCGCAAAGGAAATGATTGGTCGCTAAAGGCTGACTGGCCCAAAGATATCGACTGCAGTCAGCAGTTTACGATATTCTTTATGGACGCTCCGAAGAAGATTGCAAGGCCGACATTCAATGTGAGTCAAACAAATGTATTTAAAAAAAGCCGTATTTTAACTAGCTTTAGGAGTATTTACATCATTAGGAGACGAAATCCATTCTAGATGCGCTTGTGGGACGTGATATCCGATCATGATGTAACCTTTGTCTCGCCCATCCCAGGCGTGTTGCTCAAGAACCAAGGATGCGTGGGGAACGGCAACATATCGATAGTGGCGGGTTTCAATTCCCACGATGACCCCATTCTTCGATCCTGGACGTGAGATTTTCAGTATCAATATTTCATTATTTCATAGTGCTTGCAGGTGTTCAAATATTCCGAAAAACATATTAGGGTGTCCCACATATTTTTGGAATTTTATATTATCTCCGCGTGTATGAATCAAATTGTTTGGTAACAAAGTACACTACGTAGAAGAATAGTGCGTCTATTTTTTCCACTTGATAGCAGGACGAAACAACGCGCCATGAAGAGTATGCAAAAGATATAAGAAAAAGTGTGCGAAATTCTATAAAATCATATTGGGCTTAATTTCAATAACGATAAGAGCTAAAATCAAATGTGTTACTAATATCGACTGTTGAGTGGGCAATAGTCAAAATGAGAATGAATCCGAATTCTGAAATTGTATTGCATCATCAATATGAAATAAATATCATTTTTTTGCACTTATTATTTTGTCTAGATAAACCAACTCCGTAAAATATTACATAAAGTGTACCATTGGCTTACATGGTTAGGCAGTATATTGTGAGAAAAAAATTGAGAAGGCGCGGCTAGCTAACAAGTGAGAAATGTTGAAAAACTTCAAAAAGTGCTCTACAGGAAATGCCATTTTCGATTCAATTAGACCGCCTTCCTTCATTCGCGAGGAAAAATCTAGTATTAGTGTTTTGAATTTTACCTTAGACTAACCTACTGTAGTTGCCACAACCGGGGGATTCCCATCTTTACTCTCGGTTGATTTACAATTTTTTAAAAATATCACAAAAAATCGACACCTTAGCGTATTGCTTCATTATTAGAAAGTACTTCCCGAATTTAGATGCGTGATAAAATTCTTTAGGAGTAGCGTGTACTATAACAACATAAATTATAAGGATACCCTTTGTAATCTATTCGGAATATTACGTTGAAATAAATTACCACAAATATGTGGGACACCCCAATACATATTATTGCATCCAGCTTTCCTCCAGAAAAAATCGAAAGATCAGATCGCGAATGGCATCAATTAGTGATGATTAAAATTTAAATAATTAATTTAAATACCGGTAGAAGGCGGGTTCCATGGATCCAGAGAGGACGACGACGATAGGCGACTCACTGCCAGTGACAACCATCAAACCTGAACGAGAAAGAATGGATGATGCGGAGATTATCAAATGAGTCTACTGCAGGCAATCACGACAGATACATGTGAGCTCGCAAGTTAAATTCGATCCAAGAAACGTCAATAGCAAAGTGCAAGTTCGCAAGCACTACAAAGGGCAAATTGTAACGTAAGTTATTTGATTATATTTTCGTAACTTCCATCATTTATAGGCTTCCCGAAGGCACCAACACGGAATCATTCATCGCAAACTACTTCGAGGTGACAAATTGCAGATTTATTTATATTTGTGAATCGTGCTAAGATTGAGATCAATTTTGCAGATTGTATACCGCCCGCACGTTTTTCGTCCGAGCGAATTCGCACATAGCGATGTACACTGGAGTAACAGCGACATATTCATTGTGGATGTGAATATCGGAGAGGATAATTGGACGGAAACACGAGGCGAATAATTTCTATTGTTTTTCTTCTTTTTCCTAATGATTCTGTTATAATTTTTCAAAATTCTAGAACCGGAGTCATCATGTGCAAAATCGACTGATCGGCCTCTTTTCGTAGCTTCCTCTATTCATTTCGAGGTGAAATTTTTCAAAGTATGCATTGTATTTAAATGAATGATAATTTCAGCTATTACCATATCTCATAGTCTTCATTATATTGACCCTTGTGAATATTCGTGTCTTTGCTACGTTTTGCAGAAGAATATCGAGAGAAAAGGTTTTGCTAAATGAAAAGTCATTTGTTTAGTCAGAATTTTTAGACGATGAAAAGTTGTCACAAGAAACCACTTCCTCCAACTCCAAATTCAGACGACTATGATCAATATCACAGAATACCGTCATCGACTGAATCGACCGCCGCAGTATAGGAAATTTAGCTCATTACTTTTTTCACCAATCAAACTGATCTCATGTAAATTATCTCATCTTTGTCTTTCCATACGCAATCTCTAATTTGTTTGTATAAAATCTACTTGAATGGAAATAAAATAAAAATATGGAATCTCTCTCTCTCTCCCTACTCACCCTGGTGGATTAATAATTGAAATTGAAATTGGAATAATGAAAAATCGGAAAACAGATTTGAGTTGTCTAGTTACTGACAGTGCATTTCCGGAAAATTGCAATGTTCATTAAATTCTGTCTGACCAATAAACTTCTTAAAATACTTTTCATAAAAACATAATTTATTCATAAAATTGCAAATAATGGCCTAGAACATTCTAATCATTAACACTTGAAATCATCTATACTGAACCCGGGATTGTTGCTCTCGCGATGATATCGAACCTGAAATAGTTCTCGTTCTATTTTTTGTTCGGTTTTTGTAATTTTATATGATACCGAGGCCAAACTGCATAAACAAATGAGAATTGAGTGACTGCGATAATACGGAAAAACTCACCGCATTGATATTTGAGTAAAACTCCTTATTTATCCATGAGCCATCTCTCGTCCTATTGAAAAGCAACTCGGAAATACATGAACTGACAGCTTGATCAAAGTCAGGCATCATCTGAAAGCATTTATAAAAATAGAAAAAACAATTATTCATTTTAATTACCTTATTGGCCATAATCGCGTTAGACTCTGCGAGTAAAGGAAGATCCTCCACTCCGTAAATGCAAACTCCATGTCGTACCTTCCCGGATGGGCAGTAGGGATATCGTCCAGTGAAGATGAATTCACTAAAGAAGTAATTATTTTTCTCGTTTATTGTATTTTCAGAATTAGCAGCAAGTGAGTGCAAATGTGGCTACTTTTGTGGCAGCCCAATATAATAAAAAAAGACTAAAAAATTATCGATAACAAACATTAGTTTCCAGAGTTTCCACACTCTGTTGAACTCGTAGGGTCGCTGAACGATTCTGCAATGAATTTTTATAATAGTCTTTTATTGTTGTAACCAGCCGATTTCGTACCTAGTTATGGATTGCGAGTAATCCCTGCACTTGTAATGGAATCTCCCGGGCAGACGAATTTCCGGATTTATATTGAGCGAACTGTACAACTGCTCGTCCACTCCATAGGGCTAAATATTTCATTACTTCATTGATTTTTTTGTTGTTACTTTTTACTTACCCTATTGTTTTGTTGCTTTATGAATGGATACACGTCGATTTCGTCGAAATGAAAATCGACCGCTGCTCGAGAGATTATATTCTTTAATTGTAGGGATATTACACTTTATATTTTTTTATGTTTATTTTGAATCGCACCTGTATGGCACCCTTGCCCCAATGTATATCGGAAGCCTCGCACTTGATTCCTAAAATTAGGATTCGCAAGCATAATCTAGCTCCAGACTAACGTTCGGCCTCGGTGAGATTCTTGGGGCATAATTTCAGCTTTCCAAGGTTCTTCTGAAAGCATGCAACACAACGATCGTCCCGGCACAGTTCAGTACTGACATCATTCGCGCCTTAAATGTTATAATTATAAAAAATTAAAATATCGAAATTACCATTGTATATCTTCAATATCTCCGTGATTTCGGCATGCGTTTTGATGATCGCATCATGATTCTGAATCAGTTTGTGATATTTGATGAGGAAATTGTGTCAAAAAACCTGCATAAGTATCACGTATTCCCATTCTTTGTCTCGCACCATTTTCATGCAATCGAGGTGTGCCTGCGAATAATTATGATGAATGTATATTATACGAAAAGGACAAAAGGAAAAAAACGAAAAAAAACGAAAAGGACCCTAAAGCCTTAGTCTCACGACTGTAAAATGGATTAACGTGACAGCACCCCCCCCCTATCCTTGCCCCTTAGAGATAATTAATTACTACAAATGATATAACCTCATTTTGATCATGCCCGGCGCTATCTGTGTCTCGCTCTATCCTGAATTTAACAAGATTTCGCTTGAAAATAAATGCTGAAACAAACCTGGCAATGAACACATTTGGAAGGCATTTCTCCAGTTGAAAGAAACGATCATGGAACGTTTTCGGGGCCTGGAATATCTTGCTTCAAATTGAGGTTGTATTCCAGAACCGTAAAACGCGTATTCACCTTTTTATCCAGCGAGAAACAGTAAACATTTTCTCTTGCGTAATTTGTAGCGAGCTGATCCTCGAGAAAGTCATAATGCTAGAAAAAATACGTTATTTCGAAACTGATAAAGCTCGGAAAAGTTTACTTCATTTACGATCCTTGCGTGCAATATTGGAAAGCCGGTGTTTGGATTGCGAGGTGGCAGAATTCTCGCCTAGAATGTTTACCGTAATCGTCTCTTCATTTCACGTGCTCTCTCACCGGTCAGAGATGCGGCCCCGTATTTCAAACTATGGTATAAACAACAGCAATCACCTGAATAGCGCTGCAATTCCATCCCAAATCAACTGGGTCAAGCTTCGGACGGCACGCTGCGATTTCCTGAAATATTTGGTTATTTTCACAATAATAATTTATCTATTTCTTACCCTCGCATAACTTGAATCGCCTCGAATCAGTCGAGCACAGTCAACATGAGCTGTTTCAGGGCGCTTACTGAAAAGTGGATCCATCGAAATGAGCCTCGTTAAGCTTGAACTCACGGAAGTACAACGACGCCCTTTTCATGCTGATCAAGGGGCTCGTTCGACGCCAATCCATGGTTGAGACTTGAGATCACGAAAATGCAGAGAGTAACAGTAGAAATCATCTAAACAATGAACATTAGACAAATAAACTGCGAATAGTAAAACTGTAGAGGAATTGGATCACTCATTTGCGCGTCTCACCACTTCCCTATCTATTGGTAAACAAACTGGCGAGTGAGGGAAGAGAAAGGTATGGGGAAACTACCACTACCGTTAGTACGCAGAACAACGTTTGCGGTCCCGGTGCCATCGAGAAGTTGGATTCTATTCTTCGTCTTTTCATGATGGGAAAAGAAAAGAAGTATAATATAGAAATAATGCTCCCATCTTAGAAATGAATGTGAATCACCGTGAATCACCTAAAGATGCCGCTCGTAGAGAGGTATTGAATTGAGAAGACGAGAGAAATGGCGCGAATATTAGTGGTTTAGTCGGCTTGCATTTGTACGAATTTTCCTCTAATTCACGATAATTATTTATCATCATTGCTTCATTTTCTGAGTCACGGCAGCTAATTAGTAATTTCCTTGCGCACCAGTATTACTAAATGTGCAAACACTCAAACTAGCAGTTGCCTTTGCCCTGCAGGTTGATCATCAGTGAGCAGTGAGTTCCTTTTCCTCTCGATTTCCCCGCACTCTGTCTCGAGTGGGAAGAGTTTCGATTTTTCTTCTCAGTATTATTGAACCCGCTGGCGTTCATTCTCTATCTTTCTCAATACTGTTGAGAGACAGGGAAGATGAGTCAATAATATTGATGAATCCGAAACTATCGGAAGCTCTTGTCGCTTCTTTCACTAATTTCAATATAAATTTTGCGTTTTGAACTGCAGATTCAAGTAATCAAACTTACTAATCTAATACGATTCAGATTCAGTAACAATGGAAGTTGAAGACTTCAGCGCCAACGACATCAAATATCACTCCTGTTTCGGCCGATTTCATGTCATTGTGGGCTTTCATTTGATCTATTGTTTTTGTTATCTTCTTAAATAATTCTTACGTGAATTTCACAATTATATCGCAAGGGCGTCATCTACTGGGTAGGCTTCTTAGTAATTCCAGAGTAGTTTCACAATTGTTTGCATTACTTCAGTGCACCCTAACATCTGTATTTCCAGATACTGCGAATTAGATATTAGAGTTCGAAATACTGGTAATCGTCTCTTCATTTCACACACTCTCTCGCCTCTCTGACCGGTGAGAGAGTACGTGAAATGAAGAGACGATTACCCGTATTTCGAACTCTATTAGAAATGATTATTTTTCAGACCCTCGCTCGCCTTTCCATCCTTCTCAGTGCTTCCATCGCTGTATCTCTCGCTGCCCTCCAAATGTTCCTGACCAGTGAATGGGCCGCACTGTTCGTCATCCCTCTCGCGCTTTTCGGCGCGCTCGCAGTGTTCAGCGAGTTCCGCCTGGCGCTTGTAGCTTATGCCGCGCTCAATGTGAGTTCAAGTGTAACCTACTATTTGTCATAGTCAGATTTCGAAATGCAAATAATTGTGACGGAATAAAGAAATCAAATGACAATGTCAGGTCATCTTTAACATTGCATTCTGCATCTATCACATGATAACGCGCCTCAATCTTGCGATAGAGTTGGAAATTGATGGAGGTATGACATGATTCTAATATTGATTAGCATCAAATGTTGTGTTTCAGGTGACATTCCAATCATAATCGCCATCTATTGCATCTTTCTCGCTTCTATGCTGATCGCTCCTACATGGGTTAGTTTTTGATACATTTCCACAATTGATAATTATTTCATCAGGCCTACTTCAACTTGACCAGGTTCATCAAGGATCGCGAGAGCCTGCAGCAACTCATTTCGAGCCTGGAGGAGGAATAGTGTTGTGATTTTTGAGAATATGAAAGCCCTCCGCAAATCGTTCATTTTTTGATTCAACTAATACCTTTATAAATATTATATAAACATTTTGCTCTATACAGCTATGCGAAAGCTTTTTTGATTGTGAAATTCAATTGTTTGTATTATCCGCTGTGCATTTTTGCAATTGGCATAATCAATTTGTTCATTCAACTTTTCATTGAATTTCAATGAACTTTTGCAGCTCTTTTGAACACTTCGCTCACTTCACTTCCTTCTTTAAATACAAACTAGCAAACTACGCTCGCTGCGCTCGCTCCGTTTGCTAGGTGTCGCCGGGTTATCCCAGTCATCTGCAAACGCTTCGCAACGCTTAACCAATCATTTGCAAACGCACTATTTCTCACGAGCCTTCCGCAAGCGTGAAAGCGTATTTTTAAGTACCATTTTCTTCTCACAATCGATTAACACCACAATTCATTCATTTCACCCAGTGAACTACGCTAAACTCCATCGACTCCATCGATTTAAAATAAACGCCATAAATCTGGCCCTGTGAACTAAGTTTGACCTAGTCGACAACTTTGGTATACGGTGAAAGTGGTACGGTATCGATTTATGACAAAAGTCATAAATCGAAAAAGATTTGGTTCTTCACTTGATCAATTCAGCTGAATTTCCACCGAAAACGGCGTGAAAAACAGTTTTGTAGACAAGTATTTCGTCATATTGCACAGTGATGACGAAATTGATTATCGATTTTTTGAAACTTTCGATTATCGGTCGTGGTGGCACGCACTATCGATTTGGTCGAGTTTACTGCGAAAACGGCGTAAAAAACGAAATATTGCATCATAATTACGTAATATTGCATAGCGATGATGAAATAGGTTATTGATTTTTTCAAGAATTTCATGACGAGTCATTTGGTTCATTGCATGATCGATTTGGTTTAGTTCGAGACGAGTTCTACGCGAAAAACGGAGTATTGCATAATGATGACGAAATCAATTTTTTCACGGAAAGTTGTTTGGTAAAAGTTTTGAGGCTGTAGGACGACATTAGAGCGAGTTCTGAGCAAAAAATATTGGAGCGTGACAGACACACAGACACACAGACAAACGGACCGACAGACAGACAAAACAAAATTATAGTCTCTTAGTAACAGAGAATTACATATCAAAGTATTTACTCGACACACAACGACAACATTCACATCCTAGCACCATTCGAGCTCGAATCGCTCCTCGGCTCTGCAGTGTGACTGCAGGGATAGCATCCCGTTCAGTTCCCCTCGCAACCACGTTCCATGGTGGCTGCAGAAGGACCAGGTTCCGTTGTTATTCTTCACTGGGGTCCACATCTCCCAATCCTGAGCGGAATCCGCCAGATCCACAGTGCCATCCTCATTTCCACGAAGACATTTGGTCAGGCAATACGTCCATAGCACTACCTGAAAATCGCACATTAGCCGGGGACAACTTTTACAATAAACAACACTGAAAGTTATCATCCTAGAAGATGCTACCTTTCCGCTGCGAGCCTCGATGTACCATTGCTCGCATGAGTTGCGCTGTGGAGCCAGGTCAACGAACAGCTCACAAGTGCCGCAAGCACCATTCCACGCTCGCAAGTAGGTACCGTGCACGGACCTGCATTTTGTAAATAACAAATTATAAAAAATTTAGAAACCTGATTGATCGCTTCCCGGCAATCTCATCCGAAAGATTCAGCAGGACGGCAGGAGTGACTAAAATCACAATTGTTTCGCAAATTTTATAATTATTTGTTTGCGAAAACACATTTATCCAGAGGTCGGTTAGTTGTTCATTGAATTTCTCTCTATTCATTGAATTCCAGTCAAAAATGTCAACTTTACTTACCGTCAATATTAACTGCTGGGTACGAATGATCAGGCGAAGAGTGAATAGCGGGATACATACGCTGCGGAGGATTATCGAAATTGGGGTTGGCAAAGTTCGGATGGGCTGGCTGAAGTGCCGCTTGTCTCTTAAAATTTTCGCAATCGACATGGAATCGATTATTTCGAACCTGATGAACCGTTGTCGTTCCACAGTGGGCGATAACGATGAATAGCAAAACGGCGATCACAATGACATACAGAATGATATAGGATAAGGAGGAGAGTACGGGATCTGAATTTATATTTTTAGTGCACGTTATGAAGATATCGATGAAAAAAATGTGATAAAATATAAAAGTACCTTCCCAGGACTCAATGTAGAACCTTTCGTCTCCATCGAGCACTTGCATTTTCAGAGTTACATTTCCTTGCGAATCAGCACTCAACCAGGCTCCGGTAGAGCTCAAGAACGACCAGGTGCCATTATCTCTTCTGACTGGCGTCCACAACATTCCATCATTGCCCCAATTGGACATTTCGACGGTAAGATTTGAGGTGGCCCGGAGGTACATCGGATAGTTAGTCGAATTATCCGTGCAGTGCGATCGGAAAGCCACCTGGAACCGATTTGTCATAGTCACAAATCATGGTCCGATTTGTAACTCTATCATATTTATAAGTCATAAATAATCGCTCGAACCGTTCCATTATAGTCCAGAATGATCCACTCTTCGCAGACATCCAATTTATCCACCATATCCACCGTCCCCGAGTCCCAGTACTTATTCCGAAGATAAGATCCATGGATCGACTTGAGGTTTCGCTTCCCGGCCACAATTGCCGAAGGCCTCATAACTGCTGTTGGGGACAGCAGGGCCGGTTCTGAATATTTATTGATTAGCTTTCACTCGAACAGGAACATTTGTCACAATTAGTAATATATAATTCATGTTGAATGATTCATCTGGATTTGTTCATCCCAAAATAGCGATAAGTCACCCAACCTGTCCAAGATTCGATCCAAAACTGCGCTTCTCGAGTAACATTTCTGCGCAACGTAACATTTCCAAATCTGTCTGCACTCAACCACATGCCGTTCACACTCGCAAACAACCATGAGTCGTTTCCACTCTTTACTGGGGTCCACAGGAAGCCGTAAGGCCCTCTCGGTTCAGATATTTCAACGGAGAAATTGGATACGGCTCGCAGATACAGCGGAATGCGAGTGTTGTTGCGGGTGCAATAGGATCGCAGGGCGACCTGAACAAGTGAAATTTATAATCGCCATTTCATGGGAAAATCACCAAAAACGTTAAAAAAAAAACTAACGGTGTTTCTGACCGTTGCATTGAAATCCTCGATGAACCATTGTGTGCAGGTTGTCCGATTCGAAGCCGTGTCTACTGTGGTGTAATTCCAATTCCGAAGGAATGTGCCGTGAATGGACTTGACGAATTGCCGTCCGGCAATTTCGGTTGATGGTTCTGCGGATATTGATATGATGATACTGAAGAAGAGAAAGATATGTTGAATTGAATTTTTGAATTCCTATGAAAAAATTCCAACTTCTCACCACATTCGCTAAGAGGCAGAAGAGAAGGGAGAAGGAGAGCACTGCCTCTCCCATTGGGACGGAATGATCATAGGGAGAGTTCTCTCAACGGTTAAGCAAAGGGGATGAATAAGAATTACTAAGGATCAGTAATGAAATACCTAATGACTAAGAAGAGGGGACAAATCATACCACTTGCACACTGTTTCTGAGAAATCTTCGTGAACAAA
>LS487685.1:10447-80480 GCA_900490705.1 Pristionchus arcanus
CCCCCCCCCCCACCCTCAACTCACCATCGACCGGCCTTCCCTCTCCCTCCTCCGTGCCCACTCCATCGACGACGGATGCCTCTCTGGTCGCCCGTCCGGAGCACGACGACGTCAGCGACATGTCGTCCCGGCTGCAATCGTGAGATTGATGAGGGACGAATAAAGATGTGAAATTGATGACCGGATCAACGCGTGTTCATATACTGGGTTTGTGATAGAACCTAATAAAGAAGCGCTAACTCTTAGGATATTATGCATAAATCGAAGGGCGCATTCCCTGACTGCATTTGAACAGATCGTGAAGAGAACAAACCACAGGGCTTGGCAGAGAATGTGATTTTGCGATACTAGGGTATTTCAAAAGGTATTCTCGGTGAAATCGATCCAATATCGATACCAGCAACAATGAAGCGATTGCGAAACACAAACATTCCTAGTTTTCCGATTTTCAACCTTCGCAAGAAATATTTTTTTCAAAGTTGAAAAAATGTTTCAACAGTTTTACTAAAGGATCAGATCGTCAACGATACAATGAACGTTTGATTATTTAGAAAAAAAATTATATATTTTTAAATCATTCCCGGCGCATATCGGTTTCAGCCTCTAGCTAGTATCCGATCAGAAACCGGCGATCCGTTCCAGATCAAACGCCTTGTAGAATAATAAAACCAGGGGTCGATTTTCCAAAATGGCCAGATGTGGGTTGGTTTTCCTTTTTCCTCTTCCACACCCCCCCAAAAATCGGCCAAATGTGGGTTAGTTTTCCTTTTTCCACTCTCACATCCCCAAAAATCGGACCAATGTGGGTTGGATATGTCATTTTTTACATAGTAATCGAACCCTGAATAAAACTATATCAATCCGTTATTATATAACCCTGACACATCTTCCCAACATAAAATATAAGAAGGACATGACCGCTATTGATTTCAAGATCCATCCGTTAACCCGGCGCAATTCCGTGTCATTATCAACCCATATACATCAAATCCAACTCACAACCCATCCGTGATCAGACTGGCGGCCAGCGTGAGCAGGATCGATGCGTGCTCGATCTGAGGGGAGAGCGGACGAAGCTTCAGTTTGAGCTGACTGCGCGAACCTGTAATTGAAAGTTATAATAATAAAATATAAATATACTAATTCATTGAAATTATTATTATTATTATAGCTAATAATGCTTATTTATTTTCAATCGATAGCAGGGTTATGGGACGGGATTGAAGAGATTGGCAAATGAAATATAGTATTGGAATGCGGCACAAAGTACTAATTGGGAACATCGCGTTCAGTCTGAAGTTATGAGCACCCTGAAGCACAACTTTGGCTAGTTGTCCGTTGTAACAAAAAAAGCCCTGTGCTGATTTGTCAGCTTGAATATTGCTAAAATGGTCGCAATCGAACTCAGCAGCCCGCAAGTTTCGTGAATCAAATAGGGCGTATGAATTGAGCTCTAGAGCAAGTTTAATATCATCAACAGTCGTAGAGGAGCAAATTCAAGATAAGTAGTTACTGCGAAAACTCGTACTTTTAGCGCACCAATATTTCCTTTTCACTTGAACATAATGCAAATTATATTGCGGCTGTATCTCTTTTTCAAAATAAGAAATTCATTTTCCATGACAAAGCAACCCGCAAGTTTCGAGCAACAAAAATAAAATATACATTACTCATATCACCCTGTTTAATAGAGCCGCAAATTCAGTCGTATTTAATAAAAAAAAACTTAATTGCCTAAAGAGTCTAACCGAGATGTTCATGGACGAACAATCGTATGTTCAGTGGCACAGAGGCACGTAAGTTTATTGTTCCAACACCCTCATATCACTTGCGCAAACGAGCAAAACTATTGCGAGCACCTCATTCCAGTATAAGCCAATACTAATCAGACTTTATCGCTTTTCCCCAAACTATTAAATAATGAAATTAATTAATTAATTATTCTAACCGGGATGATCGTGGATGAACAATCTCATGTTCAGCGGCACAGCAGCAATCGGCCTCCTTCGATTTTTCGCCGTGATCTCGTCCACTACGATCGTCCATTCCTGATAAATTTAATTAATTAATAGCTAAGAAATTGTTTATGCCAACCAGTTCGGAGTGAAGCGATTTGTGCACCAATACGACTCAATTCCGAACGAATATTGGCCACACCAGGCCTAGTCTCATTTTAGAAAACGGTGAAGCATAATTTCACAGAGTGCAGTACTTTCAAGAATTAAAGCCTTTCACACTTCAGTTCTTTGATTATTCGATAAGTGAATCGCTGCACAGATTTACTAACACATTTTGACCATCATTTAGTGGGCGTACTGAAGCACAAATGAACATGGCAACCATGGGAAATTGCTCGGAAACTCGCAACCGAGCAATCCATCTCGTAAAGTCCCGAATCGGGGATTCTAGTTACACTAGCATTCTGTGCATGAATGAAATATCTAACAGGAATACATAGTTAGCTCAAAGAGGAACCTATTTCAAAAATGGGACTGAACTCTCCAGTTCTATTTTGGGATTCGGAAAATTCTAACCAGACATGAAACGCATCCGTCTTATAGTACAAATGTCGAAAATGGTTCGAAGACGCTAACTCACCACCAATAAAGAGCTTTATAGTTTTTAGCTCCTATTTTCGTTGATAAATTAATAAACAACTCACTTTATCCTCGAACGCCTCATCATTCGGTCCCTTGTACAGCGTCGTCAGCACCTCGATCGTATCGGGCGTCAGCTCGGGCCAAACTATCACTGTCTAAAATGAATTTAATTAAATACAAACAATTTTAATTATAGTTTCAGGCTACTTTAGCTGTTCATTCAGTGCTTCGACTACCAAACTGTTTTCTAGCATTCCAAGAGATAATTATGGTCGCATTATTAGTAAAAACGATAGCCCTTTGTGTAACAGTCGCATTTGTCGGAACAGAATATAGTTGAAAGAAAGGAATGAGTCATACCTGTGATGGATTGGAGAACGACGTCTCCCATTCTCGCTCCTTCGAAGACGTGATTCGACGTCTGCAAATGGATGAGGTCAAACATTTTCATTGCCAACTGGGGACCGAAAATATATAGTGGTCAGACACTAATAGCAGAGGTCTAATGGCTTAAAACCCGATTTTATAGTGGATATATTGTGGTCCGGCGACAGATTACATTAAATATATGGTGGTCTGAAAACCGGCCCGGTTCTTACGAAAATATATGGATGAGGTCAAACAACCAAGGGTTCCCCCAGGGACAGGAAGCCCTAAATTCAGGGTTTACGCCACTTTTGCTGCTATAATTGGCATTTATTGGCAATCTGCAAACATTCTCGCTCCCCAATCCCCTTCTTAATACATATATTCTGCGGGTGCACGTCACTAGGAGGATTGCGGCCTCAATTGAGGGGCAAAGAAGCGCTCTTTAAACTACTCGCTTCGAGTTTCTTCACACGCGAAACAACTGATACTCGAGGGAAGACAGCAGTGCTGAGGGGCCGTGCAACAACGAGAAAACAAGGCAGAGATGTCGTTCGATTTGTAAACACGATCAACTGATTCACGATCAGGGCAATAAATCACTTGGAGCAGTAAGATTTTCACTAGGAACCCAAGGAAAACAGTCATTTTGCAATGGAACATTCGCGTTTCAGTGAGCTTTTAATCAAGGAATGAGGGAAGTTCGACTCACCTGTGCTGGAAGGATACCACAACTGCCTTGGGATGGACTGCCGGATCTTTGGCAGTCAGATGGAGCTCCTGTAGTGTGGCCGTGAAGCTATACTTGGCCGCCTTCTTATTCGTTCGCCTTATTCGCCGAATAAGGCCCGACATGGCTGCAAAAATTGGTGAAATTTAACCAAAACATAGGCAAAACGGGTAAAATAGCACGCGGCAGTTCAATGTTTCACAAATTAGTCATGAGCTAACTGGTTGACAAAACCAGGATTTCACGGCGAGTTCAGGATGGAAATAAGGAAATATGGGAAAGCGAGAAGACGTCCAAGAGGGCAGAGAACGAGTCGGCGAGGATAGCATAACAAGATGGGAGGAGCAAAACCAATAATACGCGATGAAAACGGGTGAGACGACGAGGAGAACGAGGCAGGAAGAGAGTAGAGCAGAGAGGTCGCGTGCGACTTACAAGCAGAAGCAATACCGTACTGTAAGTGCCATTGAGAACTGACTTTATTTAAATTTATTTCTTTTTTAAAAATAATGTAAAATTAGTAGTTACCCGTTCATTGCCTTGTGTTCAGTATCTTTATCGTAAATCAAAGAAGCCACAAGAAGTTACTCTAAATTTTATATAAAGTGGAAAGAGAAAAATATAAAAAATATTTTTAAAAAACACAACAATCGAAATTGCATACAAACTTCACAGCGTCATAATCGGGATGAAAATGAACATCTCACATCGATCACATTGGAATTGATACGGGAAATGACTCACAGGGGGTGCAGTACGGGGTGCCTGGGAGGGATCAGCCCATTGATCGCTGATATCAAATACAGAAGAGGGGTTTGAGCGAAAATCGATTAGAAAGATGCTTCCATTGTGATTATTTAGTACTAGCGTAGATACGAAGAGAAATAGTCTCGTAAATATTAACCCTATAATATTCAGATTATTCATAGATAATCATTGAAGACCACTTGGAAATATAAATTGTATTGCTTACAAAGATTGCGTAACATTATTAGAGCCATTGTAAATGAAATTAAGATTAATAGGGGAATAATAAACAATCGGCAACCGAATTATTCTGACAAGAAAGCTTGAGGTCTGACACAATCACGGAATAGGGAAATAAATAATATAAAAAATAGATATTACATTCGAGACAATTAATTATTTCCTTGTGCAAAGTTGTCATAATCCTTCATGCACGCAGGTGGGAATTGATTCGGTAGTGGGTTTATAAATTCAGGCATGAAAGGAACAGGAAGGTTCCAGTATGGGTCCAAAGAATAATTAGCCTGATTGAAATTAATAATTGGAAGGGGCTGGGCTAACTCTGCATTGAAAAAGGCACTAGCTTCAGGATAGGCGGGTGTGGGAGGGGCTACAGTATCCTGATTGGGTTCGGTGGATACGGGAGTGCAGAAGAATTCGTTCAATTCATCAATTGAAGAAGGGGGAGGAGTAGGATAGCTGAGATCTTCGGCTTTCATCGCTACTTGATTCTGAGGTGAAGAGCCGTTCTGAAATGTATTTGAAGAGTGAAGAGATGGAAAGATTTTGAAGATTCAA
The DNA here is from genome assembly GCA_900490705.1 of Pristionchus arcanus. Lineage (NCBI taxonomy): Eukaryota > Metazoa > Nematoda > Chromadorea > Rhabditida > Neodiplogasteridae > Pristionchus > Pristionchus arcanus. Next base: position 15,689 of record LS487685.1, read on the forward strand.
CGCTTTCTTACCTCACTATTTGTCGCAATAAAATTCGATAGCTCTTCAGCAGTCATACCGATGTGTATGCATGGCTGAAAATGAGATATTAGAATTGACAAAAAATAACTCGTTGATAAGAAATTTCTAAACGATTCAAGAATAGAATTCACAAATCAACGACTCATCAACGCACCTCAGTAATGAACGCATAACGAGATTGCTGTGCTTTCACAGGGATCATAATCCTTTTCTTGTAGCATGCAGCGAAATTTCGACGAATTGTGTCCTTTTGTACCTGTAATAAAGATCATGGTAAAGATGTCGAATTGTCATTAATTCTTGTGAAATGGTGATTAAAAATGTAATAACACACCGTTTTAGAAAGATTTTGGCTTCTGCTCCACAGAGAGTCGAGAGCGGCTTTGTTGATAATACTGTAATTATAAAACGTGATTGAAATTTAATACTTAAAAAAAAGTCAATTGTGTTAGTGCCAAACGTAACTAACATAAATTCTTTCCCACAGCCAGTCCATGAAATGATCCCTTTCTTCGATACATCCATCAGAAGAGACAAGATGAAAAACCAAAACTGCTTCTTTCCATCTAAAAAAATAAGTAAGATGATATTCCGATCAATTCAGGGACATTCGTTACCGTACCTTTTTTGTGCGTGGCAAGAGTCGGGTCTTCATAAAGCGGTCGATTGGGATTGAATTCGCCGTAGTCCTCGTTCGGATGCTTGTCCGCCTGAAGCAAATAAATAATGAAGAAAATTGAAAAAAATGTGTGCGAAATGACAGTTTTTCAGCTTACCTTGCAAGTCTTCTGCTTGAAAACAATCTTCCCGATTGCAGCCTTTGCAATCTCGGTTGGTTTGTGAGATTGCTTGCGACGAGTCACACGAGTGGATACGGTAGGCTCTCCACTGGACACTGTGGACTTGCAAGGAGACGACTTGTGCTGCTTGGGCACCGATGCGTCTGAAAATATTGGAAATAAACGGTGACAAAGATAATAGTTAAGGTATCAAAGCAAAAGTATCTAGGAGTTCAAAGCAAACTTACAAGGGTTGTCCACAACCATGGTCGAATTATGACCAGCACCAACAGATGAATCGAAGAAGGAAATGTTAGAGAATGAAGGCATGATGATTCACCAGCGGAGAAGCCGACGCAAGACTGAATTATTCTGAGGAGAATGCACTATTTATGTTTACTCTAAGCTCCGCCCATCTGAACACTAATTGGTCTTTACGACTGTCTAGTGGACTAAAATTTACAACACTTGATCTTTCATGACATCCAGAGGGTACGCCCGGTTATGATCTCTTCGCTCCACCCTTCCGATCTACCATGTTTCGAGCTTTGATTGGACAAATTGCTCTTTACAACCGTCTGGTAGGAGATGGCTGGCTGGATGACCCCTAAATTGATGATCATTTGAGTTTAACTGGGAATTCAACGGCATAAACTCAAAAAATGAACATCAGAAATAAAACATCGAGGAAGAACAAAAAAAACGGAAATTTTGTAAATGAGATTTATCAAATAAGCTTAACAGTAAGATCTGAGAACGGTTCTGTTGAAGGGCAAGCATTACGATGACACAGTTCGAATATTGATCAGTTCATTCAGAAGCACTTTTGCATGTGCTTGCAGATGATTGCAGCAGACCAGCCATTCTTCAGATTGTCCAGAATCTGAAATATTACAATTTCAGTTCACTGATTTTTGGGTATTTTGATTTGCAGACTCCCGGTAAATTGCAATGCAACTCACTTTGTCAAGGTCGGAATCCAACCACTGCTTGCAAGCGCGACCAGAGGGCGTCTGGCCAAAGTTCTTATCGCAGAAATCGTCAAAGGTCTGAAATAAATCAGTTGTCGATTGCCATTAATCTCAATTCGCTAACCTGCTTGGTTCTGTACGTGTTCTCTAGTGCAACTTCATTGATTAATCCAACAATTGCCATGCATTTGCGACAGACGAGGGGACGGTGCTGGAAATAAATTAAATAGGAGGGAAAAATCATTCAAACACCGCCTTTGTAGAACTGTCTAGAAGTGACAGTTACAAATTGTAGCCTCCACAATTCACGATTCAGTTACCTGAGGAGCAGTGGGTTCGAAAGGAGACTACGTTGATGAAGAATCTACTTCAGTAGCAAGAGTAACAGCAACAAAGGCGAAAATAAGGATGAGGGCACGAGACATTTCGATGGTTTGAAGAGGAAGTGGAGTGAATCGAAGATATGAGGTACTGCTGTGTCCGTTAGAATGCTTTTATACGCGACTGATAAGAAATTCAGATATCACTGACCTCACTTCACACCGGGAATAGACACTGAGTGATTGATGCAATTTGGCCTGATTACGTATCAGTTCTTCGTTTCGGAGAGAATTAATGTGGTCATTGATGCATGGTAAGAAACTTTAGACGTTCTTCGATGCGGATGTGATGATTTCGTCGCGGATTCTTATCGGTGATACGAGACTTCGTGTGAGGGACACATGAATTGTCGAGGACGGCGCAGACTACTCGTGAAAGTATATTGAAATCCAAATCAATCTGAGGTTGTATTGTGCTATTAACGACTTTTTTTTATGATATCTCGTGCCCGCTCATGTATTCGAATAACAATCGCGCATAGGTCAAGAAATACAACCAATCAACGAAGTTTTAAATGCTTCTCCCTGATCAATTCGCATTTACTCGGATGATCATAATTGTAGAAGTCGACATCAATGACAAACGCAATTGTTCCTCTATCAATGTAATGGCCGGTCGAGAGTCTGGTTGTTTGATTTTCGAGATTTGAGTCAATTATATAATACGAGGTAGAGCGGCCGATGGCCGTAATTGAAATTCGTAAATAAATTTTAAATCGTCAAAATAACTTTGACTATTGCAGAAAAATCGCTTGGATTTACCTGATATTCCGAATTCTCAATGTATTTGTCGACGATTTCCGAAGTGAGTGGTTGATTGGTAGAAAAAATCCATCTTCCTAGCTGATTTTTATCAATGCGATTCTGTTATAAAAAGTAATAACAAAAAATTATAAAAAAATATCCGAGATTTACCATAACAAGATTCATTGCTGTGTTTGGATCCAACAGCATTGCGGTTGCATGCAGTGAATTCAAATGTACAATTCTGGATAAGAGCGATGCAAGTTGCACTAGAGAACACGTACAGAACCAAGCAGGTTAGCGAATTGAGATTAATGACAATCGACAATTGATTTATTTCAGACCTTTGACGATTTCTGCAATAAGAACTTTGGCCAGACGCCCTCTGGTCGCACTTGCAAACAGTGGTTGGATTCCGACTTGGATAAAGTTGGTTTCACTTTTTGCAGATTGCTTAATTAAAATTTTCTTAATTAAGCAACTTGTAATGTTATCGTATTATTTCAGATTCTGGACAATCTGAAGAATGGCTGGTCTGATGCAATCATCTGTCAGCACTTGCAAAAATGCTTTTGAACGGGATGAATTTCCCCATGAAAATCTCCCCCACCTTTCGGCCTCTTAATCCAGTCTTTAAACTTCCTCATTGTTTCCTATAAATTCTTGCCCTCAACGACCAGATCTCATTGTATTGTACTACTTCTGATAAACCATTTTCATGATCATGTTATTTATTCGACATTATAAAAATATGAAGATTTAGTCGAGAAATCCTTTTTTAATGAAATTTTATGAACCGAATCGTTTGAAGTGGTTAGTCCACTCAAGTCGGTCTTGTCCTCGTCTAATTTCCATTTGAAGGCCAGTCGTCGTAGAAACTAGCACCCATCAAGAAACGGTTTTCGTCCAACGATTCGATAGATAAATAAACGTAATTTCGTGTATCTCTACGCGCAATATGGCCTCCGCTCGGCTCCAGGTGGTACTCAAATTGTTCATATCCTTATTATCAAAAGGTGGAAAGGCACAAACCTCAATCGTATCAGTATTCCGAGATGATAGTTGATCATTCGTCAGAAATGATGTCACTTCGAATGTCCAGTACGTTCTATCAGGAAACGAGTCCAAGCGAAGCTGAAAACATGATATTTTTTCATGACACATCATCTTCTCGAGTCTGTCCAATACTGTGACGACCTACTCACGAGAATCAAATCGATAAGCCATTTCGTGTCCACAATCATTGTTTGTAGGTGTAGCTGCTTGTACTGCGCAATAATGCTCCAGTTCGTATCGGGTAGGTGAAATCGTGCACCGGCGCTCTGAATCCAATATATAAAATAAATATTTAATTGGATGCTTACCTTCGCTTGATCTGGTTCAGTGAATACGACTAAAGACACATCTTTCCTTGCGCCGTATCTGACTAGAAATTGTTCATCGAACACTTTTAGTCGATCAACTCCATTCTCATGGCAACTCTTGATAATGCAAGGATTCAACTGTAGAAGCAGTCTTCCGAATCTGAAAGAAATGCTGGATAACGATAGTTTCAAAAATATGTTTTAAGAGACTTGCTCAGTAAGACTCGACCACCCCCCGGTCACGGCCCCCCGGATTGAGACCCGGGGGCCCATTTTCTTGTGGTAGAAGGGTGTCGGCCTGGTGATAGTTAAAACACCTCTTACTTCTGATCTTTCTCTTCAAGCATTGAAAAAATCGAAAATTCAAGTGAAATGGCCTAAAAATCGTATTTTTTTAACCTGATAAAATCTACTCAATTTTCGTTTGCGAATATATTTGGGACCTCCAAGTGTACCTAAATATAATTTTAGATAATTTTTTTCGCGACTTAAAATTCACTATTTTGACCAACTTGTGTTATTTTATCAGCCCTTTTGGCTATTTTCTGGACCGCTGCCAATAGCTTTTCGTTGTACATTGTAGCCCTATGTCTGGAGCATCCATCCCACCTATAGAGGGACCCACCCTAGGATGCGAAGTTCTCGATTTTTTAAATTATATGTTTCGGGCCTTCGGTACCAAGCGTTGAAATATTCTCGGTTCACCGTATGTTAGGGTTTTTCAGTGCCTAACGACTGAAATAGAATTTTTACCTCTCTATGGTAATATTTAATACCATAGGAATCGTATCCGCGACAATGTTTTTTTGACCCATGACCCGGGGTTCATGCCTCAAAAGTGGCTCATGACCATGAACCCCGGGTCATGGTCCGAAATTTACAGAAAAAGTCACGATGGAGGAACTTCAAGTACTATACACCAATGTATGCTGCAGTAGCCCAATAAAATATTGTAACCGAAAACTCCGTATTACGGCGTTTGAGGGATCGAGAACTGGCTCTTTAATCAAAATTTCAGAATAATCCACTCTGCGAGACCTGTATTTCGGAGTTTTCGGTTACAATATATTATTGGGCTACTGTAGCATACATTGGTGTATAGTACTTGAAGTTCCTCCATCGTGACTTTTTCTGTAAATTTCGGACCATGACCCGGGGTACATGGTCATGGGCCACTTTTGAGGCATGAACCCCGGGTCATGGGTCAAAAAAATCATTGTCGCGGATACGATTCCTATGGTATTAAATATTATCATAGAGAAGTAAAAATTCTATTTCAGTCGTTAGGCACTGAAAAACCCTAACACACGGTGAACCGAGAATATTTCAACGCTTGGTACCGAAGTACGGTAGGGGGCAGGAGGGCGGTTGAGTATAATATTGATTTTTTGAAAATTCCTGAATTATATTCGTTTTCAGCCGGCACCGCTGCAGCTGAAGCCCAAGTCGGCGCTGTTGTTCGACGACGACTTTGACGACTTAGTCGACGTGGCTGCCCGCCACCGCAGCTGCTGCAGCAAAGAAGGCGAGCTGCATGTACCCTCAACTGCAGCAGCCGCAGCAGCAACTCACGCTGCTCTACAACGACTCGGAGAATGTGGTGAGCACTGATGGGCTAAATTCCGTTAGTTAGTCGGGGGTTCCGCAATTTTCGAAAATTTCTTCTTGAAAGGGAATTTTGTCCAGCAGTGGTGGTGAGTAATACAGAGGGAAATTCCAAGTAGTCGTCACTTCATTCTGCAAGCTCCCTCGAAATTGTGTGAAATGAAGGGTCAATGCTCGAATTTCGCAAAGATTTCTACGTTAATAAAGTTTGCGTGTGCGTTGAATGTCGATAAATTACAATAATAAACAAATGATTTCCAGCCGCCGCCGCTGCCAGCGAAGGACTACGACCCGTTTGCGGCGGTATGTCAATGGCGCATTGATTAATAATGCTATTCGATTTTTCCCTCGGTGTTTTATTATAGAAAATGGACGTTTTTAATGTGATTTTTCAAAACATTAGTTTTGTACGAAAACAATACCTTTCCTTTCAGTAGCAGCAGAAGGCCACGGCGGCTCTGCCGGCGCGCGACTACGTTGCTGCTGCTTCCGTTGCGGCTGCTGACTACGACCCGTAGGTCACTTTTGCTATAATTATAATTGCAATTATTATTATTTATCTTGTTTTTTCAGCAATCGAGGGCAAAAAATTTATAACCGAGTCAATCACTATGTCGCTTTGACGATGATTTCGTGATACATGATCGAACATGACCCAATCCCTTTCTCTTGCAGTTTCCTTCTTCACTTCCGTCATCTTCTCCTCTGGCAGTTACTACTCATCGACCCAGCTGCAGATATCAAGAGGAGAATCGAGAATGTGGTGAGGAAGATGATCTTTGATCTTTGAGACTTAATTCCCGACCGCGGTGATTTTGTTTTCCTGTATTTTCTCCTTTTCTCTGATATCAGTGGGAGACGAGGGAATTATTGCTATTATCGTTGCATTTCTGGAATTGGTACTGATGTGTTCAGAACAAACATAAAGCATGAGTGCAGTTCCATCACAGTTGAAACTGTTCCATATATTGACATGATTCTGGGTTCTTCTATAAATAACTTGGGAACTTTTCTTTTTATTTTACCCGGACTACGACCGCTCTGAATGTGAAGGGGTAGGGCATGAGAATATTGGGGAGGGAATGCTCTGTGAAAAAGACTGGGCCAAAAAATCTGCTATCATAATATTTCGTAATAATGGATCCTTGCCAGATCTCGCTCATCTCCTCCCTCTCAACGAAAGAACGAGTGTGATTGCACTTGGACTGTAGTTTCCACCCTGATCTTTGATCTTTGCAGGCAGTCTGTGAAACGTGAAGGCCACGGGCACCTTTTTTCTAATCTGTGTTTCACATTCAATAAATAAATGTGTTGCAGACCTTCGGCCATCTCGCTGCCTGCAAGAAACTCTCAGGACGACAATGGAGAGCTCACGCGAGATTACGGTAAGAAAACAGTATGAAAAAAATGGGAAAAACTGGTGGTTTCATGCCGAGGCCAAAGTAATGCTTTCCGTCTTTAAGGACTTGTTCAATACACTTGGGTACGTGGTTCTGTGATTTTTGCAACCGGTCTAATTGTAAACCATTCAAACCATATCGAATACCGTAACATATCTTTTTACCGTACTCAAACAATAATCTTTTTCTTAATTACAGTCAGCCCACTTCCTCTGGCGAGGGAGACACGGAAAAGTACTCGACACTAATGGAGAAAGCGACTGCCGCATCCAGTGGACTGCAGGTGAGATACGATAGATTACAGTTGAGAGATAGTCAAGAATACGGTAGTTCATTGGCCAGGCAAATCAGTGACACAGACAAGTTGATAGAGGGAATGGTGTAAATTAGTCAAAATTCTCCAGTTCTTCTTCAATGTGCCAGCTTCATGTGAAAAGATATGTAATAGAGTTGGTGAAATCGGGTCGAGCCAGTCGGAATTCCGACTCTGAGAACCGACCAAGCCAAAATAGTCGGTCCATCCGAAAATAGGGGAGAGTCGGTCGGTCGGCTTGCTTTCGAGAGTGAAAAGTCGGAACAGTCGGAACAAGTCGGATTTCGAGCCTCCCGAGAACCGACTTCCGTTCCGACTTTTCACTCTCGAAAGCAAGCCGACCGACCGACTCTCCCCTATTTTCGGATGGACCGACTATTTTGGCTTGGTCGGTTCTCAGAGTCGGAATTCCGACTGGCTCGACCCGAATTCACCAACTCTACTTCACAACCAGCAAAAAAGCTCCCACTCACCACGGGCGGCATCATCTGCTTGGTGAAGTGATGGGCGGGAGGGGAGGCAGCGGGTGGAGGGGGCGGAGTCTCGCCCTCGCGCGGCTGCATCATTTGCAGCTGCAGGTTCTGCTGCTGAAGCTGCAGGTTTTGCTGCTGCAGCTGCAAATTGTGCTGCTGCATCTGCAGCTGCTGCTGCTGGGTGGGCTGGCCCTGCTGGGTGACGGGCACCAGGATGCGACGCTGGTTCACCGGACCGCCTGCAAGAAAAGGGGGATTATGGTACCAATCAGGAATTATGGCGTCATGTTGATGTTCGAATCCGTGACCAGGTGGTTCCTCTTTGTAGTGTGCACTACTATCACAAGATTAGACATCTTAAATTAGCTTGGATAGTAGTCTAACAATACCAAAACATAGCGCATCTTATTTTTCTCCTGGAGAACTTTCACTCTCGTCACCTATGCGCTGCAACACCAACCCATGATCTCTAGCTAGACCAAGCACCAATAGACCTTCCGATTTTTCCACAAAACATCTCTTACTTTCAATGGAACTTCTACAACTGAGCATTTTCACACCCATCACCTCTACGTTTCACCATCTGCTCATACCACCTTGCGTGAGGTGGTAATAATGCTCCGAAGGCAACTTCCATGACCAATTGCTTGCACGGAGTCATTAGTGCCGTCATATCTGCGCCACAATACCCACTGATAACGTCTCACTCACACCCTAGAACTTCTAGAGGTTGAACTCGTTTCTTCCAGTGACCTATGCGCTTCAACGCGTACACATAATCTGCAGTGAAACCTTGAAGCAATTCTGCAGCAATCCACTTGGACAACAATTTCGCTCGTTCTCCAGTGAACCTCTGATAGTTGATCACTTTCACTCCTATCGCATCTGAGTTTCAACACCGGCTCATGATCTATCGAGAAGCCTTGTTTCAATTTTTGGTTGCGATTGTCGAACAAAATAAATCTCACGATCATTGGAAACTGCTGAGCATAGAGTGCTCTGACTCCCGCCATCTACGTGCTTCATCGGCATACCATAGTCTACCGTGTCATCATGCACCAATGAACCAACCTATCCTCTATGTACACTGTAGTCCGATTGTTATTTAAAGCTCACTGATCAAACACCAACTCGTTTCAACATCAACGCATGCACAATCGGCAAACTTCACTCACCGGGAACCTCTAGCAGTCGAGCACCCACACATCGTCACTCCCATCACCTACGCGTTTCACCACACACCGATAATCTATTGTCGCACCTTATCTCAATGATGTCTTCAATGTAATGATTACAAAAAATCTCTCCCCCGGAAAACTAAACCCTGATTGCGCTCGTACCAGTCACCTACGCGCTTCATCTTCCAATCATACTCTGATGTTGCACCCCTTTCATCGAGGCACCTTGCACTAATTCTTGCCTCACGTATGCTTTATAAAAAAATTATCTCATTCAACACAACCTTTCCCCAGCGATAATTTATCCATCCCCCTCCCGCCAATAACCAACGCCCTTCACTACTAATATGATACACCACCCTTTGGGAAACCATGCACAACTTTAAATACAAAATTCTCATGTCATGCATTAGCTCTAGTACCCTCTCCAGATGTTGGTAATCTTCAGTCCCTTTACCTCTGCGTTTTAGCACCTACTCATAACCTATCAAGACATCATGTGTCAATTCTTGTACGCCATTGTTCTCTCACAAAAAATATCACTAGCTCACCAAAAACCCCTTTCCAAATTCAGATACTTCCACCCCGTCACCTACACGTTTCACCAAAATCTCATAATCCATACTGACACCATACACCAATTCTTCATTCACGATTGACAATATTCAATCACTCACGCACACTAAATCTCAATCGCCACTCGCCATCTCACCCCCATCACATATGCCCTTCAACTCCCACCCACAGTACCTCATCAGCCTACGCACCAAGGAACCACTGGACATTTTCCCTTTTAACACCTTCACTCCCGTCACCTCTGCGTTTCATCCCCCACAAATCCCTCACTCACCCGGGAACCGCTGGACGTTGAGCACCCTCACTCCGGGGGTCATGGACGCGTGCGGCTGCGGTCGCGGCCTTCCCTGAGGAGGGGCAGACAGCTGCAGCATCGACTGCTGCTGCTGCTGAAGCTGCAGAGGGACGGGCGTGCCCATCGGAGCCATGCCTGAAACAAGGAGATATAAAAGCATACATTTTCATTCATTGGTGTATAGTACTTGAAGTTCCTCCATCGTGACTTTTTCTGTAAATTTCGGACCATGACCCGGGGTTCATGGTCATGGGCCACTTTTGAGGCATGAACCCCGGGTCATGGGTCAAAAAAATCATTGTCGCGGATACGATTCCTATGGTATTAAATATTATCATAGAGAAGTAAAAATTCTATTTCAGTCGTTAGGCACTGAAAAACCCTAACACACGGTGAACCGAGAATATTTCAACGCTTGGTACCGAAGGCCCGAAACATATAATTTAAAAAATCGAGAACTTCGCATCCTAGGGTGGGTCCCTCTATAGGTGGGATGGATGCTCCAGACATAGGGCTACGATGTACAACGAAAAGCTATTGGCAGCGGTCGAGAAAACAGCCGAAAAGGCTTAAAAATCACAAAATTAGGTCAGACTAGTGAATTTAGAAAGGTCAAAAAAAATTTCTAAAATTATTTTTTGGTGCACTTGGAGGTCCCGAATATATTCGCAAATGAAAATTGAGTCGATTTTATCAAGTGAAAAAATTATGATTTTTTAACCATTATACTCATTTATTCGCTTTTTTCACTCCTCGGAGGGCGAGATCAGAAGTAAGAGGCGTTTTGTGTATTACCAGGCCGACACCCTTCTACCACATGAAAATGGGCTCCCGGGCCTCAATCCGGGAGGCCGTGTCCGGGCAGGGTCAATTTTGGTCGAGTCTTACCGAGCACGTCTCTTAAATCGTGTTTGTTTGGCTAACCTGGCGATTGCAAGAGTTTGTTCATACGTATCTTCCTCGGGGAACACTACTTTATTCAAAGCGATAAAGTCCGTAGTAGCATCGGAAAATGACGAAGAAAGTGCTATCACTGTTTCAGAATCGAGGTGGAACTTGAGAAAATAAATTTGCAAAGGCAGTGAAGGTACAAACTCACATTAGCGAAACTGACACTTTTGAATGTGTAGGCACTCACAGCTTTTTTCAGATGAGGTAACAGAGGAAGTGGAAATGGTTCGTCGCGTAACTGCACCGGGGAAGCATCGTTTCCCGTCTAAAAATTGATACAATAATTTTCCCGTGTATATTTCAAATACTTTCGACGTAAAAATTGAAACGAAACGCACTTCAAGCTTCGTCTTTATGATTTTGCATCCATCATACCAACACACAAGCAAAGGCTGATCACCGGTTGTAGTAAGATTGAAACCATGAGATTTTACATATTTTCCCTGAATCGTTGTTCGATTCTATGGGATAATTTATTATTGTATGGTACCTGTCCCAAGATAAGAACATCTCGTCCCCATTTTATATGCTTGAGCGAGGGATTGTTAGCGATAGAATTGAAATGTTGGCTGACACATTTCATGACGTCGAGAGTCTCGCTGAAAAATATAGAATCATTTTTATTTAAATTCCGCGTCATGATAACTTGTTTATTGTCAGAAATATAATTATTGAAACGAGTAAAGCTACCGATCGAGAAGTAGAAAAACATCCAGCTTGCAATCGAATGGAAGCGTGGACAAATAATCCTGATATTTTTAATTTTTTGTTGCGCGTTCTAAGTATGTATACTATCACTACTGAGGATTACTATTTCTTACCGTTCCATCTTCTATTTCTTCGCTTTTTCCTTGCGTGATCACTGCTGGATCGGGCATCGTCTATGAGGTAGATTTGTAATTTTCGCATAAGCCATTTTCGAAATAAAAATTCTCACGTTTGTGATTGTTTCTGAACAGGACATGTGTGTAGTTGCGGATTGCTCGTCTGAGTTGTCCTGAAAAAAGTGCGTCTTATATCATAGATACACCCCTGACATTATTTTAAAGATACAAAACTTACTATCGTAGCCTTTCCCACAGTATTACCGTTGCCGATCATTCTCTACAATGACAATAAATTACTACTTATTTGAGTTATAAAAGTCTCAGCACGAATAATAATAATAATATAATAAATTTTACTGGAACAAATAGTATGAAAGAAATTTATATGAAAACGAGGCTCAGAATACTTATACGAAACAGCCAGTATGTAAATGACGGATGAGTTATTTTAGACGCATATAATTTTCGCACGACGCCAGTTGTCAAGCTCTTTATTGCATGGTTTGACTAACAATAAGGCGTCTATTCAAACTGAATATAGTGAATATAAGAGCTATTCTATATCGCCAGGTAAATCATATTGGTTATTCACCGAATAGTTGTATCACACGGATCAAATTAATAATATCTGCTGATGCAAGTCGGTAAACTCTTATCGACAACATATGAAATTAAAATAAAACGATAAAAAAACACAGAAACAGAAGAAGTGACAGAAGAAACAGAAGAAGAAACAGAAGAAGAAGAAGTGAACACAGAAGTGAGGTAAGACGAGAGGATGTATCGAAATCTAAAGGAGAATGGTTAAAAAGCTAACAACGTGGGCTTAATTCACAGTGCTTCCTACTAACGTTAGCAGATCACGCCAGAATTCGGCAGCAGATCCCGTGGGCTTGATTCAGTACGGATCATCTATCATTATTCATTCACATAGGGTTTATTATTGTTCACCGCTTTGAATAGTTACTTATCAAAGTTAGCACATTTATTTTTATTTATTTGTATTTTGAAATGCTAACCAAATAACATGGTAATTCAGAACTTTCAACTACATATTGAAATCGGGTAATTATGGATCGCGGTTCTTCTGTTGAGGAAGCGACCAAACTACTAGAAAAAATGAAAATAGAAACGGTACTTGATGCAACTTTAAGATCAATTCTCCAATAGTTATTCAGTTTTGCCTATTCAACCTTCCGGATCTCTGCTTGAATGCAATATGCAATCACCTTTCCAGGTAAGTCCTACTGATTCAATTTAAACTCCATTCACATTGAGCTATAGATGAGGTTGAGAATTCAGATCCGATTTGCATCAACTGGGAAAAACTAACATGAAAATGCATTTGATAACTAATGAGAAATCGTTGGACAAAATAAAATGGAAGAACTGCATCCTTTTAATATGCTCGGTAATTATTGACAACGGGAACTTAATATTTAATTACTTAATATTTAATTTTGCGAAACCCAATTTTTTTCAACTTAATTTTCTTCTCTGTATGATGCTTCTTTTGCAGACTGAGCAAGGATTTTCGTTCAGTCTTATTGTTCGATACGAAAAAGATACATTAACCAAATATACGTATCAGTACTTCAAAGTTCCATATGGATTTTTTGAACAGAAAAGGCGCATTCAATTCACCTGTAACAATTTGTCGAATCCTGGTATTGGCATTGCCGATATACAGGTAACGCACATATTTTGCTTAGCATCCAGATGAAATATCAGAACAATCTTATCGTCAAGAAATTGTATTCAAAATTATTCAGCCTGTAACACGTGTGCATAAATTTCCCGTCCCGCATTATTTCTTCAAAGCCCTTTCGGAAATTCTACGACATCACTCTGTGCGTTATGTCATCATTAAACAGGTATCTGAACTCGATCCAATGAAGAAATTGCTTGGACCAATGACACCCCTTTAAAACCACGAAGAGGCTTAGAAAGCATTGAACCGCAGGGTATTGTAGTCTGGATAACACTGGTGGGTCCCACCTAGGGTTGGCATTTCGTCGTTTGCAACGTTGGAATAGCGATTCCCTAGGTAGCAACGTTGCAACGGAGAGGCGAGGGTTGGGGGAGGGTAGCAACGTTGCTACGATCGTAGCAACGTTGCAACGAGAGAAGGGAAGACCCTCTCATTTTCGCACGCTCTCTCGCCTATCCCTGCCCTTCCCTAGAGGGGTAGCAACGTTGCTACGAGTCCCTTGATAGGTAGCAATGTTGCTACCCTCCTCCTGCCGTTGCAACGTTGCAATGTCGCAATCGTTTAGCCAACCCTAGTCCCACCCCTACCGGTGGGTTCCACCTAGCGTTTTCTTATGACTGTAAAATCGCTTGACGTGGATACACCTTTTTTTAACCATGCAAGTGGATAATATATTAAATCAATCTCATGCATGCTCTTGTTCTGAATTTTATGCATAGATTCTATGCGGATAAATGATTTATCATCATCTGCATAAGTTTTTTTCATGAACTCTTTATCAAAAAGCAATATGTTATTTTTAAGATGAATTTCGATGCATCCTTATTCACGGGACTCAGTTCTGCCCTTCAAGGACAAAATATTGACTGCATAAGCTTAATTTCAATGGAATGCGAGCAAATTACGGGTGATGCTCGAGAAAGGTAAACACATAATTGCAAGATCAAATATTTGTTTACGAAAAGGATCCAACGAAAACTGTTCCAGTCTCGTCCAACTCCTGAAAAGAACAAAGACAATTAAATTTACAATTAAAGACGAGGGGAAGCGGACAGAACCTGTAATAAATGAAGAATTTTTATTGAACATCGCATCCTCTAAATTGCGTGTAGTTACTAGTGGTTGGGCTCCAAGGGAAATTAGTGTAAGTTTCCTATACTTTAGTGCAAAATTATTGTGCGCTGATATATATATATATATATATATAATTACGATTAGCGAATATATTCGCTAATCTAATATATTACAATAATATAATATAATATGCCGAATATATTCGCTAATAATTGTGATTCATTATTAGTGTTAACCGTTCTAGCATCAAATGGATTCCGTTAAAAATATTCTTCACTATAAATGTGATCTATTATTATTTGAAGGCGCATCGTTTTCGTGCTAGTGCATCGCTCGTATCTAAAATAATTCATTTGAACTCACTATATGCAACCGCAATGCTGTTGGAGCCAAACACAGCAATGAATCTTATTATGGTAAATCTCGAAAACCGCTTATCTAGTATTTTTTTAAATTACTTTATTTATAAACAGGATCGAATGAATAGAAATCAGCAAGGAAGATGGATTTTTTATGTGACACAACCACTCTCTGTCGAACTTGTCGACCAATTCATTCAGAATTCAGAATATAAGGTAAAAAGCGGCTTCTATTCCTCAAGCTTCTTACAACAAGCTTCTATTCCTTTTTTGAATATGAACAAAAAAAATTTCGCAAATTTAGATTTCAATAGCGGCAACCGGTCGTTCTTCCCATTTCATTATTGACTCAAATCTCGAAAATCAAACAACGAGAATTTCGACACGCGGAGGAACGATTACTTACCTCGATGTTGACTTCTTCAATTATGATCATCCCAGCAAACATGATTTGATCAGGCTCAAGGATTTGCGTTGGGAGATTCTTTCATAGGTCATATTGTTTTTTTCAATGCGTGAGCAATAAGTTGTATTGTGTTCGAAAAAAATCGCAGTAATAAATAAATGCATGCTATCGAATAATATTTGTACTCACTCAAGTGAGATTCCTCACATGCATTTCAGTTGAATCACAGCCCAACACTAACGGCTAACATCCAGAAAACAACGTATCGTTGCACTCTCGTGCAGTAGTTTCGTATAGCCGATAGTCAATACACCGCGACGTATTCAGCCTCTCCAATTCGAAATACGTCTAAAGTGTCTTAACAAACATCAATGACCATTAGTTCTCTCTGAAACGAAGAACTGATACGTAAGAAGGCCAGATTGCATCAATCCCTCAGTGTCTATTCCCGGTGTGAAGTGAGGTCAGTGATATCTGAATGTCTTATCAGGTGCGTATAAAAGCATTCTAACGGACACAGCAGTACCTCATATCTTCGATTCACTCCACTTCCTCTTCAAACCATCGAAATGTCTCGTGCCCTCATCCTTATTTTCGCCTTTGTTGCTGTTACTCTTGCTACTGAAGTAGATTCTTCATCAACGAAGTCTCCTTTCGAACCCACTGCTCCTCAGGTAACTGAATCGTGAATTGTGGAGGCTACAATTTGTAACTGTCACTTCTAGACAGTTCTACAAAGGCGGTGTTTGAATGATTTTTCCCTCCTATTTAATTTATTTCCAGCACCGTCCACTCGTATGTCGCAAATGCATGGCAGTCGTAGGATTGATAAATGAAGTTGCGCTGGAGAACACTTACAGAACAAAGCAGCGAATTGAGATTAATGACAATCGACAATTGATTTATTTCAGACCTTTGACGATTTCTGCGATAGGAACTTTGGCCAGACGCTCTCTGGGCACGCTTGCAAACAGTGGTTGGATTCCGACCTAGACAAAGTGAGTTGCATTGCAATTTACCGGGAGTCTGCAAATCAAAATGCCCAAAAATCAGTGAACTGAAATTGTAATATTTCAGATTCTGGACAATCTGATGAATGGCTGGTCTGCCGCAATCATCTGCCAGCACTTGCAAAAATGCTTCTGAAAGAGCTGAACTATTTTCAAACTGTGTCATTGTATTACTTGCCCTTCATCAAAGCCGTTCTTTGATCTCACTACAAGACTTCATTGACAAACCACATTAATCTTATTATGTATTTTTTTCGCAAGTCATGTGAAACAGGAAATAGGAAGAATCACAATGGAAATAGGAAGAATGAAATAGGAAGAATCACAATGTTTCAGAGAATCAACATTTTTGAACTGTGCCAACTCTTGCTCGACTCCTCCTAAAAAACGGCCTCATATTTAGTTAGATACAATAAAATGAATTTTTAATAATCGCTTCAAAAACGGCAGCAGTTCCTGTGGGCATGATTTCAGGCGGAGAAAATATCCATATTCATTCAAATAAGGTTTATTATTGTTCACCGAGTTGAATAGTTACTTATCAAAGTTATCACATTTATTTTTATTTATTTGTGTTTTGTAATGCTAACCAAATAACATGGCAATTCAGAACTTTGAACTCCATATTGAAATAGGGGAACAATGGATCGCGGTTCTTCTGTAGAGGAAACTACCAAACTATTAGAAAGAATGGAAATAGAAACGGTATCTGATGCAAGTTTATGATCAGTGGTCTAATGGTTATTCAGGTTTGCCTATTGAACCTTCCAGACCTCTGTTTGATTCAAATATGCACCCATCTTACCAGGTGAGCCCTTTCCAATTCGAAATGAGTTCGAATGAGATTGAGCTTTTGATGAGGTTGGAAATTCAGATCCGATTTGCATCATCTGGGAAAAACAAACAAGAAAATGTATTCGATAACTAATGAAAAGTCACTCGACAAAAACAAGTGGAACAATTGCAATCTTTTGATCCGATCGGTAATTATTGGCAATGTGAACGATTAACATTTACGCTCCAATCTTTTTTTGCTGATAATTTAGTTGAATTTATTTTTTCATTTTTTTCTTTTGCAGACTGAGCAAGGATTTACCTTCTGCCTTACGGTTCACTACGATCGCGATATAGTAGTCAAATATATGTATGCATACTTCAAGGTTCAAAATGGATATGTTGAACAGAAAAGACGCTTTCAATTCATCAATAACGATTTGTCGAAAACTGATATTCACATTGCCGACAAACAGGTAACGTATACATTTTGCTTAGCAGCCAGGTAGTATATCAGAATAATTATGAGATTGTGTACAAAATTATTCAGCCTGTAGTACGCATGTGTAAGTTTCCCGTCCCGCATTATTTCTTCAAAGCCCTGTCGGAAATTCTACGACGGCATTATGTGGCTTATGTCACCATCATACAGGTATCTGAATTCATGTGGTCTAATGAAGAATTTGCGTAGGCCATTATTAATGACACCCCTTCAAAACCACGTCAGTGGATAATACAGCCCGGTCGGATCAATATGTGAAAACGGGATTCCCCTCGCCTCCCTAGTTTTGAATTAATAGGGTTCAATTGTAGAAACTCAGATTCCTGGGGTACTTCCTCATCGAACCATGGAAGAAATAAAAATTTAAACACTCCTGTATTCATGAAATAAATTATTGCAATGATCGAGTTATCTTTGATCTACGGTGAGTCCAAATGGAGCGCATAGCTTACACGTTTCTGCATTAGATTATTTAATGAATGTAGGGGTATTTAAATTTTCCTTCTTTGGTTCGACGAAGAAGTATCTCAGAAATCCGAGTTTCAACAATCGATTGGTTCATAGCTTGAACCGTGGGAAGGCAAGGGAACGTGGGGGGGGGGGATGCGCGGGGAATCCCGATTTCACCTAGTGATCCGACCGGACTGTGTAGAAATATAATCTCATGTACTTTTTCTGAATTTGATGCATAGATTCTATGATTTATTATCATCAGTGATTCGTTTTCATGAACATCTCTTTATCTAAAAGCAATGTATTTTAAAGATGGATTTCGAAGCATCATTTTTCTCGGGACTCGATTCTGCCCTTCAAGGGCAAAATATTGACTGCATAAGCTTAATTTCAATGGAATGCGAGCGAATTACTGGTGATGCTCGAAAATGGTGAATACGGAATATCAGATATATCATGTATTCATCACTAAATCGATTCTACAATACTTTTCCAGTCTTGCTCAACTCCTGAAAAGAACGAAGACGATTACACTGAAAGAGTGGGCGAAGAGGACAGAATCAGAATCTGTAATAAATGACGAATTTTTATTGCACATAGCGTCCTCTAATTTGCGTGCAATTCATAGCGACTGGACTCCTAGACAAATTGGTGTATGTTTCCTATATTTTAGGGCAAAGATAGTGTGGGCTGATATATTCGCTAATCGTATTTGTGATTTATTGTTAGTGATAATCGTTATAGCATCAATTGAATTTGGTTGAAAATATTCTTCACTTAAAAAGTCTTACATTCTTATTTTTAAGGCGCATCTTTTTCGTGCAAGCGCATCGCTCTTATCCAGAATAATTCATTTGAGTTCACTATATTCGGCTTCTATGCTGTTGGATCCAAACACAGCAATGAATCTCATTATGGTAAATCTCGAATACCTTTTATATTTTATCACGGGTCTTCTGTAAAAGTGTAGGAACCCTTGCCACTAGAAAATATTTTATCTCTCCGATTTCGATGAAAGTTGGTTGGTACATAGTATTGGGGTACTAGAAAAGATATATTTAGTTATTTTTGTCAAATATCGATTTTATCGATTTTTTTGATCTACAACTTCAAATGACCATAACTAGCTTCATTTTTATCGTACAGCGAGCTAATTTCTACCATTGTTTTCGTATTACCGAGCTCTACAAATAAGTCAAGACGACCACATGTCGAAAACACCGATTTCCATATGAAAACATCGAAAACCCGTTTTTCCGCACTCAAATGTAAGTTTTTCTCGAAAAAATAACCTTGAACCACTCGGGATTATTTCACCAATCGATTCTACGCCCCCAAATTACTATAGCCACATATTTCTTTTAACATAACTCTGTCCCCCTACCCCCGATTTACTACAGTGGTTTCATGGACATAGCCGATTTTTTGAGGAAAATCTTTTTGTTACCATATTTCGTTTCAGAGTGGTCCGATCAAAAAAGTCAATTAGACAACATTTGTAGCTCTCAATGAGCTAAATAAATTTATTTAGCGATTTTTTTCGATATCAGTAGCCGTTTTCCAGATAATTGCGAAAAACTATAATTTACAGCGATATTTCGCTGTTTTTCGTGTATACAGTCAATATTTTCGATAGAATCATCTACTCTGACATCATTTTAGTTGTTTTTAATTTTTTTTCAATTGTTCTCAACTGACATTTCCTAAAACTTAACTGAACGAGCGCACACTCGTTATGCTGACAGCCTTTCCCCTGCTTTTGATTGGCCTATGGGATGAGATGGAAAGGCGTACGAGGAAATGTCAGTTGAGAACAATTGAAAAAATTAAAAACGACTAAAATGATGTCAGAGTAGATGATTCTATCGATATTGACTGTATACACGAAAAACAGCGAAATATCGCTGTAATTTATAGTTTTTCGCAATTATCTGGAAAACGGCTACTGATATCGAAAAAAATCGCTAAATAAATTTTATTTAGCTCATTGAGAGCTACAAATGTTGTCTAATTGACTTTTTTGATCGGACAACTCTGAAACGAAATATGGTAACAAAAAGATTTTCCTCAAAAAATCGGCTATGTCCATGAAACCACTGTAGTAAATCGGGGGTAGGGGGACAGAGTTATGTTAAAAGAAATATGTGGCTATAGTAATTTGGGGGCGTAGAATCGATTGGTGAAATAATCCCGAGTGGTTCAAGGTTATTTTTTCGAGAAAAACTTACATTTGAGTGCGGAAAAACGGGTTTTCGATGTTTTCATATGGAAATCGGTGTTTTCGACATGTGGTCGTCTTGACTTATTTGTAGAGCTCGGTAGTACGAAAACAATGGTAAAAATTAGCTCGCTGTACGATAAAAATGAAGCTAGTTATGGTCATTTGAAGTTGTAGATCAAAAAAATCGATAAAATCGATATTTGACAAAAATAACTAAATATATCTTTTCTAGTACCCCAATACTATGTACCAACCAACTTTCATCGAAATCGGAGAGATAAAATATTTTCTAGTGGCAAAATGTGCTGATTTTCCTACACTGTTACAGAAGATCCGTGTTATTGTCTTTATTATTTTTTAACAGGATCGAATGAATAGAAATCAGCTAGGAAGATGGATTTTTTGTGTAACTCAACCACTCACTTCCGAAATCGTCCATCAATACATTGAAAATTCAGAATATCAGGTAAAACCAAGCGAGTTCTATGCATTTTTTGTATACGATAAACTAAATATTTCGTGAATCAAGGTTTCAATCGCGGCAACCGGTCGTTCTACCCATTTCATAATTGACTCAAATCTCGAAAATCAAACAACAATAATTTCGACGCGCTCCCGCATTATCGGAGGAACTATTGAGTATCTCGGAGATGTTGACTTCTTTAATTATGGTCATCAGAGCAAACATGATTTGATCAAGATGAAGGATTTGCTTTGAAACCCTTATGGATTGGTTATCTTTATTGTATAATGTATAATATAAGTTGCATTTTGCTCGAAAAGATAATCTTCATAAATAAATAAATGAAATCGAAATGACTTTTTTTCTTTTTTTCTTTTTTTTCTTAAGTGAAGTTGCCAAAGACTAACGATTAACATCCAACTAACAACGTAGCCTCGCATTCAAATGCACTAATTTCGTAACAACGATAAGAAAACGCGATAAAATCAGCACGTCCGTTTCGAAGAACGTTTAAAGTTTCTTTCCATACATCAATGACCACCTTAATTCTCTCCGAAACGAAGAACTGATACGTAAGAAGGCTAGATTGCATCAATCTTTCAGTGTCTATTCCCGGTGTGAAGTGAGGTCAGTGATATCTGAAACGCTTATCAGTCGCGTATAAAAGCATTCTAACCTACAAATCAGCACCTCACCTCCTCAATTCACTCCACTTCCTCTTGAAACCAACGAAATGTCTCGTGCCATTATCCTTCTTTTCGCTTTTGTTGCTGCTACTCTTTCTGCTGAAGTTGATTCCTCGTCAACTCAGTCTCCTTTCGTACCCACTGCTCCTCAGGTAACTGAACCTTGCGACCAGATGAATATCACATTTTCAACTTATCGTTTTTGTTAATTTTTTTTCAAAGTAGTATCATGATTGTATCCTTATTTATTCCCTCCAAATTCATATACTTTCAGCACCGTCCTCTCGTCTGTCGCAAATGCATGGCAGTCGTTGGATTGATCAATGAAATTGCATTGGAAAACACTTACAGAACCAAGCAGGTTAGCGAATTGAGATTAATGACAATCGACAACTGATTTATTTCAGACCTTTGACGATTTCTGTGATAAGAACTTTGGCCAGACGCCCTCTGGTCGCGCTTGCAAACAGTGGTTGGATTCTGACCTGAATAAAGTTGGTTTCACAGTTATTTAACGGGATGGTTTTCAAATTACATGTCTCAGAATCAGTCAACTGAAATTGCAATATTTCAGATTCTGGACAATCTGAAGAATGGCTGGTCTGCTGCTGTTATCTGTCAGCACTTGCAAAAATGCTTCTGAATGAGTCTTCCTACCCCTTATACTATTCTTTTTTTGCCCAGTCTCCATTGGAGACAATGGAAATGTGGACAATTTTTCTGTGTCATTCGCATCCTTGCCCCTTATCGTGAAGATCTCATTGTAACAGATAAAATGTAATATTATTCATCAATTCACAATTTTTTCTTTGAGTCTACTTGATACATTTTATCAAACAACATTTCATTAACAAAATAAAATCATTTGAAAATATATCTGAGGAGCTCTAATAAAATCGCATGTTCGCTCAAATCAGTCGGTTCTTCGTTTCCTTTCCATCCGCCGACCAATTTTCATAGAAACTAGCACGCATCAGAAATCGGGTCTCATCCAGCAAATCGATTGTGAAATACACGTATTTGCTTGTATCTCTACGCACAATATGACCTCCACTCGACTCAAGGTGATACTAAATTAACTTTTTTCAAAATTTATCCAATTCATCGATGTGCACAAACCTCAATAGTATTAGTATTCTGAGCTGTTAGTTGAACATTCGTCAAGAAAGAAGTTACTTCGAATACCCAATCCGTTTTGTCAGTAAATGCGTCGAGACGTAGCTAAACACATAATAAATCCAGTGAATGCTATCGACGACCAACTGACCATCATCAAATGTATCAGCCATTTTGTGTCCACAATCATTGTTTGTAGGTGTAGATGCTTGTACTGAGCAATAATGCTCCAGTTTTTATAGGTCAGACGAAATCGAGCACCATTCTGAAGCCATATTTAAATAGATATTTTTTAAGTTATTAAAATATTACCTTCGTCTGATTTGCCTGAGTGTACACGATTAGAGAAACATCCTTTCTTGCGCCGTATCTGACTATAAATTGTTCATCGAACACCATTAGTCGAGCGACTCCTTCCTCGGAACAACTTTTGATCATGGAAGGATTCAATTGAAGTAGTAGTCTTCCGAACCTGAAATGAGTGTTTGATAAAATATGAAAAGCGTATGCACGTCAATCGATTTTACAGTCGTAAGAAAACGCTAGGTAATAAGGCCAGCTGGCTGTTTGACGGACTACAATACCATACCACCCAATGCTGTCTAGGGCTAGGGTCTTCAGTCACTACTATTTTGCCGACTCCGTGGGTATATCAAGGCTTGTTTGGCCTAGATAACGGTAAATTCGAAAATATATATATATATATTTTAAATTATGAGCATTACCTTGAAGTCGCAAGCATTTGTTCGAGCGCGTTTCCCTCGGGAAACGCTATTTTAGAAAACGCGATGTAGTCTGCCGTTGCATCGCGGAGGGCCGAAGCGAGTGCTTCCACGGTTTGCGAATCGAGGTGGAACTGAGGAACGTAAAAATGAACTCATCGTATGGAGAAAATGATGGTAGACACTCACGTTCACGAAACTGACGCTCTTGAATGAGTATTTGCGAATCGCTTTTTGCAATTGAGATAAAAGAGGAAGCGGCAACTTTTCGTCACGTAGCTCAACGACCGTAGCGGCAACACCGTTTCCCGTCTAAAATTGATGCAGACATTTATTTTAGACTTATACTTTCGGTATCTCAAAATAAACTTACTTTACTTTTAGGAATCCTTCCCGTAGTTAGTCTGTATCCATGATCCTTTCTGGTATGCCAACATCCGAGCAAAGGCTCGTCAGCGGTTGTAGTTAGATTGAAGGCATGTGTCTTCGCATCTTTTGTCTAAAAGATTGCCCGTTTCTAGGGTATAAATTGAAATTGTTTGGTACCTGTCCCATGACAAGATAATCCCTGCTGAATTTTATATTCTTGAGACAGGGGTTGTTAGCGATGGGATAAACATGTTTACTGACACATTTTATGATGTCAAGAGCTTTGCTGAAAAAAGTTTGCCATATTCTCAAATAATTAATTTCAATGAATAAACAATAATAATAATTAAAAAATAAAATTACCGATCGAGAAAACGAAAAATGTCAAGCTTGCAATCGAATGGAAGCGAGGACAGATAATCCTGATGTTTCAAAAAAATAGTATGTATCTATTTGACAAGGAAATTCTAACCATCAACTATTGCACTTGAGAAGTATTATTTCTTACCATTTCATCTTCAGTTTCTTCATTTTCACTAGTACTGTTGCTTACTTCAGGAGCCGACATGACCTTTGAATGATTCGATATTTTTTTATAATGATCATTTTGGCATGAATACAAATTCTACTCACAGTCATGATTGCTTCAGAATTCGAGATTTCTTCATTCGTAGTTTGGCTATCTGAGTTGTCCTGGAAAATGTGAAATCTTCTCTAAGCAGCACACTAAATGTAATTCCCATAAAATAAACTTACTGCACGGCTTTCCACATTGTAACAGTTGACGTGCATTGCCTAACAATAAAATGAGAAAATTAAGTTTAAGTTTGTTACGAAGTTTGAGCACGAGGTCGAAAGACAGTGATATTTGGAGCAACGTTGTCAATAAATGTGATCGAAAAAAAATAACACATTTTAAAATAAATAAAAAGGGAGCAGCATACGATTCTCGATTCGTGTTGATGAGAAGAATGACGGGGTATTTGAGACACGCGTAAAATTGAAGGGACGCTTAAAATTTTCAACAGGACGCTTGTTTGACTAAGAAGCATTGAAAGATTTCACTGGGGCGTCTATTCATTATAATTATGAAAATTTCAGCAGATGAATTGTAATTCGAATACACCGAGTAGCTTTATCACATGGATCAAGTGAACAATATGTGATGACGGTGAAATGTCATTGACAAGCTATTTTTGAAATAAATCGAAAGCGTTAGCCAAAACACCAAAGTCGCTCAATAATTGGAGGACACTAGCGAAGTTTCACAGGGTGAAGTTGGACAAGAAGATAAGTCGAGTCGAGTCGAGATTGTTCCGAAAGATAACGGGAAATGGTCATTAAATTCATCAATATTCATGATAGAAAGAGGAAATCGGCCGAATGGTCGTTTTCTTATCATCATCGGTCCAATTCTTGTAGAAACTGGCCTCCATAATCAGATTCACTGGACCTTCGGCATGACTGATCTTGAATAAGACATAGTTCATCGTATCGGTTCGAACGATGTACCCAATTCGCGGCTTCAAGAAGTACTGAAATATGGAATAGTGAACACGATTTTGACCGGAGTCACTGATGGCTTGTAACGATTTCAACAGGTTTATTTGATTACAAATTGACGTATAGAAATTAATTTTGTTCCGAGTCATGCCAAAGAAGGCTTTTTACGATTACAACAACAGAATCAGTAAAATTAAAAATTCAAGCATCGACAAACCTGCACTCTGTCGGTGTTCTGGATTCCGAGCTGAACATCAGTCAGGAACGTAGTCACACCGAATCGATAATCCGTCTCTTCGTTCACTGAGTTCAATCGAATCTGCGAATATAAATGCTCATTTTGAATATTTATCTAAACGTAACCCTTGTTTCCCTCATAAAACCGTAGTGATTAAATATAAGATATCATATTTCTTACCAGTAACAGCTCCACCAGCCATTTCGTGTCGACTATAAGTGTCGGCAAAATCAGTCGATTGAACTTTGCAACAATGTTCCAATTATCATTCGACAATCGCAATAGTGTGCTTTGAGCCCCCTGGCAAAGATTCATTATGATGCATATTGAATACAGCAATAGGTCTGATGACAACATTCGAAAGATTTTACGTTTTCATCCGAATGTTTTCATCCGACCTAGCGCCTAGATTAAAAATTCTCTTACTCGACGCTGCTGGCCATGAACCGTTAGAGAAACGTCCTTTTGAGATGAAGCATACTCGACCAGAAATTCTTCATCAAACACTTTGAGCAGTTCGACTGCATTTTGTCTATAGCTAATAATTGAAGAAACATTCAATTGAAGCATGAGCCTTTTCAGCCTGAAATGCATCTTCAACTCGCAATCATCATCGCAACTAACCTCGAAACACATTCATCATTCTCGGACTGTTCGAATGGAAATCTAATGATTTCGCGGAATGAAATAGCTTCGACCGTGACATTATGAAGTGCAGACGCGAGTTCCGACAGCGTATTGGAATCCAGTTGAACCTGATAGAGCTTTGAAGTGCTAACAAAATTCCCACTAGAAAAATAATCGTACTTACATTGATGAAAGCGAGAGTGGTGGGCGAATAGCTGTCCATGGCCTTTTTCAACTCAAGAATCAGTGGCAACGGAATTGTATCTATTTCCCACACAAGGGCTTGAACCAGTGATCCTCGGACCAGAGGGCCTTGACCAGGGAGAATTTGAACCGGAGGAATGGGAACCGGAAGAAAGGGAGCCGGAAGGCCGGGAGCCGGCGGACCTTGAGCGGGATAATCGGGAGCCGGAGGATCGGGGGCCGGATGACCGGGAGCCGGAGGAACCGGAGCCGGAAGATTTCGAGCTGAAGGGCTCTGAGCCTGAAGAAAGAATGGTCAGAATACTAAAATTCAATACGAGCAAGTTTCAGTGCCTTGTTTCTTGCCTTAATCACATTTTATTCGTGCAATGGACGCCAGGATTCGTGAACACTGATTTCTGCACTGAACGATCACTAATATTTTATATCTTCTCACCTTACGCATCAATGCGTTTGCGTCCCATTTGCTCCTCGATATTATATTCTTATACGGTAATTCGATCGAAAAGCAGGCAAGTAGTGAATTATCAGTGTGACTCTTCATGAAAAATGCATGGGCCATGGTAAACTGAAATTCACAGATTACAATTTGGCTCTGAAGTATATGAAATCTACCTTCCCAATGTAGATGCCATCTACTCTCCACTTGATTCGCTTGAGTGAAACATCCTCTGCAATAGCATTGAAGTGTTGGCTAACGCGTTTCATGATATCCAGAGTAGCTCTGAAAAAAATCGAATATTTATCCAAGTGCAAAATAGGGGAAAATGCTTACCGGTCAAAGTTGCTGAAGATCTCCAGCGAACAATCAAAGGGAAGTGCCGAGAAATAATCCTGAATCGATAATTAGAGTCCATGTCAACGACGAAATCAAGCAAAAAAGTGCTTGATCAAATTTATTTTTCCCCTTTTTTAGTAACTTTTGTTGACGTTTTTGGGCCCTTTTTATCCGTTTTCGACGGAAAATGTAAATTTTTGTAATTACTAACCGGTCGGTCCCCATCGCCTTCAATACGATCCGGATGAGTCCAATCGACGAATCTCACCTACAACAAACTTCCAATTTCATTTCTAAGCAACATAACAAACTAATGCTGTACAAGATAACAATAAGGGTAATGCGAACCCTCCTGCTTCTTTGAGTTCTCTTTTCTTCTGTCTCTCCTTCATCTTCCTTTTCATCTCCTTCCCTTTCCTCTTTTTCATAGCCCTCAGATCCATAGTCAACTTCAATCCCTTGCGCGCACATCTTAAAAATGTTCCGAATGTAATTGCACTTTGAGCATCGCTTCCAACTGATCACCCACCAGTGCCACGAGTCCTCGTGTTCTTTGGGGTGATTCTTTACAGTGATTCTTCCCTTCGCTCGAGTTCTCCTACAATGCAGTGGTTCTAATATGGAACACTGCCTTGAATTTATTTATCAAAATAAACTAACCCCATCTTCTCCACACTCTCCTTTATCGTCTCGCCCTCTCCGAATAGGCCTTCTCTAAAATGGATAGAGCATGATTCATCCATCCTTGAACTTTGATCCTAGATTCAACAACTTCAGATGAGAATCACAGCTACACTTTCGCGTTTCTTGGACACGGAGAAGAAGGGTCTTTGAAAGGAACAAAGAAATAAGATGGGAAAAGATCCCATCCCTCTTTTTCAGCCCCTGTCCCCTCTTTGTTTATCTCAGCGACAGGAATTCTTTGTGTTTCGCCACTTTCTTTTCTACTTACACTTAGCTCACCATCAGAGTCACAAAGAGAAAGTCTGACACTATGTGAGGAAATCTGAGCGATCTATTGTCTAAATACAAGATCGACCTTTAAAATACTGATTTAAAATACTGACCGAGTCAATAGATTCAGTAAGGTAGCAAATGAAGGTATGAAACCTAGTGCAAAAGCTTATGAACCAAAACCAAAATATGTATGCAATATGTTTTGAGGCTACTTCACAGGCCACAAGGTCGTAATGCAAAACAATATCTCACCCAGCATGCGAAAATGTCTCTGACCATAGCTTATCGATTGAGTGAAAGATTGAGAGGACGAGTTAGTAGTTCTCTTCCGAGGGTCAACCGCGAAAAAATGGTCATTTCTCCATCCCTCCCCGATCAGAGAGAGAGAGAGAGGCCGTCTAATCGTCTGACTCTCTCCTTTTCGCATGCTCTCTCGTTTCTCTGACCCCTATAGATCATGCAGATGGTCTTCTTAGCTCCGCCCTCTCGCAGCTGTGTTCTTTCCCTTGTCCCCATCACATTACTCATCGATGGGCTGTTTACAGGAATAACTGGAGGAAAGGATTGAGGATGAAAAGGCCGGACCATAGATGTCAAATGTGATCAGTAATCATTGCGTGATCCCTCCTACCTCCTACATTTGTTTCAGAAGAGTCAGTCTCCCTTGTAATTCCTGAAACATCAATTGAACAAATCCTCTCATCACCATTGAGGTGAAAACATTAAATTCTGCCATCTAAAGCCCCTCTGGTTGGGCTCAATTGTTTTCAATACCAGTTTGATAATTGCGATTGTAAATCGAAGCGTCTTTTCGCAATGCAAAACCAGCGTAATTCAATCGACTTCGATCGATTTTCACCTACAGTTTCTCTTTTGCTTCAGATGTTTCCGAATAAGCGAGCAAAAATGGATAACTGTGGCCAGGATTATAATAATCTGCAATCGCCAAGTTATCAGGAGCCAACACCGCAACATTATCAGCCTGTAAGCCAAAAGCTGACTATGAATGAATGAATCATTCACATTTAGCTGTGATTTTCTAAAATTAAATTGAATTAAATTTAAAATTAATGTTTCAGTCGACTTACCTACCCAATCAGTTTGCTCATTTCGGCGTATACCAGCTTGACAATGGTTATTTCCCCTACACTCCCGATAATGCGCCATCTCATTGGTCTCCTCCACCTCCCTCGCCAATTTACACTCATCAGGGTTAGTCTTTCAAGAATAACACCCACATAATATTTACATACATCTTCTTCAAGTTAGATTACAATTTAGGATATCCGCTCAACCCCACTGCCGAAGCCCTGTCCCCGATCTTGGCGAATTCCGAGATCGACGGCTCGAGAATCTTCAAGGAAATCTCATCCTGCGTATCAATCATGGAGGGAAATGCAAGGAAAGTTAAAGTAAGATTTATGTTCAATATCGATACTATTTCTTCGTTTTCCTGAGATGACGGTGGCCTGACTGTTAATTTTCTCTTTATTCTACCATATTATTTTTAAAAAATCCAACACATTTTATCCAGGTCACGATTGGCGAACTACGAAGACGCATGGGCTCGCCAGAGTTTATGGAATCATCACAGCTTGCGAGGTTGACGCGACAGTGAGTGATTACATTTTGACTGAAGAATTCGTGTCTTCATTCCGCTTTTTTCTCTTCGCTCTGACCTGACTCTGATCACAAAGTGTGAATTGAACCTGGGTTTTATTTCATTGTTCAAGGGTATTTTTAGCACGAAATCTACTGTTCGCGACTTCGAGAGGCGCTTCACCAAGGCTGGATTCGATGTGCTTGTGAACAAGGGCCAATCGAGAAGCGGCGGCATCCTTTCGATGCTTCTGGAAGGTTCGAGAGCTTTATTCATTTAAATCCTGCCCTGCCTCAGTGTTCGAATGAACAAATGTGATAGGACACGATTATTTAGAAAAGATCAAATTGCAATCTCACGAACATACGACTGGAATGAGCGCAAAATGAAGATTCTATGAATCATAGATTGTGATTTCTAATGGTCAAACAAGCTTACTGAGCTAGTGGTTTACCCTACAATTATTTCAGCCGAAGCCCTCATCCTCGCTCGTGACTTCACCAAGCTCATCTCATCCGAGCTCTCCACATCGCTCCTCGCTGCGACAGTGGTCGGTGCTGCAGAAAACATGGCCCCTGCCATGCAGCATCATGCTCAAGCCATCCGGTTAGATTGACGCGCTTCGAGTGTCGGTTCCGGTGTTGACCAATTTTTGCTGACGCGATTCTTGTGTCTACCAATTTTTGACCATACTTTACTTTTAGAACGCACCTTTCGTGCATCAAGGCGCACTTGCTGAGTGCTGGCCGCGAGCCCGACGAGCTAAGTACGCTTGAGAAGGATGGAAGAGCAATCGATCCGGCTGTGAAGGAATTCAGCTTGGTGAGCATGATTTTTCCTTTTCATTCATTTCAATGCACAAATCACAAACGCTTTAATTTTTATACAAGAGACTTAATTATGTCCTCATCCTTGTTTTGAGTGATGAACAGAGAAAACAATTATCATTTTAGCACACCCACGGACTCGGACCGCTCGTTGCTGTGGCTGTTATCGAATCTCTGATGGCAATTATGGTAATCATTGAGAAGACTACGCTGAGATCCAGTGAAAACGAGGCACTTGACTTCTCGTCCTCTTCTCTGGACGATTCTGGTCTCGGCTGTAGCTTCCACTATGCCGACTCGCCGACCACCGCCGTTGCAGCACAAGCACACGGTGAGCTTGCATCAAACAATCAAGAAAATTTGTCATGGAGATAAACATAACACAATTCAGATCTCGATCTCACTTCATCTCACTCTGACGACCACCTCGTCTACAGTTTGGTCGCACCGCGGATCGCGTTTGATGGAGAACAAATCGAAGTGAGTATCTTTTGAAATCCATTTTTTTAAATAAATGCATATTATCGTAATTTTATCGTAAAAATAATACAATTCAGTTGACGATTGGCGAGCTGCGTCGTCGAGCCCAAAGTCCTGAGAAGTTCACCGTGTCCCTGATGAACAACTACATGAGAAGGCGAGCTTTTGTCCTATTCAAAGATTTCGAGAAAAACTACTGAAAATAGGCGATATTTCAAAAAAAATTTTTTTATGAATAACAAACAATTAATTTCAGAGGCAAGAAGTCGCACACGCACTCCGCACTGCGGCAATCGCTCGCAGAGTATGGAATAACGATCAATTCGAGCAAGGTTTGCACATTTTCAACAGTATTCCCCAATTAACCCCATTTCAACAGTATTCCCCAATTAACCCCATTAGAAAAATGTTTTCTGTTATGATTGTCATGATTGACTTGCTCTCTTCGATCTCAAGTTCATTAGGACTAACGCTCGCAGGGTCTCACTCCCACTTCCTGGTCATCGCTCTCCGAGTCCGAAGCGGGGGAACTGGCTGCTGAGACGGCAGCCTTCCTCTCCGTCGTCACTGCTTCTACTGCGATGAGGGAAAGGAAGGAGGCGAATCAGGATGCGGCTGCGTGGCTGTCGTAAGCATTAGTTTCTATTAGGGATGTCAAACCAATTCCAATACCCAATTAATTGACTTTTCGGCCGCTCACTCTCTCGGAAAATGAGGAATAAAAGGCATTTAATTGGTCAACCCAATATCAATTACCCAATTAATTGGTATTGTCTCTCAGTATTGGGTATTGAATTGGCATCAATCTATGACTAGGACATGATACAATAAGGGGCTTTGATTCCTTCAATTAGCGAATCCATCGTACGCCACGTTCTCAATAGAATAATAGAATTTTTCAGGTTCATCGCTCGTACCATCCAAAGTGCGATGGAACGAGTGGGGAGACTTCCTGGTGAGGGAACAGTCGAGAGCGAAGTGGACAAGAGTGTGGCACGGTTTGCATTGGTATGATATAAAAATAAATGCAAATGAATAGAACGTTCGAGGGGAAGTAGGGAGGAAGACCGCGAGTGGTCTAACTTTCCTCCTCCACGCTTCTCAGGAAATTGATAGGTAGCACATTCCGATTACTGGAAGGCATTTCAAACGCACGATAAGGAACGTTCCAGATCACGCACCACTTTGGCCATTCCTTCTACGCATCTGTAATGCAGTGGATTCAGGATGTTACGTAATAGAATCGACGTCAGATTTCACATTAGCTCTGTTATTCCTTCATTGTGTCGTTATCTCTCTGTTAGTCCGGTGATAAAATGGATGATGTTTCATGATGCACCCTTGAAACTTGCGTAGGTGCTACGTAGCATTCAAGCTATTCCGAGAACGTAACGAAGAGTTCTAGTTTGTGTTCATTCAGTATCAGATATGTTTCTATTCCGAGTGCTGACGACACGCAGATAGGCGTAGTTCCATTGTGTTAGATTTCGGAGAAGCGCTTCAAGATCCGAGAATACTCCTTTGAATACTATAGGTAATGTCTAACGCAGCAAAATGAACTGTATAAAACTTTCCGGGACCATGTCCATTCCTTACGATAAGTCAGCAATATCCCACGTCACAATCTGATAAAAATATACGAGTATAAGTCTTTTCTGTTTCACTGCCGTATCAGTAACCTGGCGCTGAACTTCAAGCTATCTTTCCCTAAATTCCTCAATTTCAATCATCTGAATGTTTCGTTGGATTAATCCGTTCCCATGACGTGAAAGCAACGCATCACGTCGCAAACAACTCTCACATGTGTTGTTGATAAGATTTCCCTGACTCCGCCCCGCAGACTCCGCCCACTTTCCGAGGAGCTTGAGGATTCTTCATTACCTTATCTGTGAAATGATGAAGCACACTTCCCTTGCTCTCTTCCTCGTCATCTCCTCCTGCTTCTTCGCAGATGCGACAGGAGAGTCACTGGAGCGGGTGGGTCAAATCGTTCGGTTATTTAAATATTTCGCTCATCTCGCCAAACTCACCTAATCCAGGAGAGTCCCCCGCCCCTCCCCCCTCCCCTTCTCCAGCTATTCCACCTTATTAATGTAACTTTCGGTTTCGTTGCGCTTCGGGCGTAGATAAATTATTATTATTATTATTTATAACTTAATATCTCGTAAAGGAGATAAATAAAGAAGATATGCGCAGTCATTTCTTAGCCAAACAATTTGCAATTCAGGCTTGCGGGGCCCGGTTTATGACAGTCTCGACCGAGCACATGCCCAGAAGGTACGTTTCGCCCTCACAAATATCATTATCCATTTCAAATTTCATCAGCATTTCGATCTGCCCGACCCTCGAGTCTCCGCACTGGGACATCTCCAAGCCGAGTGAGTAGACCATTTCGGGTTTTTTTAATAAAAAAATGTATTTCAGCCACGGACGGCCACTTCAGCAGCTACTGCTGCACGTACGGCTGCTATCCTGTGCATTATCAGGTAATTATCTAAGATGTGGTCGTTAATTTCGCGAGTTTTTTACAGAGATTTTGGTGCGATAACCGAGAGGAGCTGTGGAGGAAGAGAAAGTGAGCTCCGAAGCATCCTTCCTCTCTACCATGCTTCTTCTCCACCTACCCCCCCCCCTTCCCCTTCAAACCGATATCCCTTCGCCCCTTTAGAACGATATTCGACTATATCGACCGAAACCTTTTGAAATATCGATCTTCAACCAGGATAAGTACCACCCTTCTTCTCGGCCATCCCCCCTTACACAATTATTTTCTCGTAGCATAGCTCGACAACCTCACCATCCTATTGCCCTGAAATATTCTGGCGATAAACTATTGACTGTTGAGCTGTTGGCAATACATCTCGACCGATTTTTTACATGTAACTTGTGATGGAAGGGCTCACACCAATCTTTTTCTCCATTTTTTTATTCTTGACGATGATTTGTAGTTCATATTTTTCACCAATTTGTAGGCTACGGTGGCGCAAAGTTCGCTCCATTTTGTACCAGATCTCAAATCGTCCTCTAAGAAAACAAGTATTGCAAACACATTTGATTGGGCTGCAGCATAGCCTTGGAGGAGTGTGAAGGAGCACAGTAACGGAAAACGCAGTTGCTTTATTCCATGATTCCTCCTTGGTGGAAAAAAAATCTAAAAATTCGCTATAATCTATAGTTTGCAATACGGGTCGCCGTCTCTTCATTTCATACTTTCTTCTCTGACTGGTTAGAGAGCATGTGCTATTAAAAGACGATTACCCGTAATGCGAACTCTACTATAGTCTAGACCTTATATCGTGGTCGGGATGTCATGCGATTATAGTTGGACCCTATTCATCAAGTGCGTTTCGTCTTCTGAGAAGCCACAGACTGACGGCAGACACTGACGTCATCCCTATTGTTAACCGAATTCTAAAGATGATACGCCAGCATCTAAACATCTCGAACCATGACTATCTAAACAACGCTGACGTAGGAGTTTCCATCACAAAATCTATAGTACTCTAACGCCCACCACTAGGATGGCTCCACCTTACTCCCTACTCTCGCATCTTGATTCATACCCCCTCCCTCAGGGGTGATCTCTAACCCTCAATCATCGGATTTCTGGAAAGTAAAAATTCATAATGTCCTCATTTTCCATCTGAATCATACTGCAGGAAATTTGGACGCGATAAGATGTTGGTTTGCCCTTCCAAATCATAGCGTTCAATCTCTCGCTTGATATTCCTCTCGTCATCGAAAACATCAGTGAAGCTTCGTTAATTTAGCAATATACTCCAAACATTCGAGATCGTGAAGTTCACGAGAGATCTGAGAGTTTACATCCAATTCTCTGCAAAAGTTTTCATCGTTAGAAAATCGGGGGAAAGAAAATACGACAAAAAATAGAGAATGCATCGGAATCTGATTTTCGAACCTCATGATCTGCTAAGGCCTAGCAAAAAATACTAAAAAATATGACTACATTACAGATTTCCCCGAATGTTGATGCCTCCCACAGCATTTCAATGACGTCGAGTAGATATGCCCTTATTTTTACTGCAGAGCTACGGAATCCAAATGTAGTCGCGACATGATGTTGGCCATTGGGTTCGGTGCATTTTTTTGCTGTGTCAGTCACTACTTAAGCTCCATTTCGGTGCTACCTCCGCCTCTGCTAGTCCTCTCCTCAGATAATTCATTATCTCAACATCTTCCATTCCTGATAATGAAGACCTTCACTACATTCCTGCTCCTGGCCCTTCTGTCGGCGACGTTCGAAGCGGCCTCTCTGTCCAAGAACACCCATCTTGTAAGGAGAACTTTTATGAATACTTTTATTTTTTCTCGATCACATGTAGGTTTCTATAACATCTCGAGGGGATGAAATCGATAAATACACATACATTTGCAGCTTCAATACACCTCTTTTCTCGATGCGGTGAATGCGAAGTTTCCTACGTAAGTCATCTAATTCTCTTTCAAAATTCGTTAAAATCACACAGTTAAATGATATTTCAGTAATGAAGAATGCTCTAATTTCAAGGAGCAGCGATTCGTCGTTATTTGGGAGACGAAAGAACCGAGTAAGGCTGATCTCGTTTGTTCTTCAGATCGATATTCTTTCAGCAACAACTTCGGATATGATCAAGTACTGCAAAGATTACCGGTGCAATGAATTTCAACTTATGGCAAGTGTTAAACTGATAGTATTGACTTCGTTTGTAAGCAATATTAGATCAGAATCTTTCTTTGCAGAAATTCAATTGTGACGAAAAGACCCGAGCAACTAATACCATTCTCATCTAAGTAAAAGTTACTCATCGGAGAAATATCTGATCTACCTTGTTGAACAAATAAATAAATCTATTTTATCATTTTGGCGGAACAAATTTACTAAATTATAATTTCCTGATGCACATGATCTTCGCCTAATGTCGCAAAATAAACTCCTTCAATGCAAGTATTTCTTATCGTTTTCATGCTGACATCACTGACAATGAAAGAAACGTTGCCACTTCTTAACATTGTGAATTCTTATCATTGAGCGACCAAATACTTACGACTCCTCAAACAAACACTTTTATGTCAGTCACAATTTTTTCCTATTTTCTGATTTAATATGCTTTCCCCGCTATCAAATTTAATTTTTTTGACATGGGATATATTCAATGATGAAAACTCGAAAGATTGAATTTTGCAGCAGTTTGATAACTTCGTTCGCAACATAAATTTACTTACGCGATAAAAATGTTATGACAGTCCGGAATACATTACTTTCCTCGACAATTAATTACTGGGCTTAGCATCGGGCGTAGTATCCAGAAATAAACGAGGGTTTGTTATCAAGAATCAACAATTGGCTGACGCAAATCTCCCTACCACTCCCTCTTCTCTTTCATTTCCTCTCCCCGGGGGTTGGGGCTGCCACCCACAATGCTCTAAAGGTCTCCAAAGGCCTTCACTTGAGCATTACAATGTCCCGAGTTTCTGTATTGCATTTTCGGTATTCGCACTGCCAAAATAATTTGCACAGATGAAGTTAGACTTATGCAATTGCGCGTAAAAGGGAGAAATAGGTAATGATTATCGATATAACTCACGATAGCATCGATACCGTCTAAATAAAGCCCTCGTGGTAAGATTCCTTGAAATGGTTAACCCGATTAGCGTTGGCTTCTGTTATACTCATATTATCTGCCGGTCCCGAATTAGAGAAGGGGCTTCGCAGGCAGCTAGGAACGGCCAAAGATGTTAATTTGCCCTTCCACACGTGCTCTCGTTTCGTTGCGTTCAATCCCCGCTTATTGGATAATTGTCTGCTCGAAAGCAGTTGAAGTGCTTCTATATTTTCGAATGAGCTCCCGATACAGGGAATGATGCTCTTGCTTGTGTAGATCGAGGGATCCCAGAGTTCACATAGAAATATTCGTTATGTCAAAAATAAAGGCAAGTCGAAAGAAAGGGAATGTGACTGCAGATTCTGATTGTGATTTTTGAACATCCAAGGATTGTATTTTGACAACAATGATCATGAATGCCTCCCACCACATTTCCCTGACGTCGTTCGCGCCTTTAATTTTTTTTTGTATAGCCACCGAACTGAAATGTAGTCGGCCCTTGATGGTGTAGATGTGTAGATGTCACGGGGTTCGGTGCTTTTTTCATTGCTCGTATCTACGCTCCGTTTCGATTTCGGTCATCCTCTCCCAATCTTCCCTCACCCCAAAAACCATGCGATGGGAATGCTGCGATGCAGCGAATTTCTTGCAAGAATCGATGGGTGGAACCGAAACGGAATGTGATTCAAGCAGCAAAAAACACTACACAACATCGTCATGTGACGTCTACATTTCGGTTCAGTAGCGCTGTAGAAAAAAGAAAGTGATGCAAGATGTCAGTGGAATATAGTGGAAGGTAGTGATGTCAATTCAATACCCAATACTTGGAGTCAATACCAATTAATTGGATAATTGGCATTGGGTTTACCAATTAATTGACTTTTATTCCTCATTTTCCGAGGGAGTGAGCGCCCGCAAAGTCAATTAATTGGGTATTGGAATTGGCCAGTCATCCCTAGTGGAAGGCACCGATGTTCATGGGAATCTATTGCGCAGGCTGTTGAAATATGTGGATTACCTGGATTTAGCTGAGCATGTTCATGATGTTGGAAAATCAGATTCTGCCTTGCATTCACTTCTCCTTTTTCTTGTGTTTTCATTTCGCCGATTTTCTAACAATGAATAGCCGATTTTCTCACAATGAGAAGGATTTGAACTCTGGGAAATCATTGAACTTAGCGAACAAGACATAATTTTCCGTTTTTAACGTGTTTAAAGCGTGTAACTGCAAACTAACCTAGATAATCTCTAATGTAATCTCTCTAACCTAATCTCTCGAACTAATCTATCGCGGAGCGTACATACATTGTGCTTTGCTCTCCCAAATGAGTGCAACGAAGGATAGGTATTGCAAAAGTTTTTTTGCAACCCCGCTATGAGTAGGAGGATGCCCGAAGGAAGTAACTGAATGAGAATTGCCTAAACTGTATGGAAACGGTATCTGGGGAGAAGGGGATGGGTATTCAAGGATTGAGTGGAGGGGCTTCGCAGAGAACGAGAAACGTCCAAAGATGTGCCCTGGCACGTGGTTTCGTTGCGTTTAAAGGAGGACGAAAGTCAAAGTTTTCGAAGATAGACTGACATTATGGTCTGGATGGAACCTCGATAGCTAAGAGATTCCCCAAATTTCAAAGCTCTAGCTCATTTTTGAAGCGAGATACAAGCGTTCAAAGTTTCTACAGGGCTCAGGGAAAATCAAGATGCGCGGTGCAAAGAGAGAGGGGAGCCCTCTTCCCATCCAATTCCCTCTCTGAATTTGCATGTTGATCTACCTTTTGCACCGCGCATCTTGAATTTCCCTGAGCCCTGTAGAAACTTTGAACGTGTGTATATCGCTTCAAAATTAAACTAGAGCTTTGAAATTTGGGGAATCTGTTAGCTATAAAGGTTCCAACCAGCCCATAATGTCAGTCTACCTTCGAAAACTTTGACTTTCGTCCTCCTTTAATCCTCGCTTATTGGATAATTCAATGTTCAAAAACAGTTGTTTGGCTTCCTTAATTTTTGACCGATGCAGGGAAATTATATTCGTGTTTTTGGGGGTTCCAGTGAACTCTTACGCCCTTACATCTTCAAGCACGCATCATTTGTGTTTGCCACGGATTTGGTTGGTTCTCCTCATTCCAGGTGGTCATTTCTCTGAAAAGAATAAAGCTCAAAATGGTATTCTATAAAGCTCAAAATGGTATTCTAAATGAACCCTATGTGGATTCGGAAGATCATAATTCACTTCATCCCGGGTATTTCTGACATTCGAAGTTCTGACGA
Organism: Pristionchus arcanus; assembly: GCA_900490705.1. Lineage (NCBI taxonomy): Eukaryota > Metazoa > Nematoda > Chromadorea > Rhabditida > Neodiplogasteridae > Pristionchus > Pristionchus arcanus. The sequence continues at coordinate 54,517 of LS487685.1, forward strand.
CATTCGCGTATCCCCATTGTGAGAAGGATTCTGTCACACGTAGAATAACCTTTCCATTACCTGTACCTCTGATGTAGAAGGACTCGGGCTATCCTACGTCAGAGAATGTTCTTAGGATTACGTAGACCAACATACTCATGGTGAATAGTTACTTCAAATACACGTCGAATAACCTTTCCACTATCAGATGTACCTCTGACGTAGAATAATACTCGGAATATCCTACGTCAGGGTCATCGTAATATTATGCATGAATGCTTGATTTACGGTTTTAATAAACTGGAAATCTAGAGCCGAAAAGCTGGAACTCCACGCTGCATCTGAAGTGGCGAGAGAGTGCGTGCGCAGAATGAAGAGATGTCTCTCAGTGTTTAGACAGTATTATATTTCAGGATCCACCTAAGCGAACCGAAAACGAACTCTGATTCTTCAAACCCACATTCCATCAGCTTATTCACGCCCACCAACAAATCGCAATAGGCTTTCTTGCGAGTGGGAACGTTTCCCACATGAAAAAGTTCAACGGGCATTAACAATTCACAAGCTCCTTGAAAGAAATCGTGCGGTGTGTGACACTCCGCTGCTTGGAGTGGGTTAAGAAGCTCATGGAGTTCGCGGGGAATTTGGGATTTGGTGCGAGAACTTTACGTCATCGCGGATTCGTTACAGGTTGTCATGAACCTCGATAAATCTTCCTTTTTCAAAATTTTCTGTGAACGCACATCTCTGTCGTTCACGGATGATGTTTAAAAAAAAGTTCTTCAGATCTGGAGATACTTATTGCACTATGACCTCACACGTTACAGCTTTTCTTGCATCGGCTTGCACCATGTAGACCTCAAGATGAAGTGGGTCACGAGGTTTCGCAGTTATTTTTCAGCCCGCCCCTCGGGCTCCGCCCACCTCTGCGAACTATAACTGGGGAAGCTTCCGTCTTCGAAATTATTATAACAAGCTCGTACGTTGCTTAAGTTTGACTCTGCTATATATCTATTTTAGATTACCACTGTGATGAGCTATCTAACTGCCTATCTTCTCCTCGCAAGCTTTATCATCGCATGCGTCGATTGTTCTCCGTATGGCGATCTCATGTTGGCTAACTCCGTAAAATCCGGGGTAGGTAGATCTCCCATGTTGCAAATACTATCCGATCTTCTTTCAGCAGTTTATGGAATGCAGATACAGGTACATGACGGATCCCGTGGCTCAGCCACCAACGTAAGCTATTTCACATATTTTTCATTAGTGCGTTTTTGCACCGTTTGATACGTTAATTATAAAAAAAGATTACTTGACTAGTAATACATTTCCTTCAGGAATACCGAATGTGACGACTACTTGTGGAGAGGCCTCAAACCGACTTGGGCAAATGGCCGAATGCCAAGTACGTATATTCACATCTCTGATAGATTGTAAATCATTGATGAAAGTTTTTTCAGGACCAACGGAAATGGAATATTATTGCTGCGTGCGAGACTGCGACCGACTGAACTGGATGGTTAGTTTTGGATGTTGCTTTGTTTCCTCAGAACGGAATCGTCCAATCCAGGAGCATTATTGCGGACGTGAGAAGCGCCAAGACCGACGTCGACGAGCGCTCTTCCACTTCTGACCACCTACTGGTCCTACTGCAAGCCCCACCCCTTTCACCGAAGTCTCCCCCTGCTCCCCATCTCATTGGCCCCAACTAGTGTATTCATCATGTATATATCCGTTGAACGGTAGAAAATCTTCGTTCGTGCTCCTTCCGGTCCTCTTCAACCTACGTACCTAGAAGCTGTAGAAAAACTTGTGAAATAAAAACTGCATGTTATGACGAGGTGTGATCGTGGAATGTAATCAAAAATGTGAAAACTGCATGATCGACCACGTGAGAACTCCTATCAAATTATATGGCGAATCCAATTTCCCTTCATAATTTCCTGAACTGCATAACCATTGGTGTAGTCCTCTCATACTACAGCAAACAACTTCCACTGCGTGGGATGCGTATTTGGACTTTGGAGGAAGTCCGGGGAGATCACCTTGCAAGTTTTCTCGGACTCACATGAAATCGTTAACGAACGAATCGAATGAAAAAAAAGCAACGCATCTTTTAAATTTTCTTGCCCTTTCTTGCACAACGAACATCCAATCTGCATGCAACGCACGAGGAAGCAAGAGCAACCACGTCATTCCGCACACGCAGTTCCATTCTTAGCCCTTCTCCGTGCATCCCACATCCTGTTCTGATTCCATAATGCAAATAACTGGCCTTTTATGTTTGCGTGTGGGCTGCAATCCGATCCGCGTCGCTGCAGAGAACGAATGTGAAAAACTATTTCGAGCACTCCTCTCGAGTTCAAGAACTGCGAGAATGTTCTTCGATACGTAGAGTGAGCGAAGAATGTAATTTATAAATCGCCTTTTGGTAAAGAAAAGATAAATTTCAATTTATTGCTCTCTTCTCCACATTTGGAAATGCTCCAAAATACAGTTATTGCTGTTGATTTTACAAACGATGAAAGGCATAGGTAATGCTATGACATTATTGCTATCTACTGTATGTGAGGCCGTTTGTGTAAGAATCGAGCAGATCGAGATGGGTCTGGCACAGCTCAAAAATATCAATTCTCTAAAACTTTGGGATTCGGGGTTCTTGAGGGTGCTGATGACTATGGGCATACTCATTTTGCTCGTAGTTCATCCGTTTGCTCCAGATGACGTCACGTCGAAATCAAATTTCCTTGAATTTCTCGTCACTCGTGATATCTAATTTTATGAAACTTTGGCGTCGGATGTGGAATTGTATGGTGGCCAAGTATGTTTTAGAAATTTTTCGATTTTTAAAGTAATAAAGTTGTAAAACGGAACTTTTCGGGGAGCCCAGGGTAATCGGGGAGAGTAGGATAGATCGGACCGGAGAGACGAGACGATTACAAAACTCTTTTAAAATCGATTCTAAGTAGTGCCCATAACAAGAAAATCAACTTATAGTGAACAAGGCTTGTAAGTAAAACTAAACATCTTTCCACTTGTTAACTTCCAAACTATAATAAAACAGAGTCTCAATACAAAGAAAAAAAAAAAAACAAAGAGAAAAAAAAAAACACAAAGAAAAAAAAAAAAACAAAGAAAAGAGACTCAGATAAAAAAAAGAAAGGAAGTAAACAAGAGGAAAGATGAAAAGATTTACTTACAAGCCAAGTACACTATAAGTTGATTTTCTAGTTATGGGCACAACTTAGAATCGATTTTAAAAGAGTTTTGAAATCGTCTCGTCTCTCCGGTCCGATCTATCCTACTCTCCCCGATTACCCTGGGCTCCCCGAAAAGTTCCGTTTTACAACTTTATTACTTTAAAAATCGAAAAATTTCTAAAACATACTTGGCCACCATACAATTCCACATCCGACGCCAAAGTTTCATAAAATTAGATATCACGAGTGACGAGAAATTCAAGGAAATTTGATTTCGACGTGACGTCATCTGGAGCAAACGGATGAACTACGAGCAAAATGAGTATGCCCATAGTCATCAGCACCCTCAAGAACCCCGAATCCCAAAGTTTTAGAGAATTGATATTTTTGAGCTGTGCCAGAAATCTTCGTTCGTGCTCCTTCCGGTCCTCTTCAACCTACGTACCTAGAAGCTGTAGAAAAACTTGTGAAATAAAAACTGCATGTTATGACGAGGTGTGATCGTGGAATGTAATCAAAAATGTGAAAACTGCATGATCGACCACGTGAGAACTCCTATCAAATTATATGGCGAATCCAATTTCCCTTCATAATTTCCTGAACTGCATAACCATTGGTGTAGTCCTCTCATACTACAGCAAACAACTTCCACTGCGTGGGATGCGTATTTGGACTTTGGAGGAAGTCCGGGGAGATCACCTTGCAAGTTTTCTCGGACTCACATGAAATCGTTAACGAACGAATCGAATGAAAAAAAAGCAACGCATCTTTTAAATTTTCTTGCCCTTTCTTGCACAACGAACATCCAATCTGCATGCAACGCACGAGGAAGCAAGAGCAACCACGTCATTCCGCACACGCAGTTCCATTCTTAGCCCTTCTCCGTGCATCCCACATCCTGTTCTGATTCCATAATGCAAATAACTGGCCTTTTATGTTTGCGTGTGGGCTGCAATCCGATCCGCGTCGCTGCAGAGAACGAATGTGAAAAACTATTTCGAGCACTCCTCTCGAGTTCAAGAACTGCGAGAATGTTCTTCGATACGTAGAGTGAGCGAAGAATGTAATTTATAAATCGCCTTTTGGTAAAGAAAAGATAAATTTCAATTTATTGCTCTCTTCTCCACATTTGGAAATGCTCCAAAATACAGTTATTGCTGTTGATTTTACAAACGATGAAAGGCATAGGTAATGCTATGACATTATTGCTATCTACTGTATGTGAGGCCGTTTGTGTAAGAATCGAGCAGATCGAGATGGGTCTGGCACAGCTCAAAAATATCAATTCTCTAAAACTTTGGGATTCGGGGTTCTTGAGGGTGCTGATGACTATGGGCATACTCATTTTGCTCGTAGTTCATCCGTTTGCTCCAGATGACGTCACGTCGAAATCAAATTTCCTTGAATTTCTCGTCACTCGTGATATCTAATTTTATGAAACTTTGGCGTCGGATGTGGAATTGTATGGTGGCCAAGTATGTTTTAGAAATTTTTCGATTTTTAAAGTAATAAAGTTGTAAAACGGAACTTTTCGGGGAGCCCAGGGTAATCGGGGAGAGTAGGATAGATCGGACCGGAGAGACGAGACGATTCCAAAACTCTTTTAAAATCGATTCTAAGTGGTGCCCATAACCAGAAAATCAACTTATAGTGTACCTGGCTTGTAAGTAAATCTGTGCATCTTTCCTCTTGTTTACTTCCTTCCTCTTATTGATCGGAGTCTCCTTCCCGAGGGAGGCGAGAGAGCATGGGGAATAGAGAGAGCGCGGAGGATGGGAAGAGGTCAGAGTAGAGAGACTCGGGTAGAGCAAAGATCGGAAGTCAACAAGGGGAAAGATGGTAAGCTTTACTTACAAGCCTTGTTCACTATAAGTTGATTTTCTCGTTATGGGCACTACTTAGAATCGATTTTAAAAGAGTTTTGAAATCGTCTCGTCTCTCCGGTCCGATCTATCCTACTCTCCCCGATTACCCTGGGCTCCCCGAAAAGTTCCGTTTTACAACTTTATTACTTTAAAAATCGAAAAATTTCTAAAACATACTTGGCCACCATACAATTCCACATCCGACGCCAAAGTTTCATAAAATTAGATATCACGAGTGACGAGAAATTCAAGGAAATTTGATTTCGACGTGACGTCATCTGGAGCAAACGGATGAACTACGAGCAAAATGAGTATGCCCATAGTCATCAGCACCCTCAAGAACCCCGAATCCCAAAGTTTTAGAGAATTGATATTTTTGAGCTGTGCCAGCTCTTGCTCGATTCTTACGCAAATGGCCTCATGTACATACAATGAATAAATGCAACATTTGGGAAATTTGATAACCACACTTCAAACAAAATATTCATAGGGCATTGCATCTCACACTTCCATGACCGTCCAATAAAAGGTCATACCGTTAATCAAGGCACTTGCGTCCAATGCATACTGTAATAACAATCGATAATCGATAATTGCTTAGTATTACTGTACTTTGTAAGAACATGTCCCCATATCAAACTTCAACAGCAGCGGACACCTCAACCAACTCTACCCTATCGCCTTCCCTCTTCCCCACTGGAATAATTCCATTCTCGACGGCGAGGACGATCACGACAGCGACGGTCACCAGAAGGACAACGAAGTCGTCGAGGATCTCTGCGTCGATGAACACGAGGTTATCACGGTCTGCAAATTAATGGAAATTAGGCCTGTCAGAATGCAGAATTGTTGGATATTTACTGTTTCATACGTGTCTGATTGTGGAAGAGGTTGGAATGAAAGTGGTAAGAAAGGGATAGTCTGCGGAAAGTACCTGGCCAAAAACAGCGTAGATACTGCATTTAGAATACTAGTTCACTCACGTATAAAATGCGTCATCTTGATGGCGGCTAGGAAAAGCGGTGCGGCCTCCCATAGGAGGATGAGGATGGGAAGGAAGGATGTGTAGTCGCCTGCAAATTGTCTTCTCTGGAACCGGAAATATAGAATCACTGGGCAATTTAATCGGTACATAATCAATGAAACCTTTGTAGATAACGAAGAGAGCCAGCATGCAGTTGGCGAAGGCAATCGCAACGAGAATACGGTCGGAGTACTGTAATGGGGAAAATCGATAATCGATAAATGAATCGATTCGAAAATGAAAAAAAGTAGAGACGCACGATTACGTGTGTGATTTCGTTCGAGAATAGCTGGCCGAAGATCTGGAAACAATACTCCAAAATTCAATTCGAGATTCAACGGTTGATTCACTCGCTCTAGTTAGAGATTTTGATTGTTAGAATGGTTGAAGTGTACGACCCAGACTCACCGGATAGAGCGTAAGAAAAGCGGGAAAGATGTAGATTACAGTTATTCTTTTCCATGAATCAAATTCGAAAATCATTCCAAGAAGAACCGACTGTAAATTGTGATTCATTCAGTGTGTAGATAATTCAAGTAATCAGAAAATTTGCATGGTGAAGGGTTCTCAGCTTTTCCACGAGATGAATCGCATGAATCGCTTACAAATATGAAAGACGGAGAGGTGGAGTGGGCTAGAAACGAGAGATTTATCAGCGCTTTGAGGATGAGTGGTCGGTTCTGAAACAATCTTACTTTTTTTCAAAAGATAAACAATTCGCATTGAAATTACACTCGGTGTCCAAGTTGACATTTGGAATCTTGCGGCACCAACTAAAGCGTAATTAGATACTCACCAGGCAATAAGGAGCGCTCATCTTGACGACCACATGGCCGAGTAGAATAACTGATTCCAATGCGACGACAATTGCGAAATTCTTCTGAAATATTTTTTTTGCGGATGTCAAAATACCAAGTGGAAAGTGGAAAGATAACACAGAGTTTCTTTTGAAAAAGTCCTCTAACCGAATAGGTTAGACGAAGTAGCGGGCTCTTGAAGATGAAGATGAGAACGGAGATGCAGAGAATCAAATCGACGACTTTGTGATAATCGAAGAAGAAGCCATGGCCGATTCGCAGTTCAGTGAGGACACAATGATACATCCAATTGTTGTCCATTTGCTGGAATTAGACAGGGGGGGATGGATTAATATGAAAATAAGTTGAGTGAAGAATACGTCTCCTGACCCAGTGCGCTCTCTTGTACAACGAATGGATGGACGGATGTTTCAGTGGAAAGGACATACGTGATAGTTTAAAGAAATCGCATTGTTATTCATTGACAGTCTTGACTAAGCGGGTCTCTATGATTTTTAATGCTTTCTTAGACAGACGAGAAGGCAGGCCGAATTGCCATCACTAGTTACTGCGCGAAAGGCTAACAGGCCCAATGACCGGACTGGGTGAGTGGGGGATAGAGTAGCACCCAGTGCAGAGGGAGCCCTCCCAATCATGCGGTTGCGCATCTGTTTAGATTCACGTAAACACGAACTGTCACGAGCCCCTTGGCTGTCAGAATGGCGAGAGATCGGGTGGAATGGAGAGGATGCATCCCCCCACTGTTTCTCGTGTACAGTTGAGACCAGGGAAGTGGGGATGAATTGGGACGGAGAGTTTGACTGTTCTTTGAATTATTTTCTTTTCCTTGAAAATCAAGAATCCGTCCTTCCTTTATTTATGACCAAAAACAGGCGTTTTCTCGAGAAGGGTTCACATACCGTATAGCAAGGATATCGCAAAGTGACTTTCATTTATGGAAGCGATGATTTTGCTTTAAATGAGCATAAATTGAAACTACATTATTCATTACGCATTAATATTGGATAGAACTAAAAATAATTAAAAGTCGAAATAAAAATAAATTAGTTTTCGATTCAAAATGTTTGAGCTTTTGTAGAAATTGATGTGCGCGCGAAGGGGGGTGACTAAAAGGCGGCCCGCGGCCCGCGGCCCACAAAATTTTCTTCTCGATCGATAAATCATATGGTACCATATCACAATCGATGTTACAGTAACCCATGTTACCGTATCTGGCTACCGTAACCCGAAATATTACGAGCTGATTTTTTTACAATAGTGGACCCACAGTATGTCAAAAATGCGAAAATCGAACAGAATCGATTCGGGAGTGGCCCAGTTATGCTCCTCAGCGAATTCTAAGACATTTTTACTCGGGGACGTTTTTCGATAAAAGCTCATCGGAAGCTTTTAAGAGGCCGCTTGCGTAAGAATCGGAAAAGTGTCGGCACATCGAAAAAATGAAAATTTCATATTTGATGCTGCTGAGGACGCTGATTCGAACGCGCTATATCTCATTGTCCACAACTCCCTCATTTGCATAATACAGCTAATTGTATGATTACGGTAGTTATCGTTTTTCACTTGTAACTCACTAACAAATAGAAGTAGACACCAACATAGATACATATTTGGAATCGTCCAAGTGTGCTGAATGCACATCTTTTATCAGATTAGTGATATCTATCATCGATCTCGAGATCCAGATATCTCAGTTCCCTGAATAGTGTGGCAAAATTTGATGGCATGGGCATGTAGAGCGAAGTGTGATTAGCAATCTGTGAAAGTTTGAACGTCTAAATTTATACCTAACTCCCGTGGCACCCAAAAGAGTGAGAGAATGTTGATGAAATCGCGAGGAACGCGTGCCATTTCTCTCTCTTCCCTCCGAATCTGTCGGCGACCCGGTCACTTTGCATACGATGGAGGGAAATGAGAGGGGGTTTGAGAGAAAAGAGAGGAGAATGAGCACGTTTCACTGCCTTTTTGACAGTTCGCGCTCACTCTTTTGGGTGCCACGAGAGTTAGGTATAAATTTAGACGTTCAAACTTTCACAGATTGCTAATCACACTTCGCTCTACATGCCCATGCCATCAAATTTTGCCACACTATTCAGGGAACTGAGATATCTGGATCTCGAGAACGATGATAGATATCACTAATCTGATAAAAGATGTGCATTCAGCACACTTGGACGATTCCAAATATGTATCTATGTTGGTGTCTACTTCTATTTGTTAGTGTGTTACAAGTGAAAAACGATAACTACCGTAATCATACAATTAGCTGTATTATGCAAATGAGGGAGTTGTGGACAATGAGATATAGCGCGTTCGAATCAGCGTCCTCAGCAGCATCAAATATGAAATTTTCATTTTTTCGATGTGCCGACCTCTGAAGAGCATTGTCTGATTCTTACGCAACCGGCCTCTTAAAAATCGATAAATTCAACAATTTTGACTCATTTTAATTTTTTTTTCGGACATTGTTTTGTTTTATTTGCTAAATTAATACGTGTTATGAAAACACATATTCAGTTAAGTGGACGTATGTACTTTATCTTGGGCCAGATGAATTTGTCCGGCGGAAAAAAATAGTTTGAAAAATTAAAATGAGTCAAAATTGTTGAATTTATCGATTTTTAAGCTTCCGATGAGCTTTTATCGAAAAACGTCCCCGAGTAAAAATGTCTTAGAATTCGCTAAGGAGCATAACTGGGCCACTCCCGAATCGATTCTGTTCGATTTTCGCATTTTTGACATACTGTGGGTCCACTGTTGTAAAAAAATCAGCTCGTAATATTTCGGGTTACGGTAGCCAGATACGGTAACATGGGTTACTGTAACATCGATTGTGATATGGTACCATATGATTTATCGATCGAGAAGAAAAGTTTGTGGGCCGCGGGCCGCGGGCCGCCTTTTAGTCACCCCCCGCGCGAAGCACCGTGCGACTTCTCTGCAAAAGATTCTACCATCGAAATTTCGAAACGAACTTCCGGGTTTCGGTGATTTTGCATTGTTTTGATCGATTTTTATGCTAAAATAGTCGTCAGCAATGAATTTACCTAGTCCTTTATCTAATTTTGCGCATTTATCGTTGCTTGTTTCGTTATATCGCGTGTTTTCCGTTTCGGAATGTCATCATCTGTGTGGCCATGATTGCAATTTTCTCAGTGTGCACTCTCAATGGAAGCGCTCTTCTCGCGCATTCTCGACGGCGGCGACGGCGTCTTCTATCGACACGAGCAGAAGGGCGACGATGATCTAACTGAAGTCGAGAAGCGCGAGATCCTCTCACGAGTGTTCGAAGAGAGCAAACCGGTGTTCCTTCAGCGATATCTCAGGTTTGCCCTCGTCTTATCTATCGATTCGTTGCACTTTTCTATCACGCGTGTCGAAAGTGTGATTGGCCGCTCTGTAGTTGTTGATCGGCCGTCGTCCTATTGATCAGTGTTTGAATTATGCCAATTTGCTGACAAGTCCAGCCTGCTCAACACCCTCAATAGCTAAATTTTCCAGATGGATCCAGAAGTCGGACGAGAGTCTCTTCGCGGGCTCTGAGAACCCACTGGTTGAATACTTCCTGGGCAAGTTGGATCGCCGCGAGCCGAGCGAGGCCCAGAAGCGGAACCGACGCTATACCGCGCTGGAGCGCCTGAAGAAGGAGGCGAGTATATTTAATTATTATTTTTAATTCTAAATTTAATTAAGTGAGTTTTTTTTAAATTTAGGGCTCGTTCTTCTCGGACGAGAAAATGCGCGAGCGCGAGCCGCTGCTGTACGACCGTATGGTCGGGCGGTATCTGAGCGATGATGGTGAGCTAAAGTAAGAAATATATTTAATTTAATTAATATTCAGAACGCCTCCACCTCCGACCGACGATCACTGCGACGCACGCGAATGGATGGGCAGGTCTATTGGAGCAGTTTGAGGTTGGTTATTATCTAATTAATTATGTTTTCTTATTGGACGAGTGCTCCCTGTTGGCAATAGGAATGTTATAAGAAATGATGTTCGGCACTTCTTTACTTTAGCGCCCAAAGACCGAGGTTTAGCTTGAGGGTAGCGAGAAAAGCGACAGCGATCTATTGAATGAGCGTGGAAGAAAAAAGATCTCTAAATCTGTGTACTCAGAGCTCGAATACTATGTAAAAAATGACTTATCCAACCCACAAAATGGCAGATTTTTGCGGGTATGGGAGGGAAAAAAGGAAATCCAACACACATTTGGCTGATTTTTTGGGGGGTGGGAGGGAAAAAAAGCAAACCAACCCTCATTTTGTCATTTTTGGAAATTTATGTAATCGACCCCTGTGTGTACTAAAGTGAACAAGTGCCTCATTTAATCACTAAATTCAGGAATCAGGCGACGTCGCTCGAAGACGTGCTGCTGCCAGTGACGGCGAGTGGGAAGGAGCAGCGAAAGGGCAGGTGAGACCAAAATCTCCTATTTTGGATTAAAAATGTCTTAAATAGCCATCAAATATCAAAGTATAAAGATCAAAGTGAAAATGTGAACAAATCCACTATCATAATCTCGTCACACCGGCATGTTTTTGTTTCACTCGAGTTAGATTTTTTTTATGTTGACGAATGAGGATTAGTGAGAATGAAGCGAGAATGTGTCTGCCTGGTTACGTGAAGAAATGCGGCGATGATTCATTATTGACCAAAGCGTATTTATGTTTCATCGCGACATGGACAGTGCTCGTGTTGTGTTAAGAAAATCTGACTTCCATTTTAGTTGCACATAGGGCTAACGACCAATGACCCAATGGCCACCATTCTATGATCAATGGGATTTTGTTCTTTTGTTCCCAAAGGTAGAGGGCTACTTTTTCCTCGCTCATTGGGTCGTTCGCTGTATCATTTATCCACAAGTTAGAGCCCTGCTCTGGGGCACTAAAGTGCCGATCAATGATAAGTTTCTATATTCAGCGAGATGCTCCCGATCGCCTCCTCGCTCACGTGGCGAACGCGTTTGAGATGGAAGAAGAGGAGGAAGATGATGAGGAGGGAGAGAGGTGAGTCTACACTTGTTTTTAATTATTTATTTACTTATCTAATTAATTAATTATTTAAATATTTAAATCCATTTGAGGGCGGAAAGGTGAGACTACAATTATTTGTATTAAATATTTGTTAAATAATTAGTTAAATATTAAAATCCATTTGAGGACGGAAAGGTGAGACTACTGTGTTAAATATTTAGTTAAATAATTAGTTAATTATTTAAATCCATTTGAGTACTGAAAGGTGAGACTACACTTATTTTTTATTAATTATTTAGTTAAATAATTAGTTAAATATTTAAATAATTAAATCAATTAAAGGACGAGCGGCGAGGGCACGACGGGAATGGGCGATCTGCAGAGGGAGGTGAACGGAATCATCCAGAGAATGGTGAGCTAGCCTATCAGTTTGCTTGAGTATTTGGGTTGCACGAGTACCTCTTATATTATTCAGAATCGAAATTCTTAATAATATAAGATTCAGAATATAACAAGGGGAAGATCAGTGATTAATTGTCTAAAATATGAAGTGTGCAGAGTTGGATGATTTGAGTACTTTAATTTGGCAATCAAGCCACTGGCCAAAAACGATTTAGGTTTTATCTTTTTATGAAGTCAAGTCAGATTTCTGATTTCTTCATCATTTCCAACAAGATATGAAAGACTATAAAGGGGGGGGGGGAGGAAAGGAGCTACTTTACTGATTCGATTAATTTAATTTTAATACCAGGACGACGAGACGGAACGGGAGGAGCGAGAGGCGGAGGAGGAGATGGAAGAGGACGACGTCCCTCTCGAGACACTCAGGGACGAGTTTGTCGCCATGATGCATGAGAGGTAAGTCAATGATATATTTGTAGCTAGAGTGGTACAACTACATTGTTGAATGAACATTACTTGAAGGATAAGTAACTTGTGAAATACGAAACACGCAGTGTGCATGCTTGGACGAGATGTCAGTGGGGGGGGGGGGAGTGATAATAGCTAGAGTAACGCAATTGCATTGTTTGGGAGATTTTTCGAGAGGGATAAGTATGCTGAGAAACATGAAACACGCATTGTGCGTATTTTGTAGAAATAGGGTGGCATCGTTATTTAAGTTTTTCAAGAAATGTGGATGTTTGTTCTACAACGATTCAAATGTGAAACTGATGAATTGAAATGCCTACAGCGATAAGCAGTTCGTGAAACACAGAAGGACGAAGTAGAATTGTGTTTCAAACTTTGAATATATTAAATTCTTTACAGATTCCTTGCCGGTAAAGACTCGGCATTCTTCGACTACTCTACAGTAGATGACGACGAGGGAGCAGACGAAATGGACGAGATAGCAGAAAGGGATCGGGAGGAGGCATGGTTTGATGAGGATTAGAGGGGATTACGGTAGTCTTGTCAATATTGATTGTTTACTGATCGTTACATGTTGTTTCAGCTGTTGTTACATCATAATTATGGGTTGTGATCTCATGTATAAAGTATTTAATTTATGGTGACGTTTGTGAGTTCTTGACGAGTTTGTAGCTCGATCGATATCTTTGATACTGTTGTCTATCCCCTCTCCCCTTCCACCTTGTTCCTCCTGCCTCCGCCCCATATTTCCGATTCCTTCAGTCCCCCCCCCTCTTCCCTCCTCATCCTTGTATCACAGGGTTTTGGGGTTTGCACTCAATATGTGCATACTAACGATATCCGTAAAAAATATCCACCTTAGGAAACATTCCCCCTTTAATGCTGGTTGAGCGCTCTTATTGGTTCCGCGTCTCTGTCCGTGATATTGAGTTCGGATAGCCAAGCCTAACTGAAAGGAGCACAACTGCATTATTAGCGGGATGACCTACTCTCTCGCCCTCTCCCTCTCTGATAGTAGGATCACAGACTCTGTGTCGGTTGGAAATGTCCATGAGTCGCATCAGATCCCAGATATACATCTTACAATTAGCTCTGACCCTTCCCACCTCTTTTCCTCTCACTTCGCTCTGATACAATCACACTGATCCCTGTTCTCGTTGCCTCTCCAATGATTGGATAAATCCCTACCCTTTCCTTGACCTACCGTACTTCTCTCTCTGACCTACTGTCCCTCCCATCCTTTGTGGGTAACCTACCGTACCACGGAACCGTCTATGCCTTATCTAGCCCACAAAGACTCATACATTTTCATACCTACATGGCCGGTACCAGACCACTATATGACCACTTCTTATGCAGAAACCGAAGTTCACCATTTGTATTGCTCCCAATCATCGCCGATCTCACCCCCCTCCCCCTCCTAATCGATCGTTTTACGCTCCTGTTGCGCGCAGTTTTTTTTAAAATCAAATCATTCAAATCATTTTTTTCCAGGTCGAATCGGTTACAATTGGAGTCTAACGACGAAAATAAATGCTCGAACTTCTTCATTACATATTCTTTGAATTGCAATCCTCTTCTCTCCAGCTAGGCTGGGTCTGGATGCGCAATCCTCGCCTATTCTCTCGAACCTTCTCAACAATCGAATCAATACCACGAATCTTATCTCTCAAAAAACTTTATCCGAACTTTATCTCACAATCTTTTTCCGACAATCCAGCTGACTATCTTCATCTCGGCAACACTCAATCTTTCCTCCATATTCTCGGTCAACGTCCAGTGTTTCTCTATCATAGCTGGGCGGGTCATCGCCCGAAAGACCTATCCCTTTAGTCTCAATCTTATCCTCTTATCTCATGAGGACTCTTGAGCAAGCGCAAAACTTTGCCTACCTACATTTGATTCTATTATTCACGTCTCTTTCCGGTCCACCCTCTTCATGGATCAAAGATTTCAAGTAACGAAATACGTCGACCTGCTTGATCATTCTCCTTTCACATCTCTCATTGCTCCCTGTCATCCTCCAATCATCATAACACATCTACCTCCTCAATCATGGGATCTATACCCAGTGCTCCTGTCATAATCATGACTCGCTCAAACTCATTCCTTATCGCAGGATCCTTCAACCTCCACCACTTGATCTTTGGACTCACCTTTTTCATCTCATTCTTATCCTCTGGCCTGCGCGCATTCACTCTTGCATCACAAATGACAGGCTTATGCTGGGGTGCGACACATTCCGATGGTATCACCTTCACATCCCTCACTCTCCATCTATCTTTCTTCCTCATCAATACATAATCTTGCTTTTTCAATACTGTCCCGGATCTATTTTGAGTCGAAATGAACTCTGCGCGTACCCAGTTGAAACTCAAGCGTTTCCCCAATTGTTGAATTTGAATTCCCCCCTGGCTGCCCTTCAGTGCAATTAGCGACGCTTATCTTGGTAGGAACGCGTAAACCTCTGTGTTGCTCAATTTCGCCAATATTCTAATCGATTGCTTCTTATGCAGAAACC
This sequence comes from Pristionchus arcanus, assembly GCA_900490705.1. Classification (NCBI taxonomy): domain Eukaryota; kingdom Metazoa; phylum Nematoda; class Chromadorea; order Rhabditida; family Neodiplogasteridae; genus Pristionchus; species Pristionchus arcanus. The sequence goes on from LS487685.1 coordinate 69,768, forward strand.
CAAGTTCAACTTATTTATTGCTCCCAATTAGGGTTGGTGAAATCGGACGAGACAGTCGAGATCTCGGCAATGTGTCTCGACTCGAGACAAAATGGTCGAGACGTCCGACAAACGAGAAAGCCCGGTCGGGCGGCCCGATCGCGAGAGTGAACGCTCGAGACGCGCTCGAGACACGGACGTCTCGTGTCTCGGCCCGTCTCGAGTGTCTCGACTTTGTCTCGACTCTCCTCTCTAGCGCGTGAGTTCGAATCCTACCCACTGCGGGTATCTTTTGCTCATTTTATACCTCTTTTACAGTCCATCTGAATTCATGTGTGGTGACAAAAAAATGGGAAAAAGTGTTTATTTTTGAAAAATAAAATGAGCAAAAGATGCCCGCAGTTGGTGGGATTCGAACTCACGCGCAAGAGAGGAGAGTCGAGACAAAGTCGAGACATTCGAGACGGGCCGAGACACGAGACGCCAGTGTCTCGAGCGCGTCTCGAGCGTTCACTCTCATGATCGGGCCACCCGACCGGTAATCGAGACAACTCGAGACAACTAACAGTGCTCTAAAGTCGAGATCTCGAATACCGGAATATCTCGATTTCACCAACCCTACTCCCAATCATCGCCGATCTCCCTCCCATTCCTCTCCTAATCAATCGTTTTACGCTCCTGTTGCGCATTACTTTTTCAATACTTTCCTGGATCTATTTTGACAGACGAAGTGGTGTAGTGGTCTATGGCGCGCCCTCCCATTCCATTCTACCAGGGCTCGATTCCCGGTCACCGTCTCCGCCTCACCAAGGCGCCCGAAAGGGGAATTGGAAGTGACTAGATCACGCGGTAAAGTAGGTCCGAAGAAGAGATTAGGCCCTCCGGACTGAATTGGCCTCATAATCACTGGTCTAGCAGTGATCCCCCGCAGGACGCAAGTGCCTTGATTAACGGGATGACCTTTACCTTTACCTTTTATTTTGACTAGAAATAAACTCTGCGATTTTTTGCATACCCAATTGAAACTCAACTGCTTCCCTCAATTATTGCATTTGAATTCCCCCTGGCTACTCTTCAGTGCAATTAGCGACGCTTATCTTGGTAGGAACGCGTAAACGACTTGTTTCCTCTATTTCACAAATGATTTTAATCATTAATTATAATCCACCTCTTCTTGCTATGTAACCGCATTTTTCAAAAATTCCCATTGATCGATCCCTTTGCAGGGTAACGGTAGCTACCGTAGTCGTGCGGCGCGGATCGATCAATGATGATGAAGCATCACAACCACCAGCAACAACAGCAACAGCAGCAGCAGCAGCAGCCGATGAATGGAGGGAACGGAATGCATGGAGGAGGAGGATCGCCCACTGAGACAAAGTGGTGGTACAAGGGACCCGATGGAGAGGTGCGTGGTTGTTCGATTAGGAAGATCAAAGATCAAAAATTTTGGGATCAAAGTTCAAAAATCGTAAACACCGTCCCTAGGGGTCATGTTAGTGAATTTTTTTGGTCATGTTAGTGAATCACTGCGTTCTTACATGAAATATGGATGAGAAACCAAGCAATTGAATCCGAACTTTTCAATCCTGGTCGTGTTCTTTTATTTTACTATAATTATTTTCCTACCTTTTGCAGACGTACGGTCCGTACAAGGCACGCGAGATGCACACATGGGGCAGCACGGGCTACTTCAACGAGTCCCTGCCCGTGAAGACGGAGAACGATGACTGCTTCCATCCTATTGGAGACTGGATGGGAGTCATGGGAGGAGCGGTGAGTACCAATGTGATTGAAATGTAAACGTGAAGGACCTCAAAAGACAATTGAGGAGGGGCTAGAGTTAACGGGGATTGAGTTCCTATGGAAGTAAAACTGATTCCACTCAATAGAAGATTGAAAGGGGTTAATGATTGGAGCGGCGAATCAACTATTTATTGGCTCCGCAATAGAATCAATCTCATCCTAAATGAGTCGAGTGAGAAACCGTTTCTAAATGGATTTCAAAATGCTTTCTGAATAAATTGTTTTCAGAATCCGTTCGCGAGCGCCTCCGTGCCCGCCTTCAACGTGCTCATGCACGGAGCACACGCTCAGGTTTGTAGTTATTTAAATATTTAATTATTTAGATTTAAATCATCTGAATCTCAACTTGATGGTGTAGAGTTTCGCTTGTAGCATTTAGGTTGCAGGTACCATTGTTGATGCGTACTTTGCTGATGTTAGTAAAATATGACATGTTGGAAAAGTGTGTTGGACATCGTACTTCTTTATACTGAATTTGAATCAAAACAATTTCACCTTGATAAAGTAGAGTTTCACTTGTAACACAGTATGAATGGGCCATTTTGAGATGATCTCCTCAAATATGTTGATGGTCTTGTGCTTCATACTCCACCTATTATCCACCTATGTTTCATACATCCCTCGATTGCAGCATCTCCTGATGTACCCGCCGGGTCTTCCGACGCCGACGCCCTTTACGGCCACCGGCCCGCCACCGCCGCAGCAGCAGTCGAATGGTGGTGCGCCGCAGCGGTCGTACGGCGCCCCCGCCTACATGGGCAACGGAGGCCCGCCCCCTGCAGCAGCTGCAGCGATGGCCAACCTGCACCTGGGAGGAGGAGCGCACATGGGCATGCATCCCATGCATCATGTGAGTTGCCATTCATTGATATTGTAGTACGTTATCTTACAGCGAAGACTGTTCCATTGCATAGAAAAAATAGGGAAAACTTTATGGGAATGATATGACCGGGAATTGGCGGGTTAAAATAATGTTTATCTAGAATCCGGCTTACCACTGGCTCATTTATTTATGTTTTTTTCACATTTATTTCGTTGGAAATGCACAATTGTGCACTCTCCTAGCCTTATGCAAGCGATACAACCGGAAAGTCACTGGTCAATATTTGATTATTTTTTACTTTACTATTTAGGAATAGGGTTGTGTGTTAATTGTGTAGGCGTAACCGAAAACCACCTTGATCACAAATCATGATTTCTGCAATCAATCATTTCTTCGATTCAGGGCGGTCCGCTGTCGCAGCCGCTGTCCGATGGGGCGAACGACGGCGCGAACAGCTCGAACAGCCACACGCCCGACAGCGCCGAGCCTGATGTGAGTATACGGTAGTGAGGGAGTACGGTAGGAACCGGTAGGGGAGGGGTACGGAAGAGAAGATGGTAAGGTGAACTGCAAAATCATCTCTAGGTGATTGTAAAAAAAGTATGAAGGAAAAGGTTTGTGCAGCAGTGTAGTAAAGAGTTGTACTCTGTAAACTACCCATTTCTCAATCTGCAGATGAACTGTATTCATTGCAGTTTCACATTCTTTTCTAATAGGGAAAGGCTCCTTTTATCGGACTTTGATCGTTCAATAACCACTCTGAAACGTTGCAGTTCCGCAGCCTTTTCTAATAGGAAAAAATCATGTATTTCACCAGTTTCCCTCCTTTCCTCCCATCTCATTAGAGAACAATTGCCATTACAGTTCCGCACACTGCACCAGATGGGCATGCCGCCGTCGATGCAGCAGCACGCGGGAAGGATGCAGTTCGGATACGGAATGGTCCGTTACTCTGCCATTTCTGCCCTAATGGGGGACTAGGAAGAGGGAAAGCTTTGTGTTGCACCAAAAGTGGTTGCGAGTTCCTTGTTTCGAAGGCATCACATATTCGCGGCGTTTGCTCTAAATTTGATTCCCGTTTCTTTCACTTTTGCCTTAATAACAAAACTTGATTTCCCTTGCAGCCGCCGATGCAGCAGCATCCCCATCAGCAGCAGCAGCATCCAATGGGAGGTGGAGGAGGGACGGGAGGAGCGACGACGCATGCGGCCAATGGTCAGCTGCAGTTCACGCGCGCGACCACGACCATGGATGCACCATGGAACAGTCGGAGAGAGGTGAGTAACAGGGTTAACCGTTCGGAATGAAGAAATGGTGATGGAAATCACTTAGATGTGCTCATTTTTCCGAAAAAAAGTGATATTCGAAACGGAATTTTCGATACGGAATTGGACTCGCTGAGTTGGGGGAGGGAGGGGGGAGGTGGAATTTGCTGATCATAGCAACCAACGAGGGGGACAAGGAGATGAGAGACATGGAATAGCGCGCGCGAGCGAGCGAGAGAGCCCAGAGAAAAAAACGCATTTCCTGGGAATACCCTAGCGTGTAACCTAAATGTTAGTTATCCAATCTTCCCTTTGCAGGTGGCAGTGGATGCGAGCACGCGACCGGTGCAGGGCAAGACCATCGCCACCCAGACACTCCCCGTCATCGTGAGTGATTTATTATTATTATTTATTATTATTATTATTGTTATTAAATTAATTAAATTATTTATTTCTACTTGACTCAAATAGAAAGTGAGAGCCTTGGCACATGTGTGTTTCACGCTCGGGATAAGTTTCTCTGGGGTTTTGCCACTGTAGTGTTTGTCGATTCCTCATTCTGAAAATAATAATAATTTGTTAGACTGTTCACCGGGAAATAAATATTTCCTCTGATTACAGATCGGAAGCAAGGACGCGTCTCGCATTCTGTCTGATCTCACTGGATGCGCCATCGTCATCACCTAATCGATCGATCGATCGCCCTACCGTACCCTACCCATTCTACCGTATTCCCACCTCTCATATACCGTATCCCATTCTCGTTTCCTATCTGAATCTATGCCCCCATCTTCCAACCGTGTTCCTTATCCCAGCATTGCCAAGTTTTCATCATGTTGTGGCCTCCTTTCTGCTCCCATTTATTCAAGATCTGTAGACGTTACATGCTACCGTAACCCTCATATTCTTCACGTTACGATCCGTCTAAAGTATCCGTTTTCTAGGTTGCATTAAATTTTCAGGTCTACCGTAACCCATCGTTTGTCTAGGTTACAGTACACTGATATGCTTATCCATTCATTGTCCGATTGAATGCTCTCGCTACGAATCTTCATTCTAGCTCTCGTTTCTTATATTATTAGCGCAGTTAATCGCATACGATCGATCGATATTCGATCTACCGTACCCTGCCGTAGCCTGTCTACTCGCTTTCTGTTCATTGCTCGCTCACTTTCCTTCATTGTGTTCAATTCGCAGTTCGCCCCCCTATCCGGAGTTAGTCAATGTACCCAATCATTGCATATCTTCCGATCTTATTTTATCTCCATCGCCTTCCTTTATTTGTAATTTGATCTACAACCAGTGTGATTCCGCTCCCAGAAACTACCGATGAATTTCTAGTTCATTCTCACTAGAGTTCGGTCTCTTCATTTCACACACTATCTCGTATCTCTGACCTGTAGAAAAGTGTGAAATGAAAAGACTTTTTTGAACTCCACTTTTTACGCTGTTATCGTCCAATTTTATCATTATTATCTTTCGCTATTACTCCGCCCCTCTAGCAGACTTTGCTTTACAATACTCGAATGCACTGTAGTACCCACTCGTCCCCAATTTGCGTCCAGTGCTAATCCATGTACGCTTATATGTTTGTAAGAAATAAATACATAATGTAAGGACGGATTGGACTGGGCTCACTCAATGCATCGATGGGAAAATTTGTAGATGAATAAGGGAGTAATCAAAACAGGTCTCTATGCGATTCATTGTTTAGTGGATGTTTAAATTCAATTTTTTTCATATTCTGATATCACTGAAAGTCGTTTCGATGTTTGAAGTAGGAGTTCTCTTCAACTTGCTTTCTGGAGTTCGATCTCTTTAGTTTTCGTCGGACACTAAGGAATTTTGCTACCTGCTTACTCCCAACTTTCTCAGATCGGCAGCTAGAAAGCACAATATCGATGATGATTCATCTCAATATCATCCAAAATTCACATTTTCTCGCGATTGCCAATTTGAATACCGATGGCGAGAGACAATTGTGAAATCTCTTCCCTCACCCCACTCATTTCTCCCCTCATTCTCGTCTCTCCCATGTGTGATGGGCGGTTCGCTCGCCTCATTTCTCCTCTTCTTGTTTATCTTTCTGCCCTCAATACGTTGTAGTTTGTTACCATGCAGCAATGATGAGGTATCGTGCTTTGTTTATCTAAAAGATCAAAGATCACATTCACTTCAGGCTTGCTTGTTCGTCAAATTAGTCAACAATAATCTCTTTGACCTCGTCTCGATCGAAAACAGTATCCTTCTCGAAGGCACAAAATCCATCCGGATTTCAGTCGTGTCAGTTTCTGATTATCTAATTTGGCGAAAATTATTTGACATTGTTCAGGCCGCTTAGCGAGAATGAATGGACAGTAGAAATTGGCACGACTTTCGACTCGCAAATCAAAATGACGATCGCGGGAAAGTTAAATTTCGCGATATCGAGCGAAAGTGCAACGATGACCCTCGAAAATGGAAAGGTTGAAAATGGAAATGTTACTCATTTCGAAAAGGGGAGCGTTGCAACCTTCTCATTGAAGTCAGCTAAGGTAGGAATACCATTTTAATGGGGCCAATTCCAATATTCTCAAATTCCAGAGTCTGCTCTCAATCTATAGCGTGAAAAAGGTCTCTATTGCTGGTCGGAGGAATAACAACGTAGAACGGGAAAGAATTCGAATATTGAACGGTTTTTGGAATAGAATTGAGCAAAGTGAGTTTAAAATTTTTGTCATTTTCTAGTCAAACACTGGATGTTTGTTGTTTATCATGCAGTCATTTCACGTTTAAAGAAGGCGTCCCACGAATCGCGCTGGCGATTATGCAAAGTGAGGAATGAGAGGGGCGCTCTCCTCATTCCGCACGCTCTCTCGCTCGTTGCCTGCTTTTCAGGGTCACTTGGCACGCAGCCAATTGATCATAACTCAATTCAAACGAAAATTGAAAACATGGGAGTTTCGAAAGTGTTATCGGGTAACAGCGACCCACCACCTCACATCGAGAACTCAGTTAGCCAGATATTCGTGGGACACCTTCTTTAAATAACAGCGCCGCTAAAATGTTCCCAAATTGCAGTATGCAAGAGTTCATTCATACACGATTTGTGCGACAATAATAATTGCATAAAAGTAAGACAGACAATACGCAACAAACACAAATATTGTTTTTAGGTAGTAATAACACAGAGCCGAGTTGACTGCGGCGACCCCGGCGCTCAATTACAGTAGGATTACAGTACAAAAATACTTATCGAAAACATTTTTGCAGGATTCGGTCGATCGAAGAAAATAATATATTCCTTGAACTCAAAGAGATGCATTGTTCGAACAAGAAATGGATGTACAAAGTGGAAGGCCACATCCCTTTTATCGAATTGCAAGAAACAGAGTAAGATTATGGAACATGGAGCTCATGTGATTTCCACTATGAATTTCAGCCGAATTCAATGCGTGAAACTCGCTCCACCAACCACCACCACCGTTTCGCCCCCATCAACCGAACCGTCGACTCGAGAAAGCAAAGCAACAACAACAACAACATCAACCGACCGTCCTATTCCTCCTGCTCCCGTCACGAGCGGTAGACCAGCTAAAGATTGTGATTGCTCGACGGTAGCGACGGCCGGTGAGCTGTAGGGATGTCCAACCAATTCCAATACCCAATTAATTGATTTTGAGGCCGCTCACTCCCTCGGAAAATGAGGAATAAAAGTCAATTAATTGGTCAACCCAATACCAATAATTGGTATAGTATTGGGTATTGAATTGACATCACTAGTGAGCTGTAGAGCTCGAGAAATGATGCAACCGTCTCTTCATTTTGCACACTCTCTCGCCCGCTCGGTCGAAGCGAGAGTATGTGAAGAGAAGAGACGGCGGTATCATTTCTCGAGCGCTGGTGAGCTGATGAGGAACCAAACTTCGACGAACCATTCCTAGCACATTATCGTCCTCAACATTTGATCTTGGATCTCTGGGATCTAATCAGAGCTAATATTTCAGCAGCACAAGCCTCGCCTACTCTCATCGGCGCAATAGGCGGATCGATTGGACTGCTGTTGATTCTGCTAATATTGGTGGGATTTTTTTATTTATTCCGAAATGATTAATATTAATTCAGGCGATAGTTGTGCTGATGCGACGTCGCCGTAAGAAGGTCCTAGTAGCGTCTGCCACGTCAGTGAAAGCGACGGAGAAAGGTTGATGATTTACATCTATTTGGTACTTTGCCTTGCCAGTCAGCTAACTGCTGGCATTACCAGCTGCTGACAGTGTACACCTTGTGCTATATCGTTTGTTTTCACTTACCACTCTTACCAAGAATCTATCGATTACTAGCTTGCAAATAATAAATATTTCTGCAGAAATCCCGCCTGACAAAGTGCTGACGGCACTCGGGGAGCGTACATGGAACTGGCCGCAGCAAGAGAATAGCATGACGGGCATGTCGTCCACCAAGGTCTCCGCCGAGAACGCCAACAAGACTGCTGAGCCTATCAAAGAAAGTAATGTTGTTGTTGTTTTGACGCGTAAAAACAATAACAATAACTCAGCTCCTCGCCGCGACACGCAGTTTATCGACCTCTCCTCCACTACGCCCACTGTGCGGAGTGAGGCGGAAAATATCGAGACGCTTTTCCGGTGAGGAAAAAATTATTTAAATTTTATTATATTTTTTTTATAGAAATAGCTGAGCGGCGCAACTCACAACTGAAGTAAATCCACTGAAATCTCGATCGAATACCACACCTTTGCGATTCGATTCGTATTCGAAAATAAACCAATTATAAAATGTTTTGTCTTTGGAAATGCTCACAATGATTGACATGAGCTCTACACAATACACAAAGCCAGATTATATTTTATTGCTACCCTTAGATTTCTCATTCTCAAATAAAAAGAAGGCGCGACTAAATACTCAAGTGCACGATGCACTGGCGATTCTCATCGTGTAGCCCGGATCGATGTCGCCAACCATCCATCGACCGCCCTGAAAATATTGAGTTTATTGATCGACCACCCATTATTTGCATTTTTGCACTCTGCCTACTTCTCCTGGAATCATCAGTACTTGCTGTTATGATTAGCAGAAAGTAGCCGTTCCAATCTTCTATTTATTTTCAGGTTCTAATGTAATTCAAATGTTCAAACAGCGAGGGGCAAGTGAAATAACAAGTGAGCTGCTTACCAGACAGAGCAGCTTCGCTGTGTCTCCGTTCAGTTGAATGCTGACCACCGTCACGTTATGAATGCTACAATCGCATACAATATTTTCAGCTATAGGAATAAATGCGTAGTTTTATGCGTGTTGCCCAAAATCAGAGCATTTCGATTAGCTATTTGAGCTCAATCGCCTCTCCTACGGGCTCAACCACCGCCTTGTCTAAAACAAAGTGATCAAAAGAAGAAAATTAGTGATCGTGAACTTACGTAGAACCGCTATTGCGGACTGCAATATTGTATCGAATGCAGAGACAATGTCGCTGGAATGGAATAGACAGTTAACATGGATTTGAAACTTTAAAAAGATTTACTATGGCATTATTTACCACTCCGTGGCATGTTCTCTGCATACACAGAAGCGAATAACGAAGCGAAAATCTAGTACTGCGGGAATGTAATATCATCTCTCAATTATCTGCACACTCTTTTCTAACAGTTTGTTTCATTATTCTCCCCTTTCAATTCGGTTTCCACAAACGAACCTTTCCACGAAAGCCGTACCTTCATTCTGATGACGACGAGTCCCACTTGGACGTTGACGACCTCAAACATGCCGAAGAAAAATGCGCAGATTAATGCGATCAATGACAGAAGGAAATCGAGAGCGTCATTGTCGACGCAATCATGTATTCCTGGTTAGTTGCAGGAAGTATTTGATTGGTTCAAAGAAACAACACTATCAAAACATCAAAGTTTACTGCAGCTGCGAGGCTTATTGGGTCAAAGAAACAACATTATCAGAACAAAAAGGCTCATTTAAATTTTCTAGGTAATGTCCGAATTTTAAATTTTTTTAAATATATTCATGAGTTCCCGCAAACATTCTGGTAAAATGAGGTGTGCATGAGCGCCAATGTGGGTTTTGAAGAGGATGAAAAAAACATAAATGACGGTGAAAAGGTAAACCATGCTCTCAGGATCTTAGCTATTCAACAATTGAAGCTAATAAGAAGAGCATCATAAGAAGAAGAAATATGCAGATGCAAAAATTTGAAGATTTTAATTTTATGACTGATCAAACAAGCGAAATGGGAAATGGATGCATGGAATATCGGATATTTCTTCTTGTGCCAATGACGCTCAAAAAATACAGACCATTGAAAGTGTGACATGACCCGTACATACTGTATCTGCAGCTCACATTACTATTGCGAGCTGTCTAATTCTGTTACAATTTCCGAGACTAACTATAAGAAAGTGAATGTGCAACCTTGCAAGCAAATCACAATACTGTGTCGGAATGTCCATTGGTCTGAAAGCAAATCACTGATGTTTCTTTGAATGCAAATTTTCCAACTCTGGAGGAAATGCACTCATTCCTCTAGTTTCACTTCCAATAAGCATTTTATCTGAACGATTTGTAGCAAGAAAGGCTTCTAATCAGTAAGCAAACATGGAAATTTGAGGTATTTCAAAGCGGTAAATTATATAGGTGTGAGTTAAGCCATAATTTAAGGTTTCGCTATTTTTTCATCATTTTTCTGCCAAACATGGTTATTTGAGACATTTCGAAGCGGTAAAATCTCTAGGGAGAGCATAATTTCTGTTTTTGCCGCAACATCTAAGTAAGATTCAATGAAAGTGATGCTGACCAACAGAGAAGTGAGCAGGCATTACTTAGATACTCACGTAT